>FXXK01000728.1:196990-264080 GCA_900184695.1 Betula pendula | reverse complement strand
ATACATAGAAAAACAACATCGAAGGTCTAAGAATCTCTTCGTCTTCCTTTTCATCTTTCTTGCACCCTAACTTTATTCTCTGTTTCTGTCTTTTGGTTAAAATATTAATTCCCTGACTACCTTTAATTTCTTTTACACTTTTTTTTAAAAAAAAAAATTAATTACAATGTTCATCATCCTATAGTACGAAAGATGAGCATTCATGTTAATAATTAGCATTGCATGTAAGTCGTACGTACGGATGGAACATGGTGTTGAATGGATTGGTGCATACGTACGTAGACATAACTTTTTCATGCACTAGCAATTACTTTAATTTGATCTGTAGTTAACGTCTTCTTTAGACCTGTTTCTCACTTTGGGCATTTGTGTTGTAGGTCATTCTGCTTTTGATGATCATTATTAGTGATATATCGGATTTTTGAAAGATAAGCATCCATCATGGTAATGAATAATGATGGTCATGGCCCATGTACTAAGGCTAGCTATCTTTATTTATGGCCATGGCCCATGTACCAAGGCTAGCTAGCCTTACGATTGGGTAAATTTTTTCTAGCCTATTTTCTTCAGTGGAAAGGTCTCTCTCTCCCCGGCCTTTAATTGGCATGCGTGCATTATGAACTTCTGGGTTTTAGCAAATTGACCGATTATGCAGAAATCAATCACCGAGAAGAAATGGATAGAGAAGACTAATGCCAACATGGAAGAACTTGCTCGTAGAAGCTTAATGGACTTGGTGTTCTCTTGGTCTCTTGAGGATGTTCTCAATAAATATCTTTACAAGAATCAGGTTCGTGTGTTTTTCTTCTTATCTAAATATATAATTTATTAAAATCATATACACCCCATCTATGGGTTTTTAAATAAGAAATATATGTACACTAACACGTGTGTGTGTGTATATATATAGATATGTATATAGATTAAATTGTTGTTACGATTAGGAGACACACATGTATCATGCATACATATATATGACATGAGAAGAGTGTAAACATGCAAATAAATCATCCTACCGTAGTTAGTTTCATCATGTTAAACTGAGAGGCATGAATTGATCTTAACATATTTATTCAAATGATTTCAACAATGGAAAATATTAAAATCTTTGTAAATTAATCCCCATTATAACTGTATGTGTGGCAATGTTATTTATCCAAATTATTGTAAAGGTGATAGTCTGCCTATTCATAATCATTTGGAAGGGGGTTCTAGGTAGAACTGGCAATTTTTAGCACGATCTGCAAAAAAAAAAACATAAAGATTTAAGTGATTTGGTCTTAAAAAGTATATATTCATTGTCGGAATTGTCCAATAAGATTATATTTTGATTTTATTAACTTGAGAATGCTATATTACAATAAGGTGAATGTATAAGGGTGCTTTTGGGACTGCAATTTCGTAGACAATAAGTGTGATTTTAAATCAAATCTAAAAATTGGATTGTTTGGGAACTGGGTTTTTAAAAATCAGGTAAGGAGATGTTTTTTTGAAAATGCAGAATTTTAAAGGCTAAACTGCAATTTTAAATGTCAAACTGTGATTTTGCGAAACGCTTAAATGCGTTTTCAAAAAATCACGTTTTTAAATCGTACTTTTTAAAATCGCTATTTTTAACATCGTACTTTTTAAAATCGCAATCTCAAACAGACCTTAAAGCACACAGGGAAAGGAAGGTGAACTAATCAAAACAATATGGAAAGGGTGTGTGCCATCTAAGGTAATACCTTATAATATATATATATATATATATATATATATATATATATATATATTATATAAATTATATATATATATATTAAGTATTGATCGATTCATTGGAATTTGGTTCAAGTGCTTTCGTATTTTACTAGAATTGATTTATTGTATCTCTAGCTCTTTGCATTCTTGATATTTGACATAAGATTGATGGGAATTTAATTGCTTTTTATTTTTTTAATTTCTAAAATTATGTGTTCTTTAATTTTGCATTTTGCTCCCACCTAAGCATGTGTAGATCTGCTCTCATGAGTCATGGCCTTTCCATTCATAAGTGTGACATCATTTACTGGCAGGTTAAAAAGATCCCAAAGACATTCTCGTCAGTGATGGATTATAAGAAGTCATTCGTTCCTTCATTAATTGAGGAAACACATGCTGATTTGTTTTCCAACATAACAGCGCTGTCTCAAGCACCTACTTGTGAAATATTATATGTTGAAACATCTAACGAATTCAAACCTCCCAAAGATTTGTTTTATGAAATTACATTAGAGAGTGTTAAGGATTCTAAGTTGGAGAGCGTTGAAGATACTAAGAAAGATGAAGGAAAATATGAACCTGAGGTCGGAGATCTTATTGCCTTAACAGATGTTAGACCAAAATGCATTGATGATTTTAACAGGCCCAAAAGATTCTATCTTATAGCTTATGTTCTTCGCTCAAGAGACATATTGACTAATACTCTCCTAATACTGGCATCAAAACCCATTTGGATTGAGCAAGACGTGGACAATTACGAGAAAGAAACACATATTGCAAACAAGAAAGAAACACTTCTTGCAGTTTATCTTATGAATATGACTACATATGTTCGTATATGGGATGCACTGAACCCACCGGAATGGGGAAACACAAACATCATTAAAACAGTACTGCAAGCCAATTCACCTGTAAGAATTTTATCAAATTTTGTTCTTCAATATCACACGCATGATACATTCTTAAGTACTGACATTCTTGACGCATTATATGTTTATTCCTAACAGGATGATGAAAATTGTTTGACTTGCTTGTCTAAAGGAAAAAGCAGTCAGGCCCTTTCTTATCTTCAGGACATGATCAGCTCTTATAATCTAAATGACTCTCAAGAAGCTGCGGTTTTAAGTTGCATTGGTATGAGGGATTGCAATCATCAGAATCCTGTCAAACTGATATGGGGTCCTCCAGGGACCGGGAAAACAAAGACCGTTGGTGTCTTATTACATGCCCTCCTTAAAATGAAGTGCAGAACATTAACATGTGCTCCAACTAACATAGCGGTTTTGGAAGTCACAACACGGCTGCTGAGGTTGGTCAGGGATTCGCTAGAGCATGACACGTACGGGCTTGGAGATATAGTTTTGTTTGGGAATGGTGAGCGAATGAAGATTGATGATCGTAAAGATCTTCATGATGTATTTCTCGACCATCGTATTCTTGCGCTTGAGAAGTGCTCTGGCTGGAAGAATGGCTTAGTATCAATGATATCTTTGCTTGATGACCCTAAATTGCAGTACGAAATATACTTGGAAAAAAGAAAGGAGGAAAAGAAAAAGGATGATGATGATCCCAAAAAGGATGATGATGATCCTTTGACATTTGAGGAGTTTTTAAAGGAGACATTTTGTTCAATTCATGAACGACTGAAGTTTTGTATGGTTAATTTGTATACGCACTTACCAACTTCTCTACTACCGTTAGAGGTAGTGAAAAAGATGATAGAAGCTCTGCCTTTGCTTAAATCTCTTGAAACGTTGTTACTGAGATATTTAGGAGCAAATGAAGGGTTATTACAAGTTCTCAATATTTTTGAAGAAATAGGAAGCAATGCGGGTTGCCTTGCAAAGTTGAGTGTGAGAGAAGAGTGTCTTCTTATACTGATATATCTGACATTATCTCTGACAGACTATGTTCCAAATTTAACTTATTATTCAATAAAAAACTTTTGCTTGGCAAATGCATGCCTAGTGTTTTGTACCGCATCAAGCTCTGCTAAATTATACAATACTGAAGGAAAGATGGAATTTTTGGTAATCGATGAAGCTGCTCAGCTTAA
Source organism: Betula pendula (assembly GCA_900184695.1). NCBI lineage: Eukaryota > Viridiplantae > Streptophyta > Magnoliopsida > Fagales > Betulaceae > Betula > Betula pendula. Next base: position 260,284 of record FXXK01000728.1, on the reverse strand, counting down.
AGAATGTGAATCGGCTATTCCTTTACAACTATCTGGCGTCCGCAATGCGATTCTGATAGGGGATGAAAGGCAACTCCCTGCTATGGTTAAAAGCGAGGTTTGTGTTTTATCCATGGTTCTTTTATCTTTACAAATTATGAACATCTCCCACTTTGTTTAACATCTTTTGAATGTGCACTTCTTAGATATCCAAGACGGCTGAATTTGGAAGAAGTCTGTTCGAAAGACTGGTCATGTTGGAGCGCCAGAAGCACCTTCTTGATGTCCAGTATAGGATGCATCCATCCATCAGCTTATTTCCAAACAAAGAGTTCTACGACAAACAGATATCAGATGCTCCCAATGTTAAAGGAAGAGGCTACGAGAAGCGTTTCCTTCAGGGCAACATGTATAGTTGCTACTCTTTTATAAGTATAGCTCATGGAAAGGAGGAATTTGGTCTCGGGTACAGTCGAAAGAATATAGTTGAGGCTGCTGTGGCCTCTGAGATAGTTGCGAATCTTTTTAAACGTATGTTTAAATCTTTTATTGCTTATTATTATTCAAAATAGACAAATGATATGAATTCCTTTTACCATTTCCTGTTTTTGTGACAGAATTCCTTGACACAAAGAAGAAGGTTAGTATCGGAGTGATATCACCGTATAAGGCTCAAGTTTCTGCAATTGAAGAGAGGGTCAAAAAATACATTAAGTGTGATAGTGGCTTCACTGTGAGTGTTCGCTCTGTTGATGGGTTCCAAGGAGGTGAGGATGATGTAATAATTATCTCTACTGTAAGATGTAATGGGAAAGGATCGGTTGGTTTCCTTTCCAACCGACAAAGAACAAATGTGGCACTGACTCGAGCAAGGTATTACTTGTATATACCAGATTGTGCTAGCTGTCGGTTTGGTAAATTAAAATTAGTTCACTGTTTCATTCTTCAGGTATTGCCTTTGGGTTTTGGGGAATGGGGTTACTTTACTCAAGAGTGACTCTGTTTGGAAGAGACTAGTTCTTGATGCCAAGGAACGAGGGTGTTTCTATGAGGCCAATGCAGATAAGAGCTTATCTCAGGCAATTACTAATGCCTTGGTGGAGCTTGAACAGTTTGATATTTTACTCAGTAACGACTCTATATTGTTCAGAGAGGCTAGATGGAAGGTAGGTGCATGCAATGTTTTGGTTGTTCTAATATAATAAAGATATAGAATGAAGTGGTTTAGATAGTGACTCTTGGAATTTTGATTTTGTGTGGATTTGAACTTATATGAATTTACAAGTTTCTAAAACAAAAATCAGGTAACTATTAGCTTAATTAAATGCAGGTTTTATTCAGCAACAATTTCGAGAAATCTATAGCTAGAATTCGCAATGCAGAGATTCGTAGTGTAGTGTTTTCTTTGTTGGTAAAGCTTTCAAGTGGTTGGCGTCAGCCTCATGAGAAGAGAAACCTCTTTGTCCATGATGGTACTTCTTCTCAACTTTTAGAGACGTACAAGGTTGATGGGAAGCTGAATCTGGTTTGGACTGTAGATATTCTCGAGGAGTATTCATATTACATTCAGGTTATGAAGGTTTGGGATGTTGCGCCATTATCTGATATACAAAAACTAGCAAAGCATCTTGACATTGTATTTGGGAGCTACACTGTGGATAAGATGAATCGCTGTAAACACAAATGTGTCGAAGGGTATGAATTTATCTGGATTTGCTTTTAAATATAATATATTTAACTGGTATGAACTACGTTTTACAATTTATTTTTAATAGAATTATTTAGATAGAACTGGAAATCTAATCTATACGTTGCTCTATTTAAATTTATCAGTTTGACCTTTCTACAGGATTTTGAGTGTTCCAATGAGATGGCCAATGGGCTCGAGTTGCCGTCCTGAACGTGATAGTGTGTGGTACCTCTCAAGACCGCTATCCTCACTAACTTTAAGAGATAAGCCAGAAACATCAGCTGCAACTTATAGGTAAGTGAAACACATTGATCCAAAGTCTTAAATTTTCCACAATTTAAATAAAAACCAAAAGATTGTTTTGGCTTGCATTAAGCAAGCTGGTTTTTTTTTTTTAATTTCTAAATATAAGCAGTCAAATAGGAGTTAGATGTAATTACTTATGATGTGACAAAATATATATAAAAGTAAATAAAATATAAAGAAAAATGTGATAGGAGTTGTATATATAATTTTATTTATGGTCCAGTTTCTGTTCCTTGACTTGTTATGAAACTTTTGACATTGGGTTGGTAAAAAGACTGACGAATATGTAAATGAATATCAGAAATAAATTCAAGAATAGAATTAAGAATAAATCGGAAGATGTTGGCTTGAAGCAAAAGTGGCGAAAGCGGCAGAATGATTGATGAGGTAAGATTGCCTTCTTTTTCTTTTCAATTAAGACTGGACTTGCATGCATTTCCAAGCCATCTTTACTAGAAACCATAATTTTGACATATTTTGTTATGCAATTAAAATGATGTATAAAAAAAGAATGGGTAAATTGTATTTTATTTCCCAAATTACTGTTCTATTATCACAATCACCTTTAAACTTTAAATCGCTGCAACCTGCCTTCTAACTTGAAGTTTGTTTTTGCTTTGCTTTCTCTATCAAATTTAACTGATTTTGGATGGAAAACAGTACAAGTGCCGACAGTACAATGTATCAACCTATACTAATTTGTTTGCCCCAATTTTAATCTCTGATGTACCATGTTGCCCTAGAGCACTGCTTAGTAAAAAACCTAAAATACACCATATACACGTACGTGGTGTTTGGTTCGGAAAATCTAATAGTCCTCTCGACATCTACATTTTTCAAGAATGCAATGCCTAGAAATTTGGATTCTCGAGAATGTGACTAAGTCCACATTTGCATGTTTCGAACCAATACATATTACGATAGGATGCTTCTTTAAAAATTTTACATTCTCCCTCTGCATTAACATTAGAATGTAAGGAAAAACATTGGAATGTAAGGGAAAAGATGATAATCAGTCATCCAATAGTATAAAACCCTATTTTGTTCAATACATGCATCTATGGGTAGGTGACGTTTATATTAATTATGACATTCACATACCACACCATTCATGTTAATTCTAGCAAAATAAATATATATACCGAAGTGTGCTAAAAACTAGTGCAGGAATATTTAAACAGAACAAAGTTTTGGAACAAGAAATAAAACATCACAAAGCAGAGTAAACTAACACATTAAAAGAAAAAGAAAAAAGTAGATCAAAGTGACAAACTCGAACCCGTTGCTTGATTAACACTTGGGACTCCTCAACCAACAAAAACCCTAAGGAAATTGCTAACGTTAAGCATAAACCCCAAAAATCATTGCCCTTTTTCCCCTATGGGCGGTTAAACATAGGATTGTAACTTCAATCATCATGATCATGGAGGATTCAAAGTTTTTAATACAAGTATTTATTGCATATATGTATTCCATTTTTATACACAACATAAAGCTCTTTACCTTTTCTTCTCCAGATCAGTGAGGTTTTGCAAGCCTACAAGTTTGGGGATCTTTGGAGCCGTTTTGAGAAGAGCTTAGTTTTAACACTCAAAAGCATATATGTAAAAAGTATAACGTAAGTATATATGTAAGTAGGTGCTTTCTTTCGGTCCTTGTGCGACGTTGTAAGCTTGATGTTAAGAGTTTAGCTTGCTATTGTAACATAAGTTACATCTCTTTATAGTTAATGAGAATTGAGTTTTCAATAGAATTATTGCACTACTAGAGCTACAAGCCCACTAATAGGTGACCGGGCAAACCAAAATTTATTTGGGCACGAAGAAATCACCTCCAATTTCACAAAGGAATATTTACTAAGAAACGTTGACGAAATGCTCTCCCTGTTTAAGAAATATTTTCAACAGCTAGAGCAGCAAGCGAAAATCATGTTTTACGCAACATCATCTGCAATGGCTGGTATATGAACGCTGATTTTCAATTATTGTAGCGACAGTGTGCCATGAAGCATGAGAAGAACAAATATCATCACTTTTTAACTGCCTGTATCCTCATCTTTTGCCATGGGATCTGATCCGTGCTAAAAATAAATTAATAAATGAATTTAATAAAACATAGAATAAATTCTAATCTCCTCCGGGGATATGACAAAATTGGGGGCATGATACTGTACAGGACTACAGAAGAATAATCAAAGTATATATGTGGGGACACCGCTCAAATAATAGGCCCCAAGATTGATTGACCAACCTTTAGAGCAAGCCATCAATTTACAACAAATGTTACAGGTGCTGTCAGCGACTGGAAGAAGGCTCGGTTAGCTCTTTAAGCTGCAGACTGGATCAGCTCTATTTTTTTTTTTTTTTTTTTTCTGTTTATAAGTAGACTGGATCAGCTCTATACAACATAAAATAAATTTTTTGCGGGAGTCAAGTCAAATTTGGGACATTGCGGTGAATATCGGCAAACTCGCGGACTAGACGCTTTAGAACTCTTCCCCCTTTCCCTTGCATATGCCCATAACTACTTTTTCCACCATCACAGCTTTTGCTCTCAAGATAGTCTGAGGCTGCACCAGCAAGAGCTTTCAACCAAACTGGGACTAGAGAGTCTGCTTCCCCCTGGTTTAGATATTCAACTGGAAGTCCATGCACCTGTATAACTCAAGCAGTCAAATAATCTGAAATGAAAGAGAATAAACAAAGAAAGTACAGATTACCATGCATGCAAGAGACTATTTACAAAAGCAAAGTAAGCAGATGGTTGGTTACAAGTAACTCGTGAAAGGTCTCTGTTTTGGCAGACAAGAAAAATATCAAGTTGAAAACATCTTCAATTGCAGCATTGCACACTAACAAATAATTAAAGCTCCAGAGTTTTAAAGATTTCATGATATAAAAATTTAGCAATGAGTTTGACTATACTTCGACTATATTAGTCAATATATATACAACTGAATAAACTACTGTGCAAGCGTGTGTGTGAGTATGCTGCCTATGGGTTTTTCATGTGGGTTATACAAAATTTTATTACAGAGAGCATGTACTTGCACCTTTTTCATTCATATGGAACACTTCCATTTTCTAAAGGAAATAAATCAATGCCAATAAGGGTTTTGAATTTTATCTATGCTACATATATGAATGTTTTCGATCATCAAGAGAGAGAGAGCCAAAGATCCCATCAAACTTGACAAATTTGAACCTCCAACTTCAGGAGGTTGGTCTGTCATACATTCTTCATATATCATCAATTTCTTGCCACTAAGCTCACAGATGCAACTCCAATTGGGCACTCTAAATTCATTTGGATATATAGGTTTGTTCCATCTAGCCACATGTAATATGTTTGCCTGCTTACATTTTCCATCAGGAAGCACTAACATGAAACATGACCTCCTAAGAGGTACCACTTGCCTCTTGGATACATAACATAGCAGAAAAAGGGCCTGTTTCAGGTTCGGTCCAAAATAACCTATCCTGAACATGAACCTGTAACTCCCTAACATATAGTAGAACAAACCCAAACAATACCTCCTGACAATAAATCTTAAGACTCAGATATGTGCAAAATAAGTTACTAAAAACATAAAATTAATTTAAACAATAGTTTAAAAGTACTAGTCAAAGTGAGTTTGGACTATTAGGTACAGTGGCATCCAAACTGAACCTGCCTGATTTAACTTAGCTGGAATTAAGTTACTCAAAGACCACCAATTTGGCAGGAGACACAACCCTAACTAGTTTGCAATGCATAGGCCAAGTTTCCTGTTTTCTAGCTCAGGAATACACACACAGAGTGCAAGAGAGAGAAAGAGACCGCTGAGTGTAGCCATCCATGCAAAGATTCCCAACAAAGATTAGCCTTCCAGGTTGTTCTCTCACTTATACTGCAAATTGCTGCCAATTGTTGCAAGATTGTCGCACATTTGTGAACCTATAAAGAGGGAGCAGCAAGTAACTTCTCAGCTGTATTCCATATGGATGTAAACGCATTAACAAATCAATTGTCAATAAGACAAATGGGTGTCCCCTTTAGATTGAGTTACTCCATTCTATTTTGTATAGGAATTGGATGGAAATACATACTAAGGAGCCATTAAATTGGTCAAATTTAAATATGCCCAAGAGACGAACAACTATGTTATTGAGTTGAAATTTACATGAAGGTATTCAAACAAACCAGGAACAGAAGTATCCACATTACAGCACCAACTTGTGTGATTCAATAGTCATGTGAACAACCAGGGAGTGCTATTCAATTTCAAAGTGCATACAAATGGCCATTGAATAAAACCATAAATACTTTTGCTTTCATGATTTTTTTTTTTTTTTCTGGATAACAACTGGGAATCAGGGGAAGGGGTTTTTGCTTTCATGATTAAGATCAAGAGTTCGAGCCTAAATCACCCTAACTTTTCTTTTGTTGCTTTATATGAATGGATTATTTACTTTTGCTTCCATGATACGTCTGCATGTAGCACTTAAACAAGTGACAGAAGACATCTCATTAGTTTCTTAATCATTAGCTTTCAAGTTCAAGGAAGCAAGCGGAAAACTGACTGTTAAAACCCACACCATATGCAGGTGTGTCCCGGTGCACTCAATAGCTAGCAAGTGAAAACCAAACTAAACATAATTATTCATAATACAAGAAAGATCAAACCACATGTTAAGAAACAAAAGCTTCAAAATAAGACCAAAAAAAGATAAACAGTGTAATATGTTGGTGGCTAACAAAATTTCAGCACTTGAATATTGCTGCGGACAATATTGTAAAACAAACTTGGATTATTATCTTTTCAAAAGAGCATATCTATCAGAACTGCAAACTGACCCAAACATCAATCCAAACAAGAGGTCAGGTCACTGGGTCAACAGTGGAATCGTGGGCTTACACATTAGTAAAGGTACAGCTAAAGGGTGTATAAATATTAGTCTGTTGGGTTTGAGGGTTTTGGATTTGAGGGTTGGTTGTGTTGTATGGGGTTTTGGGTAGTTGGGTTGGGTTCTGTTCGGTGTTGGGTTGTTGGGTTTTTTCTTTGTCTTTTTCGCTTTAGGTGTTTCCTTTGTATACTGCCTATGTACTTTGGGACGCCTTTCGTTTTTTAATAAAATTTGACTTACTTATCAAAAAAAAATATATATTAGTATGTTATAACCTTGATAGCCTTCTGGTGAACTATGCCGAGGTTCAACTGTAAAATGTTTAGTTCATACTGGTTAATCCAGGTTTTGGTCTCTAAACAATCAAATGCAGACAACTAACCATATAGAGATCTGAGTCACAGTTCTTCCATCCAGAGCTGGTCTTGTCAGGTTCTGAAAACTAAGGACTAAAGCCCAAATATAATTAAAAGGTCCAAGAAAAAAAAATCCTTGGCTTGAAGATAATGAAAAAATGGAACTTCAATCTTTGCCCACACTTAATTCATTTTGTCTGTTTTTTTACTTCTCTGATTGAACTCCCTACTATACAAAGTTTTTCATAAACCTAGGCTATAGACACAGATACACATAAATATTACTTACTCTGTGCATGTGTATATATTCATTAAGAACATTTTATTTACCCGTGACATTGCTGAAACACCAAGTAAAGCATACACCACATTCGATACAAGTCCATCGCCACTACGAGATATGACCTGAATTGCCATGGCACCGAATGAACCTTCAGGAATACAAGTTACGCACTCCAACAAAGAGGCCAGGCCCGCATCCAAGAAACCTAAAGCCTCAACAACATTAGATCTGAAACACCTCTTGTTGACAAAATTCAAATTAACCCAACAATTTAAACAGATAAAAATTCAACAGACAAACTTATTCAAGAAACTTGTCGAACATACTTTTGTAACACAACTTCCAGAGTTTTTTTTTTTTTCCTTTTATAATATAGGTAGAAGGATCAGTAATAGAAACACAAATTTTTAATGTCTAGAAAAGGTCAACTGCATAGCATTGGGAGCACTAACTTCATAGAGAATAACAGAAATCAACTGCAACATACACTATGTTCTGATAATTTAGTGGACTGCTTAGAATTTTAAACAGATATATAGCGAAACACAGCAGTCATCGATACTACGATTATAAACTTCCTCTGTGCTTTAAACTCCTGGGCTTTAAGCATATACAACACCATAGAAAGCACCTAAAGAAAGGATGCTAAAGTATTTAAGGCACATAAGTAGAAAACCTGTTCGTAAAGCAAAGAAGAAGATAGTGATCTACAATCTACACAACGGCTGTCATGATAAGCATGCTGAGGGTAAGATTAACCAAAGAGCAAGTGTAGCACCCACTGTTAAGAAACTTGGATGTGTTTCTAAAGGAGTTTTACAGATTTAACTGAAAAGCAGTTTGTTAGTCTTGGCCCAAGGCCTTGGCCAAAGAGGTAAAAGAATGGGTGAACTCAGGGTAGGTCTTAAGCTTGAATGTTACCGAAAATTGAATAAAATGTTAATTTTGGAAAATGTGGATCCATCAGTTTCAACACCTAAGCACGTGGATCACATCTAAGTAGTGTTTCATATAATTTGAGCCAGTCCTGGAAGTGATACATAATTAGCTGTGAAGAAAGTTGACATATATCATGCCTTAACTGAAGATAAGACCTTAAAAATGCTAAAATGTTGAAATGTGTTTTGTTTGCTTGAAATACATGGCTCAGCTTCAATGCAATTAATATGTCAATGGTTTTTCTCAGATATAATAATCAGCGCATGGAAATTAAAAAAAAAAAAGCCACGTCTTATGCTTACAAGACAAATATGACATGGCTGCTAGTGCTGCCCCACGATGCATAGCCGTGGAACATATAGCTGCCTTTTGGAAGGAAACTTCAAGAAGGGAACCACATGCAGCAAGCACTTCCTGCAACACATCAAATAACTGAAAATTTCAATGAAATGATTACATAAACAGTCCTTTCAATTCCTAAACTTCTGTGGAAGGAAATCTATTTTTCCCCCCTTGAAAAACGAAAATAAGATTGAATTTACTTATAAAAACGAAATAAAAGAAGGAAATACATATGAAACCTTAGAAGAGCCCCGAACAATCATGGATGCAAAATTTGTGTAGGCCTCCACTAGATCAGGTTCTTGGTCACATATATATGAAGAATTAAGAGCCATTACTGATGACGCATACGTAAATCTTTCAAAAGTGGTGACAAATATACGTCCATAGTCATCTCTATGACCAAATTCTTCAACAACAACAGAAGCTGAAAATGATGTACCCCAAAGAGAAAGGAAAATAAGTAATCATTTTTCTTTGATAAGTCAAATTTTATTGAAAAAACGAAATGCACCCTAAAGTATACAGGTAGTATACAAAAGGAAACACCTAAAAAGAGCAAGCAAAAAAAAAAAAAATTCAACAACCCAACACTGAGCAGAGCCCAACCCAACTACCCAAAAGCCCACACAAAGCTCTCTTAGCAAACGTGAGCTTTGCCTTTCTAATCATGTGTCTTAGAAAACCTCAATCTTGGCTGTCATGACATGATAGAGGTTCCAAATTCTTTGTTGACATAGGATAGGATATGAATATGGGAATCATAATAGTTTCTTCTGATGTTGCATGTTTCAATATGTTGACTTTTTGAAATCATTATCTGTAAAAATTTCTATGATACATGTTATAATGGAGAATCTCCAGAGTCTTGATATGCCAACTAACAATGAATTCTATAAATCAACATACAAGCACAGCAAGAATTTATTCAGTCTTCAGGTAAGGCAACTTGGTAAGTATAAGGACAAATTCAATATGTTTAGTCGTCTTGTTCCATGCTTCTAGACAATAATTATATACCATAAATATAAAGGACAAATTCCAAATTCTTCATCTTTTCTCTTTAAGTAGGTATTCTCTATTTTATGCTAAAAACAACCAAAGTGATTGCAATATCAGATTAGAACCTCTACAATTGAATAGTTGTAAATTCTATAATCTCAAAGTCTACCAACTTTTTCTAAAAAAAAATGGCAACATAAGAATCATATTGCATGGGCTGTTGATGCAGGACAACAAAGAGAAGAAGCTTTATTAGTCTGATTTTGGAATTTATAATTCTGAGTTTTTATCTTTAGTAAATTATATCAGGGATTAGTAAATTCTGGAACAGGAGGCCTTCAGGGATTTTAGGATTTGTTAGTATACTTGGGCTTGTTTTATTTATGGGTTTAATTAGAGTCCAAAAAAAAAAATTGGAGGGGCCTAGAAGGTTCATAGTTTTTTTTTTTTTATAAGTAATAATCCAATCTCATTAAAAACTCAGAAAAAGCGTAAAGCGCCCTTAAGTACACAGAAAGTATACAAAAGGAAACACCTAACTAGGAAGAGCAAAACAAACAAGAAAGTCACTATAACTAAACGACAGAGTAGAAACAAAAGCTGTCGTCTAAAGATATAAAGTTTTGAAAAACAAAAATAAAATATCCTCCAGCGATCTCTCTCTATTTTCAAAGTTTTAATCATTCCTCTCCCTCCACAAACACCAAAAAAGGCACGTAAGCACCATTTTTCACATCGCCGAACTCTTTGGCCTGCTAGAGGACCACCATGGTTCATACTTATAAGCAACTTCTAATAGGAGTTAGGGATCATGGTTCTATAGACTGATGTACGTGGAACTCTAGTCTTTTGTAGGGTTCTCACGCAAACCCTAAAGGACTTTGTAAGGATTTAAGTCTAAACCTGGGTTTTAGTTGTGGTCTGGATTATAAACCGTCAGTTATGGTCAGATACTTGTCTCCAATAGAGGAGTGCATCTCGACGTGGCTCATACTTTTTTTTTTATTTTTTATTAGTAAACGAAAGTTCTATAAGAAGTGTAAGGTGTCCTTACGTACACAAGAAGTATACAACATGAAACACCAAACTAAAACGAGCAAAACCCTCAAGGCGCCCCTACCCCACACGAAGCCCTCAAACCCAACCCACCAAACACCACCTAAAGCCTATCTTGATGTGGCTCATAGTGAAAGGGCAAAATACTTAAATTTTAATAAGTCATCAAAACATCATTAAAAGCAAGAGGAGCAACGCGGGCAAAACTACTTAAATTATAGTAATAATATTTTGGAATGCCACAAGATTTAATTTCTAATTTTGAAGCACCTAATCTTATTTAAGAGTCCACTTATAAAATACACACACACACACACATTTAACATGCATCTACTTCCTATTCCCTCACATATGAGAATACTTTCCTACTAGCATTGAATACACAAACATCTAATCTGCCACCTGTTACCAACCATCTTCAGGAATCTGCTTCCTCAACTCTACTTTCTTAGGTAGGTAGAGAGCCATCCAATTCTGTCAATAGGATCATGAGTTTGCTCACTTTCAACCAGGCGCAATTGGAAAAGTGGTTATGGAGGTATGCTGCAGAAAGAGAAGCTTTTTGGCAACATGTTGTGGATAAAAAATATGCTAGTTTGCCAGGTGGGTGGCGCTATAAAGTTGTCACAAGGCTTTATGGGGTGAGTTTACGGAAACATATTAGGAGGGGTTGGGATACCTTTTCTAGTTTCGTTAATATCGAAGTTGGTGATAGCTCTTAGGCCAGGTTTTGACATGACATTTGGTGTGGGGATTGTCCTTTAAATTATTCCTTTCTAAAGTTATTTGGCATTGCAAGGGACATGGATGCTCTAGTGGCTAACCATATGTTTGCTCTCAGTGACAAGGTACATTAGGACATGAAACCTCATTAGATTGGTGAATGATCGGGAGGTGGATTCTGTTTCTTCTTTTTCAATGCTCTATTCTCTGTGAGGATGAGGGGGAGATGAAGCTGTGTTGTTGGTTCCTTCTAAAAGACAATCTTTTGAGGTCAATCTTCTCCCCAACGTTGACTTCTCGTTCCCTTGAAAGAGCATATTGAGGTCTACGGCACCTTTGAGGGTGACATTCTTCACGTAGACAACATCCTTAGGGAAAATCCTAACTATGGATAATCTCCGTAAACATCACATCATAGTGATAACTTAATGTCGTATGTGCAAAAAGAGTCAGGAAACTCCTTATCACCTCCTTCACTGTAATATTGCGAGAGACGTGGAATCTGATTTTTAAGATATTTGGAGTAGAGTGGGTTATGCCTAGACGAGTGGTGGAGCTACTGGCGTGTTGGAAAAGAAGGTTTACTCAGAATGACTTTAATGATGTTTGGAATGCAATCCCTTTTTATTTAATGTGGTGCATCTAGAGAGAATTGATTGTGAGAAGACGAACTCGAATCTACAGCTTAGTTTCCTTAAATCCCTCTTCGAGTAGATCTTTTTTAACGCCCTTCTCGATGTTTCTAGCTTTTTAGATTTTTGTGCCCTTTTTCCTTATTCTTGATGTTACTGGGTATTTTTCCTTGTATACTTCATGTGACTTGGTTGCAACCCTTGCGCCTTTTAATAAATTTGCTATACTTATCAAAAAGAAAATAGAAAGTCATGGTGCCATGATCTATCTAGCTCTAAAATCCCAAAAATTCCTCAATTTGAAATCAAATTAGAACAAACACCATGGGATTTATACAATTGCCAAATGCTATTATAGCTAGAAAAAGATTCATTGCTCGGACACAGTTGAGGTTCCTCAACATAGTGAGAGATGATAATGAAATGAAATATTTCAATAAAATCTGGCAGCAGTTAAATTCATCCTTTCCAGCGATGTTATGCATATATGATAACAATAAACCTATATCTAATGTATCATTACAATGTAATTCATTTAGAATGTGCAATTATTATGAAAGGTCATCATTTTTATAAAACCGAAGAAACCATAACACTGAATTTCACCACTTGCAGATCATCATACAAACACCCTACCTGTTCTGATGTAGCATTCATGATTTTGGAATGACAAAAAATTTGTTGAGAGGCAATGAAGTACTCTGGGCAGTACTGTCATAAAGTGCTGGCCTGCACGTCAAACACAGTCAGGTACTTTATCTTTATTCTGTGGAGAGAAGATCCCATAACCTGTCAAGAAAACCACAATTACTGATCTTTTGTCATACCTGAAGATTGAATTGCTTGTGAAAGAGCTCGGCAAGCTGCAGTGGATAAATTACCATTCTCCATGTGTCCAGACATAAAAAGTTTCTCCAGCATGGGCCAAAAAACTGTCAGAAGTGCAAGTATAGGATCATCTGCAGAAGGCCCAGTTGACAAAGACATTGGAAGATGACTGAATACAGTTCCCATTCTGAAATGACACAATCAGACATGAGAGCCAGATGAGAACATGTATTAACTCACCCTACAACTTTTTTGCAAATCAACCATTGAATTTGTGGGACCCATATGTGGTTGATTTGCAAAAGAGATAGACCAAAGAAAGCAAGGTGGCATATCTCTTGAAGGAAATTATAGAACGTCATACCTGTTTTGAATGTAGTGAAGATGGGAAAGGGTCCTACTTCTAAAGGTAGTTCCTTTTATTTTATATGGACTTGGTATTTTTGTTGCTCCTCTTTTTTTTTTTTATGCTTATATTGCTTTTATGTATTTTCTTGAGCTTTTATCTAGGTTTTACGCCAACGCTCTTAAAATTGTGTATCGTTAAATCATTTAAGAAAAATTAGGTGGCTGTGGTGGACAATGGGAGGGTCAGCGTAAATAAAGTTTTAAACTTTGCTTATGCTACCCCTTGTAGCCTTTTTCCCCATTCACTTAAAAAAAAAAAACTTTGCTTATGCTTTCATAACGTAGGTGTTTTTGTATCCCTTCAAAACTAAGACCTGTTGTTTGTTAAATCATTGGAGAAGAATTAGTGATTGCAGTGGACAATGGGGGTGTTGAGATAAATAGGATTTTTAGCTTGGTTATACTTGCATGAATTATTACTATTAGAGATATTTTCAATTCCTTAAGAAGAATGAATGGATTTTGGTTATAGGGTTTGTTTCTTCATGAGGGTCAACAAAAAACAGGTTAAAGAAGAATTTTGGAAGAAAAAAAATACAATACTAAATATGATTGGTTGCTGAGAAAATCTGAGAATATTTTGGACATTTATTGGTTAATTTTCACTCTATCAATCTTTTAATTTATTTCACTCAAAATTAAAACTTTGGTTTGTTAGAGAGTAGAACTTGACACACCTTAACATGTTGGATCTTGGGTTTTTATTTGGCATCCAATCCAATCAACAAAGTAGTTGGCTTATTTGGCTAAGCATTCCATATGTGAAATGTATGAAATGAAACTCATTAGATGCAAAGCTTTATGGACTTAATTAAGATGTTTATTGGAGTCATCTTTTCTTTTCTTTTTTCTCTTTTGCTTTTATTTGTTCGAACACAAAAACTAAGTCTATGACTAAACACAACATTTACATTGAAATCACGCGAAGTGAAGTGGGCTACGTTTTTTATTTATGTTATTTTTTTATAAGTAATCGACAAATATTATTAAAAGCGTAAGGCGCCTCTCAATACACAAGAAGTATATACTAGGAACACCTAAAAAGAGGAAACAAAAAGAACAAAGTAGACCAAGTCAAAGAAGCCCACAACAGCCCAAAAGGATAAAACTACCCACCCCCACCCTAAACTCCCACAAAAACGAAAACGCCCACAAGAAGACACCCCCGAGAAGAATAATCCAATCCTCAGACAATTCTTCCCCTCAATCAACCCTCTCACGAACCAGGAGCGAAAGTCTGGATCAGAACACTAAAAGAACCCTCTATCAAAGCTTATGCAGCATTCCAAATTTTTTAGTGTCCTACTACCTTTCGTACCATGTTTAGAAGGAGTAGCTGAAACCTCATGATGGTGTTCCTCTTCAAGATTAGTCAAAAGAGCCAAGAATTGTTTCTTATGACCCACACATGAGATCCCCACAATAGGAGCAATCTCATTCGCACATTGCACAAACTCAGAGTAACTGAATTCGCCCACCTCTCCAACCTCACCGTCACCAGCCCCATCCAACCCACCCTCTTGCTGTTCACCCCCNAGTGTCCTACTACCTTTCGTACCATGTTTAGAAGGAGTAGCTGAAACCTCATGATGGTGTTCCTCTTCAAGATTAGTCAAAAGAGCCAAGAATTGTTTCTTATGACCCACACATGAGATCCCCACAATAGGAGCAATCTCATTCGCACATTGCACAAACTCAGAGTAACTGAATTCGCCCACCTCTCCAACCTCACCGTCACCAGCCCCATCCAACCCACCCTCTTGCTGTTCACCCCCCTTAGCAATCACAATCAAAGGGCAATCGGTTAGGGGAGAAGGGAAAACATCTTTCTCCAACAACACCTGGCCAACTATCACCCCACTGAGTTAAAACCAGCTCAGAACACTGCCCTGGGCTCGAACTGGTGGGGGAAATGGCAACGTCACCCATAGGCACCACTAAGGAGGCTGAACATGCTAGGGAAATATGCACTGGAGGGTTCTGGAAAGCCAGACCTACTGGTGAGAAAAAGGAAAGATCCCCAAGCTGATCAAGGACATTTTTTTTAATCTAAGTAGAGTGAGAAATTTGAGAAAATTTATTTTTCCTTTGTTTTTTTTTTTTTTTTTTTGTGGGTTTTGATTCGGCTGTACGGTATGATTCAAGAGTTAAGGGGGAAAACTCTAGTGTCAATAAAGGAGTACTTTAATAAACATGGGAAGGGTTCCTACTTCTAAAGGTAGTTCCCTTTATTTTATATAGACTTGGTAGTTTTGTTGCTCTTTTCCTCTTTTTATGCTTATACTACTTTTATGTATTTTCTTGAGCCTTTCGGTTTTACACCAGCACGCTTAGAATTGTGGAACGTTAAATCATTGAAGAAGAATTAGGTGGTTGTTGTGGACAATGGGATGGTTAGGGTAGATAAAGTTTTAAACTTTGCTTATACTTTCGTAATGTAGGTGTTTTTGATCCCTTTAGAACTAAGAATTGTTGTTTATTGAATTATTGGAGAAGAATTAGTGATTGCGGTGGACAATGGGAATGTTGGGATAAATAGGATTTTAAGCTTGGTTATTATACTTACATGAATTATTACTATTAGAGATGTTTTCAATTCCTTACGAAGAAATAAAGGGTTTTGGTTATAGATTTCGTTTCTTCATATGGGTCAGCAAAAAACAGGTTAAAGGAGAATTTTGGAAAAAAAATAATACACTCTACTGAATATGATTGGTTGCTGAGAAAATATTAGAATATTTTGGACATTTATTTGTTAATTTTCACTCTGTCCATCTTTTATTTTATTTCACTCAAAATTAAAACTTTGGTTTGTGAGAGTAGAACAAGACACACCATAACATGTTGGATCTTGGGCTTTTCTTTGGTATATTTATTTGGCATCCAATTCAATCAACGAAGTAGTTGGCTTATTGGGCTAAGCTTTCAATATGTGAAAAGTAAGGAATGTAACTCATTAGATCGAAAGCTTTACGCACTTTCCTTTTGCCCCATGTTGTTCTCAACAGCAAAAAGAAAGTTGTGGTTGTTTGAGATTCAATTTATATTGTGTTTTATAGTTGTATTTATGCCTTAATCATTATCTAATCTTTATGTTGCACTGATTGAAGGCGTGGGAAGGAAGGGAGAACACGTTGATGTGGGAGTTGGTGCTTAGCTGCCTTTATTTAGAAGTTAGGACTTTTGTTGTCTATGGGTTTAGCAGTTTTGGTGGCCGGTAGAAATGATAAAAGTCATCCTCAATGGTAATTGTTCCTCGGTTGTCTAATGGTGATACCTTGAAAAAGTCTTAGAAACAGAACAAGTGTTTGTCATAAATGTTGGCTAGTGTTAAGAAAATGGAGTTCCTTTAGTCTTTTTCCTTTATCAGTGAATCTTTTGTTTTCTTTTGATGCAACCAACAGGTTATGATGGGGAGTGTCTATTATGTTCATAGACCTGCGGTATTTTAACAATAGAAATTAACCTGATCAGTTGAAAGGTCAACAAAGAAACTTCTACCCCTTAGTTTGCTATGTTAGGTGTTCATTGAATTCATGTTATGTATGTAGAATTCTGAAGTATCATTCTATTTATTGATGTTTTCTTCCTCCACCACTAGTGTAGTGTTTATTTAAGTGTGATGTACAATTATAATGACAAAGTAGTGTCTGGTGTTGTTTGATGTTCAATATTTTGTTTATTTTTACACACGCCTTTTTTAGATATAATAAAAGTATCTTGGAGATGTGTTTAGGTTTGGTTCATTTTCATAGATGTAAATCACTAAAGTTGTAACTTGAAAGTCTAAATGTTGTTTTTAAAAACTCTAATTGATTGTTATTTTCATCCTACAGCTTTATTTCGTTTACTTTTTTTTTTCCAATATTGTTTTTTTATTTGTATACGATTCTTTCTCAAGATGTTTAAATCATAATGAAAACAAAAAAACCCGCGCATGACACGGGTTATATGCTAGTTAATCTTAATAACAGTACCTGTACAACCCTCTTGCCGCAGAGTTCAAAATTTGTGTATAAGTAGCCGGGTCCTGTCTCAGAGAATGTTTGTTGTCTTCATCAACCTAAAAGAACATTAAGCTCGCAGATCTTAATCACTCCAAAATTGATTTGGTTATTATTTTTATGTTGCACTAGCTCACAGTAGGAACCCATAACAACAAATAGACATCATAAATAACAAAAGAGAACATATGCAAGAGAGACTTTTTTTTTTTTTTAAGAGAGACTTACAAGTTTTCCAATAGCTTCATAGCTAGAAGAAAGCAATCTAGCCAGCAAGTTGCTCTTTAGTTCTTTGTTGGGAACAGAACCAAGTATCAGACTTATCGCACTGACAACTTCTTCCTCATATTCCAAAGGTAAATGCCTTTTCTCCAAAACCTAGGAAACCAAACACTACTTATAAGGCAAGGACCACAGCACAATATGTATTTCCATCAAATATTTGACGAAATGAACATATATGAATTAAGAATGTTAAATGTTAAGACAAGTATTATGAAAGTTGTATGAGATTTGGCAGTCAAAAGATTGCAAAACATAATTTATCATCAGTTTGAGAACCGCCTCAGTATTGGGTATGTTCAGTCATGCATAAGTAACTAAAACAGTCAAAGATCCATTGACTTGGATCAAACACTTGCTTGAAGCATACATATACTAATCAGAAAGCTGGGACACACAAAAGTTCTCAAAACAGTAATGCAACAAATTTCTCAAGCAAATCAAGTAGGATTCTGATGTCAACAGAATTGGCATACATGATAAAATTGATTGTGCTGAAATCACCTAGACATGAAACATTAGAGATAAACAGTTGAGTGAAACATTAGTTGAACACAAACTATAGTTTTTTTTATAAGTAACAAACTACAGTTACAGAAACTAGTTCACCTCTCCTATCCACATCAAAATTTCCAAGTTTGCAGATTCACAAATAACTGCAGAAGCATCTTCACAAACTTTACGCAGGGCTGAGGCGCAAGCATTTGACGACACAGGTTCTGAGATCCCTGCAGCAAGAAATAATCTGAAAATAGCAAATTAGTACCAAAAAGGAAAAGGTTAATGCCAGATGATGAATAAAGAAAATTTGTTTTTAAGGTCTAGGCAAAAGAAAATAAAGAAGCTGAAAGCACACATCAAGAATATATTCCTTAATATGATCGATTGGCAGATACTCAACTCCACCAAGCCCACATTCCAACAATATGGGGTTGGCTACAGAAATCCTTATTCGCCATTCAGCCCTAAGACATCTTGGCAGATGATGCCTAAAATGTATAATACAGAGTAAAATGGAGAGACACTGTTTGAACATTATAGATGGATCTAAATCATATGAAGTGATAAATAGAAGAAGAGAGTACGTACAGTAAGGGCCTAGAATTTGTTTGAAAAGCAGTTATCCACTTGGAATAGGAACCAACAACGTCAGCCAGAGATCTGTACACCTAGAACAGAAATAAGCATCTTAGATAGATAGAACAATGAACAACATCAAAAATGGATTCTCCTAGATTTAAGGCCTACTATTTTTTCCCTAGTAGGAAAAAAAAAACTCCTTTTAGAAACTAATCTGCACTGTAGAAAAGAAGAGGGGAGGGGGAATGTCTGACATACAATGCACATGAAGCCCTTGAGCTCATCAGTAGGCCTAACAGACAACATTATCACCAATTGCATAATCACAGAGAAATCAAAGGTTTGGCCCTCCTGTAGGACTACTTCAGCAACCTGAAATGTAAAATTTATACATTATTAAGGTAAAAAGTACATAAATAACAATGGCAATACGTGTGAATCGACATGGTCTGACTTCAGTGAAGCTCAAATCTATAGTTAGATCTGAATGGCTGGAACTCTTATAAGGGTCTGAAAAAGTTCAGACCCAGGTTGAGCCATTGAAGTAGCTAGAAGAGAGATACAGCTTGAATTGCTTGCTTCCTGGAAAAGAAATTTTGGTCATCTCAGAAGTGGTAAAAGAAATTTTCTTCTTTTAGCATGTAAAGGGAACTCTCTTTATATACATCCTATGTATTAGAGTTGCACTCATCTACGCTTATCAATGAAATGAATTATTTATCAAAAAAAATAAATTAAAATATGAAGAGAATAGAGGAAGCAAAGGAAGAAAGAGAACACAAGAATTTTGGGGTGGTTCGTCCTCATAGACCTACCTTAATCTTATTGACTTGATTTATTTGTGTTACGAATGACTATTTATAGGGAAAATAGGGTAGGTGAAGCAAGCTAAGAAAAGTAATCAAATCCTAGAGATTTAATTACAGACTGAAATGGTAAATACATAAGAAGGAAATAAACAAAAAAATTAGAGAATATCCTCAAACTCAAGGCCAATAGACATTTTTTTTCAAAGACAGATTTTTTTTTTTTTTTATAAGTGCCACTGGCGTGAACTAGTGGCTAGAGGTTGACCTGGTACTGCGGCCGGAGAAAGTGTCGGTGACCATCGCTGAAGGACGGCAGTGGATGAGACAGAGGACGACGGTGGACAACAACTGGAGGACAGCTGGGTCAAACAGATGCCAAGAGCGAGCTGGCCGTACCAATGGCCAACAATGAACTGGGGCCATGCAGTGGTTGGTCGGACGATGGCGGGCTGATCGGACCAGTGGCCAGTAGTGATGGGCCAGAAGATGGCTGGCATTAGCAAAGGTTGAGGGTGGCCGGAGACTAGGCCACAATGGGTCGTAAACCAGGCAGACTTGGGCCACTGAACTGGGCCAACTAATGGGCCAATGACTAGGCCTGGATTGGTTAACCACGGGTTTAATTGTGGACGGGGTCAAAGGATCAAATCGAATAAACCAGGTCCAATGAATGTGCGTGGCACATGATAACAAGTGAGGTGCATGAGCGTGTGAAAAAGACTCGCATGAGAAATTGCCATTGCGTGCTGACGCGTGTGGTGCGTGAAGAAAATGTCAACATATTTGGGGGTGCATGGAGGCATGTGATGGTGCTGACAGAGATGCATGGTGGCACGTGACTGCGCGAGGAGACCGTTGTTGTCAGAGTTTTCACAGATCAATAGATCTACACCTTGCGAACTTGATTTTGAGATTAGTTTTCTATAATTAGCTTCAGTGAAGGATTGGGAAGAACTGGCAGCAGCGGGAGGATGCGCTTGGTAACGCGTGCATTTGCAAATAAACTCTAATCGACACGCACAGGCAAGATGAGTATCAAGGAGGTGGTTGGAGTGCTGTGTGAACCAAAAAAACACCAATCAACGCTCTGATTTGACACTCTTGTAAGGCAGCATGAAGAGCTGTTAAAGGCCACACAAAAGTGACTATATTACCATGTTAAATCACCAATCATCTCAAAAACTTAAGTGGATAGAAAATGAATAATTTAATCATTTAATTAATATTTTAACAGTAATAACTTAGCTACAGATTAAACATAATGTGAATTGAACAACTAACAGCATCTAAAAAGAAAAATCAACTAAGGTTAGAAGTGGTAAGCTGTCCTCACCACATTAAGAGCAAATAATTTGCTCTCCACCTCCGTCCAAGGAATTGGTACATTTGCTGAGGCCCAACCACCAATGAAAAGCTACAATGACATTAAATATTACAAGTTAATAGGAAGAATTATAAACCAAAAGGCAGAGAGAAATACAATTAGGATTCATAAGGGTTATTCAAATGGTTCAAGATATGGATTTGGGCACCAAACAGCATACCAAAGTTAAAATAAAAATAAAAATAAAAATAAAAATAAAATAAAATAAATAAATAAATAAAAATTGATAAGTAATAAGCCAATCTCATTGAATATATCTCACAAGTAAATAGGAAGAATTAAAGGGAGGGCACCACAAACATTAAGACTAATATTCACAATATCTTATGTTAGAATAATATATTAGGGTTTGAGGGTATTGTGGTCATTGTAATATTTTCCAAAGCCTATATAATAATATGTGTGAAGTAGGCTACGTAAGACAATATAACGTGCCTCCTCTTTCTTTCTTTCTTTTCACATAACCCTATTAACATGCTATCGGAACCTAGGGTTTAATCCTGTTCTTCATACATGTTATTCCCTAAATTTTTTTTTCTGTTCTTTTTCCTCTTGTTTTGTTGTCATTCACGATAGAACACACCCCCCGAAGACATAATTTTGTTGCACCTCGAAGAAGTATCGTACAAGGCTTCATGCCCATGTCCGGCATGCGGTGGCAACGACATCACCGTCTTTAGTGGTATCGCCGTCATCGCCATGTTGGGCTCTGTTCATAGTGGATTTGATGTTGTACTGGCTCACTGTGGTCAATTGGTGTCGTCGGTGCAGTCTGGTGGTTGGTGATGTCTGCGGTGGTCGGGGCCGTGTTCAGTGGTGGTTTCGGTGATCTTTGTGGCAGTTGGAGCTGTCTGCGGTGGCCCACGCCGTGTTTAGTGGTGATGCGGCTCTCGGTGAAGATTCCGCCGTGTTTAGTTGGTTCGGTGAAGATTCCGTCGACGTGCTCACCGGCAAGCTCTGTGGTCACTGCTGTCGTGGTTGCCGGCACTGTCTGCGTCTCGCCGGCGGAACTCCGGTGACTTTTGGGGAAGAAGACCCCTGTTTGGGTCCGGGTTCTTTCTGTTCACTATCCGGGATAAAGCTATCCCAGAATAGGCTAAGCTTGGTTTCGTTTGGGCCGGATCCACCCAAGCCCAGTTGGATTCAGCCCAACCGCTTCAGTGTATCGGGTCAACCATACCAAAGTTAGAGTGTATTTGTGTTTACAAAAGCTTTGTGTCGGAACCAATTAGAATGTATTTATAACAAGCTGGGTTTATATGATATATATGTTCCAGCTTAAGGGGGAGTATTAGAATAATATATTAGGGTTTGAGGGTATTGTGGTCATTGTAATATTTTCCAAAGCCTATATAATAATATGTGTGAGGTAGGCTACGTAAGACAATATAACGTGCCTCCTCTTTCTTTCTTTCTTTTCACATAACCCTATTAACATCTTATATTGAGAAATTTTAGAAGAAAAAAATGTATCTAGGAATTTAATTTTCATTAACAGGATCATAATCCACATGGAACTAACAGAGATTCAGGATGTTTGCAGAATTAGTGATTACCGCAATAATACCACCACTCAAACAAAAAAGTACAATATCATGGTAAAACGGTAAAAATTATCAATAACTTCAGACAAGAATAATGAAACATATATAAACATCAGCAGTCAACCAACACTGCTTCCAGGTCAGGTTAGTCGGTTTTGGGGAGAATCTTTACACCAGCCTATCTTTGTCAGGTTGACAAAATCCTAACTGACGCCAAACTGAAGCATCCATAACTTGACATGGGTCGTTTGAAATCAGTCAGGTTGGTCAAGTAGGCATGACTGGTGGTTTGGAAGAGTGGTGACAAGGAAGCAGGAGGGGGAGATCTAGTGAATTTTAAAACAAAATGGAAAATCAAGTTGCAAACCTATTAAAATCCTAAGGGAGTAAAATCCATAAAAAAACAAACAAACAGAAGACTATTGTTACTTCTTATCAATGTAGGAGACAAAAATTGCCACATCTGCTTAAATAAGTATATGTAACATACATACATTTGTGTACATATATATATATATATACACAGTTAGGGTGGTAATCGGTTTGCAAGAGGGAGAACCAAATTCCAAACCAACTAGTCAGGTTATGGCTTTTATGGATTTGACCCACACCGAATATACTCATGAAACAGCTTAGTTCAGCACAGATCAGGCAGATTGATGGGTCGGTCAGTTTTTTACTCAGCCCTAGTGTCAAGTGCAGTATCATTCACTACATCTATACCATAGCAACAAAATAGGTTATATATTACAATGAAACTTTTCACTATTTCAGATATATTGGAAGTAAATCATACTCTCTAAAACAGGCACCTTTTGGATAAATGTAGCTGATCTTAACAGTTGACAAATATCAACCAAAAGTTCAACAAGATTCATCCTAAAATTGACAAGGCCATCAGGTAGGTCAGGATTTCCTCTCTCGTCATTGAACGTAGATTCATCCACCTGCGAAAGACAAGATATTGTTCGTATCATTTATCTTCAAAAAGTTTTCTGTTCGGAAAAAATAATAACTAAATTACTCTAACAATGAAACAACAATTACGATATACAAACAGACCTTAAAATTTGGCAAACAAACACTCTAAGAACATGAGAAATTTAAAAAAATAAAAAAAATAAAAAAATAAAAAAAATAAAAAAATAAAAAAAGAAAGAAAGAAAGAGAAAGAAGAAGAAGAAGAAAGAAATCTATTTGAAAACTGGTTCAAACTTCTAACAAATTGAACACATGAAATCAACCAGTATTCAAAAGCTTGCAATAATACACTGAAAGCAGAACTAATCCTTGGCATAGCCTAAAGTACTTAAATTCTGAGTATCAAATGGAAATTATTATTAGTTACAAAAGCTTAAGCTGTCAGGAAGTTAGCCAACTTATGTATATAAAGCTCATTAAAACTAGCTCTAACACTCCCCCCCCCCCCCCCCCCCCTCTGCAGGCCACACCAATAGCATTGAACCAAATACATATCTTGCACGTGTAAACAAAAATACACACAAACACCAAAACAGAAACTGAAACAATAGAATGTGCGTCACCAGACGAACTAAGGACCTCACAGACAACTAGGCTTTGATTCTATGTTAGTTACTATTGGTACCAAAAGCTTAAGTTTTCAGGAAGTAGACCAATAATGTATCAAGCTTACACAAACTAACTCTTTAACATAATTAAACCAAAATATAGCAACATCAAGGTTAGCTAAGGAGCACGTGCCTCATAAGTGTAAAAAAAATCTGTAGACATGTAAATTAGGAGTAGCTAGGATTTGAACACACATTGATGTTTTGATGAATAAATATTTTATTGAAAGAAAATGGCAAAGCCCTCGTACACAAATAGTATACAAGATAGACAAATCCCTAAAGGTGCCTACAATCTAAATAAACTAACAAGATCTAAAAGATGCCAACATGAGAAGGAACATAAACTTACAGTGTAATCCAAGAGAGATCTCAAAATATAGGATTTTAAACATAGCACATTGGACTCGCAGTCCTCAAAGAGACTCTGGTTCCTTTCTCTCCAAATGCCCCTCATTAAGAAAGCCAGGATAACTTTCCAAATGGCCTCTTTGGGATGTCTCGGCCCTTGGGTCTTCTAACAATGAAGCAGCTCTAGATTTGTATTTGGTGATCTTTCTTGGTTGGGTTCCGTTTGGTGTTGGGTTGTTCGGGTTTTTCTTTTGCTTGCTCTCTCTAAGTGTTTCTTTTGTATACTACCAGTATACTTTAGGGCACCTTTCGTTTTTAATAAAAAAACAATGAAGCAGCTCTAAAATGTTACTAGGCATAACCCATAAAACCCCGAATAAGCTGAGAACCAAGTGCCAAAGATCACTAGTGTACTCGCAATGAATGAGAAGGTGATTTACAGTCTCCTCATTCTTTTTGCATAGACAACACCAATTTACAAGAGCAATGCTCCCGCCTTCTAAGGTTATCAATAGTAAGGATTCTTTCAAAAGTCGTCGTCCATATGAAGAAAGCAATGTGGGGCGGGGCTTTAACCTTCCAAACACTTTTTCAGGGGAACGAACAAGGCTCTCCAGTCTGTAAAGTTTTTTAATAGCTCTTCAGTTCAAAGCTGTGATTGCTAGCTAGGTTCCATAGCATTGTATCTGCCTCCCCTGAATGGGTTTTCGAGGAATATAACAAAGTGAGGAAGGAGTTAATAGATTCCAAGTCCTAATCCTGTGCTGCCCTAATGAAATTCAAATTCCAATGGATAGAAGAGCCAGAAGAATCCAAGTAATCTGATACCAAGGCCTCCTTGTCGAGAGCTATCTAATAAAGTTTTGGGAATGAAGAATTAAGAGCCTCTTCACCACACCACATAATGCCAAAAGCAAATGCGGGCTCCATCCCCCACCTTGAAGGAGACGAGGTTGGAGAAATACCCTCAACAATTTCTAATATTCATCCAAAGACACCCCGTAAGGCCCTCGAGCTTCCTCTAAACACCAACCCCTTCTTTGGACTCCATACATTTTAACAATCACCTGTCTCCATAGAGAATTTTCCTCTAGCATGAATTTTAGAAGCCACTTGCCAAGAAGAGCTTTATTGAATAGCATAAATTTTTAACACCCAACCCTCCTCTAGGGACTAAAGAGCAAATGGTCTTCTTGTTCACCAAGTGAAACTTTGACTCACCACCTAGACCATCCCAAACAAAATCCATCTAAAGCTGCTCAATCTCCCAGCAATGTCTGGTGGTAAAGGGAAGCAGGACAAGAAGTACATAGATAAATTGGATAACATACTCTTGATTAAAGTTGGGCGGCCTCCCTGAGACAAGTAGATCTTCTTCCAACTAGCCAACATTTTTCCATTTTCTAAACTACCCCATCCCAAATAGCTTTCGACTTAAAAGCACCTAGAGGAAGGCCCAAATATTTCAAGGGTAAAAAAGAGATAATACAACTGAGAATATCAACCAGCTCTTCCTAATGCGGAACCTCCCCCATTGCGACTAGTTTAGATTTTCGAAGGTTAACTTTCCAACCCCCAAATGGCCTCAAAATACAAGATAATGTGACCCAAATTATAGATTTGACCACGATTTGCATCACACATAATAAGCATATCATCTGCAAACAGAAAGTGAGATATTTCCAAGGGGGTCGCATTTTGGATGTCTATCCTAAAACTTGTTAAATAACCCCCAACCAAAGCTCTAGAGAGCAACCAAAGACAAATGAGATTCAAGTTCTTAACTAAAATATAACAATTAATCTTTTTCTATTTCAGGATATAATATATCCACTCACATAAATCAATTTCTTCCAAATGTTTTAATTTGAATGCCACAAACTAACCATCAATCTTTTAAGGAACCACAGATGTAGCATCTGCTCAATATACAACCTAAACATGATAGATTATTAATTAATAAAATGTTCAAAAATGTAAACTTTAAGAACGAAAAGGCAAAGCGGCAACATGGGATGAAAATGCCTGAAATTAACCAGATGTACTTGACATCTACATAATCGAAACGCATAAAACAACAAAAAGCAACATTCATTGATCAGCTACCAAAAAAGAATACATTTTTTAATCAAACTGACACAAAATCATTAATATACAATTACAATATAACAAGGGAAATAGACAAGGATAAACCTGTGCACGCAACAAAAGTGCATCAAGCAATGCTGAGAATACGGAAAAAAACAGGTCTTCCACATGTTTCCTACTTTTTGGACCATCCTCATCAAGGCCAAGAATATAGCTTGCAAAACTAGACCTGGCAAAGATAAATTATGCTCATAATTATCATGCTTTAAATTTGCAGCAAAACATAACAGAAGCTTCAAATCAAATGCACATAAGAACTACCTTTTTTTTTGTAACTAATAACTTTATTAGAAATAAACAATAGAAAAGGGAACAACTTCAGTATACAACAGGAAACAACCATTAAAAACTGCATTACAATACATTTCTCTTACAGCCCGACCAACAGAAGTTAACAGAACCATTTTGCAAACATAGGGTACAAGAGCTTGACGTAAAACCAGTCATCACCTTGCTCTTCTGTAAAAGAATCAATAAGCTTTTCATTTTTTTTTTTTTTAACATGGGTGGGGGGGAGGAGGGGGAGGAGAAAAGAAGTTACTTTTTTTTAATAGCTAAGTTATTCAATTAAATAAATGCATAAAAAGAGCCACAATTATAGTAACATGAAGTATAACAGAGAAACACCCAAAAGGAAAAGCTAACATCTAAGTTTTTTAAAAAAAAAAAAATGAATAAACTCCAAAATTTGAGTGGGAGAAACAACTTGTAGCCAGTGTTTGTTCATAGAGAGAACACAACAGAACCTTTAGTGAAGAAGAGAAACTAAAATAATCACAAAAGATACAAAAAAATGAAATCATCTATATAAGTTTCTTTTTTTTTCTTTTTGAAAGAGCCAAAAGAGTGTATTTGTGGCAATCCAGGAGGCATCGGGCATTTCATTGTCCTCTACCTGCCCTAAAATAACCAGGAATTTATCCCTTAAACATCACTCACATGGCAGCCAGCACACCTGAAATCACCAGGAATTCAACCACTAAATTTCACTCATGTGTAGCAGTATTACAAGTCTTAGCGGCATCATCACTGTCACAAACAATATCGTCAAAGCCAACTTTGGCATTCCCCACTGTCTAAAAGCTTCAACACTCTTGTTTCTCCTTTCATTCATTTTTAGCACTTATTCTAGCTCTCATTATGATTAACTGTATATTCAAGGCTCATACCACTCATGTTTAACAATAATACTAACTTGAAACAAGCAAGAAGTCATGGCCTTGAATAGAACTTAGAGTAAATATCGACTAGTACTTTTTCGATAAGTACTTTTTTAGAGCTAAACATTAGGCATGAATGACAACAATAGAGTACTAATCAGCTCCATTTATGTGAATATACTCACAACATATGGCACTCTATATGTTGCTTATGTCAGAAGCATATGCTCATGCTTAACCCATATATATACATGGAGATGAAACTATAGTGAATAGTTAATAATCAAGCATTCACAGTGTAAGTTCACATACTAACACCATAGATAACCAACTCATGGCGAAGACAGATTAAGGAAATCTGTCTACATGTTCTTGTCGTGGGCTTTAGGATGAGAAAAATTATGTTTTTAGGGTTTTTAATCATGACGTAAAGGTTTTAGGGTTTGTAGGAAGTTTATGATTTGATAAGGTAGTATTTAATTGCAAAGAAGGCTGGAGCTAGGGAATAAACTGGTTGCAGGATTTCTTAGGCAGCAGTGAATAACAGAACTTTCAAGTATATTTTAAGAGTAATGCTAGATATTATATTTTTATCCTACAATTGTCCAATAATG
This sequence comes from Betula pendula, assembly GCA_900184695.1. Lineage (NCBI taxonomy): Eukaryota > Viridiplantae > Streptophyta > Magnoliopsida > Fagales > Betulaceae > Betula > Betula pendula. The sequence continues at coordinate 231,889 of FXXK01000728.1, read as the reverse complement.
TTGACATGGCACTCCAAATCAACCATTGGATTTTTTTTATATTTAACAAGGATTAATCCAAGGGTTAGTTAAGTGTATGCAGGTTATGGGAAATTTTTCGATTACTGTTTTTGAAAGTGTACCAATGAAGGTTATTGTTTGAGGCTACATAGAAGGAAGAAAAGAGAAGTTTTTTGGTGTTCAATGATAGTGAACAATGATGTGAGTGCCAAAGAAGAAGAAGAGAGAAAGAAAGAGAACACTCTAACTAACCTTACCTTTGTTACATCACCAATTATCTCAAAAAACTTAAACTTAAGAAATGATAAATTTAATCATTTAATTTAATATTCTAACACTCCCTCTCACATGTGGGCTCAAATTCTACTTCAACAAAGAGGCCCAACACATTGAATATTTTAACTGAAATGAGGGGTAAACTGTGGAGGTTCAAACTCAAGATGTATAATCTGATATCGTATTAAATCATTCATTATCCCAAAAAGCTTAAGCTGATAGAAATTGATGAATTTAATCATTTAATTTAATATTCTAACAACCTCAAAACTCATATCACTCAGCATTTCCTCAATCAAGTTTGAATTCTTTTTATACAATAAAATATATTTATTAGGGGTGTGCAAGTTCACCGCCTACCGCCTACCGACCGTGTACCGACCGAGTTTCGACCGTCTTCGACCGCCTACTGCCCACTAGCGGTCGATAGGCGGAAGAAAAAAATTTCTTCCGACATTTGTCGATCGATAGGCGAAAATAGTTTTGTACCAACCGTCTACCGACTTTAAACGACATTTACATTCTCATAATCAATATAATTGGAAATGAAAAAAATTCACATTTTGAGAAATCTAATCATGTTGTGCCACATCACTTTGTAAGAATTTTTTTGTAAAATTTTTTTAAAGTATTTTATGATGTCACTATGAGAATGCAAATGACCGACCTAATAGGTTTGTGAATGTTGATTATGAAAATGTAAATTTGAAACAGGTTTTTATATTATTGGGTCATATTATATTTTGAAAATATCCATAATTTTTGAAAATGGCCATATTAGAAACCCTATTTTTCGACCCAAAAATTGCATAGGCTGCAAGGCCATAACCTAAAAATTGACCCAAAAACTGCATGGGCTACCCCAGCCAAACCAGAAACTTGACCTGATTTAACCGACATTTCCGACCGTCATTACCGACAAAAGTCGGTAATGTCGGTAGGCGAAACAAGCCCACATGCGGTAAAGTCGGTACAATTTTCGACTTTACCGACTGTAATTTGGCGAAAGGCGAAAATGCTATTTTCGACACCGACTTAACCGACGAACACCCCTAATATTTATATAGAATCACCAACTCATATGTACTAGGACTAGAACTCCTAATTTGATTAGTAATCAAAAGAATAAAGATTATCCAATAAAAGACTAACTTGGTCGCAAAGAAAATAAAATCAACATATTAGAAACTTCTTCAATAATATACTTCAAATGTTGGTGCTATAGATGAAAATTTCTTTAGTTTTCAAAACTGAAAATTACTCTAAAGGCAGCAACTTGACCCTTATTCCATGGCTGCATCGATAGCACAATCACATCACATACAGCAGTCAATTAACAAATTATACATCCATATGATATCTTACAGGAAAAGCATAACGAGCAAATATATTACTTGAATTTAGCAAGTACATAAGTTCAAAGAGATAGTTAAAAGACACATACTTTTCTTTTACTTAAGAACTTCTTATAGTACTTTGATCCAAAAAGAAGGGTAATAAAGTACCCTAGAGGATTTTCCTTGGAAGGTAGAAGGGAGCTTTTGATTTAGAATGCTCCATCAACTATGATTCTAAGGGAGCATCCTCTAGGTGTGGGAAAGGCAAGACTCACGCTTTCTAGCATTGAGTGCTTCGTGGGGACTTCGTGTGGGTTTTGGGCTTTGTTGTCTTGGGGGTTTTGGATTTGAGGGCTCTTTGGATTGTGTGGGTCTGTAGGTGCTTCTTGCTATTTCGATTGGGTTTTCTTTTGCTCGTTAGGAGCCTCCTGTGTATACTACCTACGTACTTTGTGTCACCTTACGCTTTTTGTAATAAATTTTTACATTACTTATAAAAAATTAAAAAATATATATAAAAAAAAAAAAAAAAAAAAAAAAAAAGAAGGTAATAAAGTACCATCAAATTTCATTTTGATTTCCTAAGAGTTGGGAACACATCAGACACATGATTCAAAATGTTTTTATATACTCTATCATCATTTTTTTGGAGCTTACTTCTAGTGCAATTCAGTAATAAATTAACAGAATACTTGCATAATATAAGCCTCCAAATCCAACTGCCTGGTTGCAAGTCAGGGAAGGCTTATGATGTAATAAATTCATGTACAAATGTACAAGCTGACTGAAAAATAAAAAACCAAATTCAAACTCTGATAGGAAACAGCAAAGCTCTTTATGAAAGTCCATAATGGAGAAGCCTCCAAACTTCGGAATACATCAGCAGTAACAACTTTCTAATAATTTCAAAAGAAAACATAACATGAATAAAACAAAATAAAATGAAGTAAACAGGCTTAATCAATTAAAAAAGTTAAATGCATCAAGGTCTTCAATACAATTTGAAGTTCAACTTTTTCTTGGAAAACAACTACGCCAAAAATAAATAAATCAATCAATCAATGACAGTAGTACCAGAATTGCAAAGTTGAGTCTGCAATCTCCCAATCTTCACTTGGAAATGCCACACAGCTGCCAGTATGTTGAGCAGGTTAGACATATCACAAAACAAATATCTGATGGATATATCATGCAAACAAACACCTTTAAGGAGGAACACAGTCGCCAATCCATGACGAAGTTTTATCTTAAACATGCTTATGCAGTTTCCTATATCACATGCCCTAATGTATTATCCTTCGTAAAGGCCTTTTTCATGCCTAATTACCAAGCAATCTTAATTTCCACAAAATTAACTTATAAATAATAAGCCTCACACGAAGAGCTGTCAGCACATTAGAGACACCCAGGAGCACCAAATGAGTATATGTTTCTGAATGATACATTTTTTATCAAATAAACCTTTATATTCAAAGGTCCTTGCCTGTCAAAACATTAAAGAAAAAAAAAACCAATATATTAAAAATTATAAGATTGAGATATCACCTCAAGAGTGCATCCGCCAGAGCAAGTGCTTCAGCACTCGCTTCTACAATCAGAGATGGTGCCTAGTGTACATCAAACAAGTTAAAAATGTTAATGAGAAGAAAATATATATATATATATAGATAACAAGTAGTGATTGTAAGCATCAAATGTTGTTCTGCATTGTGTCATTGTCATCACAGTAACATCGTAAACAATCTAGAGAGAACTGTTCACACGTATTAAATTCAAAAACCTTCAAAAATGATTTTAGGTTGCGCAATTACAAAGAACAACATAAAATACTCTATCTCAACACTGATGATGTGATTCGAAATAGTGCAATAACTAATGAAAAGGTAGAAATATAGTGATCTTCTTGAAATGTCATTTAATATTAGAAGTGACACAACTTTTAATAAGAATCGTGATTGCTTCTTGAAAAAATGTGAAGATAATATAGAAAATCAAATAAGTAAAAAGTTCCACTTTTGGAAAGTTTCATATATTTTGAGACAATCCAAAAAGGAAAAATTATCATTTATTTTGAAATGGAAGGAGTAGAAACACGTACAGCCTGCCCAATTTCTGACAACAAGCATGCAAGACCACCAATAACTTTCTCATCTCCCTTACTAAGAGCTGGTAGAAGAAGCACTTCTTTAAGAAAATGTACTCTGCATAACAAAACTTGGGGTAGCCCCTACAAAAGAAAGCACAACTCAGAGTAGATAAGATATTCAAATCAAAGGCAACACAGGCATTGCAAAAAATTTTAACCTTAGCATGACAGCCCCAAAGTTTATTTCAATTTTGCTTGAGAGACATTATGTTAAGGGCGTGTAACTCAATTTGGGTTGCAAATGATTAGTTATTGAATCTAAAAAACCATGGGTTCAGTCAGTATTTCTTAATAAATAACATAGGTAACATCGTCATAGTTTTATATATAATCAATGGAAATTTTCACAGCATGGTATTAGAGAGCCATTGTGGCATCCGTGGAGTGAAGATAGCATACAGCATAGGCTTTAACACGCACGAGAGAAATTCATTGGGGATGAGACTTCAACTGATTTAGAAATTTAGAAATTTTTATTCTTATACTATGTACAATCTTTATGTGGGACCAACGCAATACCAAGACAAAAGATTAAATGCACTGGTCGTGTATATCAAGCATTAGTTAGATACCATCACATCTAATCTATATCATGCATGCCAAATGTTAAATTAGTTAGATATCATGCATGCTAAATTATCTTCATTGAAAATTGTATAAAACACTTCGAAGAATTTTCTGACTTAGTTGAAAACAGATTCATGAACTAGCCAATTGGTCTAAGATTTGTTCTCTATTTTGCTATGGTGGTTTGAGAGTTAGAAATTTGATCCAGTTTAACTGAGCTCTATTGCAGAAATGATTATGGCGTTTTGCACGAAAAGGAAGGCTTTGTGGAAATCGGTAGTGAAAACCAAATATGATAGCATGAGGGGAGGATGGTGTTCCAAGGAGGTTATCGGACCTTTCGAGGTGAGGGTGTGAAAAAACATTAGGAGAGGATAGGGGTGTTTTCTAGATTTGTCAAATACGAGGTGGAAGACAAGTCTAAGATATGGTTTTGGCATGATCTGTGGTGTGAGGATCATCCCCTGAAGGCATGTTTTCCGGAATTGTTTAGCATTGCCCGCTATAAGGAGGCTCTGGTGGCAGATCATATGCAATTCTCTAATAGCAATCTTTGGTAGAATATTTCTTTTACTAGACCAATGCATGATTGGGAGGTGGACTTTGTCACTTCGTTCTTTGATCTCTTGTACTCTCTCAGGTTGAATGAGGTGGCAAGGATAAAAACTATTGGATCCCTTCCAAAAGGCAGAAGTTCGAGGTTTGGTCTTTCTATCATGCGCTTTACACTTCCTTTGGCTCCCCATTCTTGAAAGAGCATTTAGAGAATTATGGCTCTTTCAAAAGTCGTTCTTTGTGTGGACAACAGCATTAGGAAAAATTTTGATTTTGGATAACTTGAGAAAGATACACATCATAGTGGTGGACTTGTGTTGCATGTGCATGAGGAGCAGGGAGACCATAGATCACCTTCTTCTCCATGTGAGGTGGCTAAAGAATTGTGGGTTTCAATCTTCCATATTTTTGGTGTAGAATAGGTCATGCCTAGAAGGGTGGTAGAGTTGTTGGTTGGCTGAAGAGATCAAATGAGAAGTTGTTGCATTTTAGAAGCTTAGAGGATGGCTCCTCTGCGCTTAATGTGGTACATTTGAAGAAAGCGAAATGCAAGGAGTTTTAAAGATTGTGAGAGTTTAGTGTTATAATTAAAAGTTTTTATGTTCAAATCACTTTATGCTTGGATGGCAATGTACGATAGTCCTCAATTTTCTAACTTAAAGGAATTTATGAAATTGTGTTCTTCTTTTTCTCCCTAATTAGGGGTCTTTCTTGTGTACTTCCTGTTGAGACACAATGTGGCTTCCTGCGACCGCTCTAAAAATAGACCCGTTGGGCACAATGTTGAGGCTAATAAAAGACTTGAGTTTGTCTCCCTTAACACCAAGGGTTTTATGTGGAATGGCAGCTCACGATCCGACAAATAGTATCAGAGCCAAGAAGTCATGGGATCGAGTTGCGGGAACATCATTGTGAGGGAGGGATTGTTGGGACATAATGCAACTCCCTGAGACCGCTCTAAAAACAAGCTCATTGGGTGCGAAGTCGAGGTCCATAAAAGACTTGAGTTTACTTCCTTTAACACCACTTGGTTTTAGGTGGAATGGCAACTCATGATCCAACACTTCCTATATACTTGGATTGAGCCCCTCTCTTTTGAGGTTGATTTAGTTATAAAAAAATTTAAAAAAAAAAATCACGATTTTTTTTCAGATCTAAGAAAACATTCTTGTCTTTTTTATAAGTAAATCTAAGAAACATTCATGAACTAGATCTCAAAAGATGGGATAAAGCTTAGTTAATTTTAGTTAATTGGAGCATCTTATGAATCAATCAACCCTTGGTATTGAATAACTTGAAACCAGGTATGCATAGCATACAATAGGGGAAAAGTAGATCACATCCAGCATAAACATATACTATTAGAGGTGGACATGCCCCAGTCTGCTCAGCCAGCCCCACCCAGATTCTCAAACCCTAGGCCATAACTGTGAGGCTAGGCTGGGTTGATTTTGCTTGGCCCAAAAAGATTTCAGGCCTAGCTTGGGTTTGACAATCAATGGCCTGGTCCAGTCCAATTAATTCTAATGCTATTTTGCCATATATTGCCTTTTTGATGTGATTTGGACCACTGACCTTGAATATCTATCTATGATCCAACCTTTAACCGTTTGGGCTACAAACTTTTAGGGGTATTAAAAAACAATTACATATTAAAAAATTAAACAAGTCGGGCTGGCTTGGAACCAAGCCCACCTGCAACTCTCTCTGGCCATGCTTGGCCTGCAAAAATCAGGCCTGAGATCCAGTCAGGCCAGCAATTTTCACTTAAACACATGGTGCTGGCCCAGCAGAGTACATATTGAAAGTGATTACATAGTGTTCATAAGAAAGGGTATGACATATTTCAAAACCAAAAAAAAAAAAAAAGAGAGAGAGAGAGAAAGGGTATGACATACCTCATGTCGACTAACAAGTTCAGTGAGAACTTCAATGGCTAAATCAAATGAAGATAAAACCTATAACCAACAATGCAGCTATTAATTTCATACATGACCACCATAAATATTAACACTCCATTTCAACAGTCAGTGCAGTTAAGGAGGCTTACCTGCAGAGAACTGAATACAAAATTTAGAAGTGGATGTGCTGGCAATGAGCCCTGAGGAATCTCCGAGAAGCACCCAGCTCGAACCTGAGAGCAAGAGGGTTGTTATGACAGGAAAACCAAAGGTGACAAAAAACCTCAATATGAGGCATTTGCATATTATTGTTTAAAAAAAAAGATACACCACGCCAAAACTAAGAACGAAATTATGTCATAACTTGTGTAAAAACTAAGGAAGCACAAGCCAGTGTTCGATTCAGCAAACAACTCATTATTTGATTGCAGTAAAAACATGCATTTGGGGTTTAATCAGAATAAGCCATTAGCAGAACTTTTTCATACCCAACTCAGTAAGCAACGCAGAATCTTTCTGTTCGGTTCTTGTAGTTGTGCACCTGCATCAAACCTTTTCTCGGATTGCTGCAGCAGGAACTCAAGAACCGTCGGGGTACGCGAGAGAAGCTGTGCAAAAGAGAATTTAAGGCCAAGCAAAGGGAACCACCAAAAGGAAATAAGAAGGAAAAGCAATAAGATAAAACGAGAGTCTGTAAAACTAACCTCTTGGCAGTACTGGGTTCTGCAGGCTGAACTTATTTTGCTATCAGCATTTTGGTTATCGAAAACTTCTTCTGGCAGAACTGTGAGCATCTCCAACACTGCAATATTTCCATCATCCTGGCTCTGCAAACTCTGGAGACTGTAAAAGAGCTGCTCTATAGGTTTCCCATTCTCAACAGCACGAAGCATAAGGGCAGAGAGCGCAAGACAGATTTGCGTTAGAAGCTGCTGTGAAAACAACACAAACCCATCAAAAATTAAACAATTAGAACAAACCCAGATCCTAAACCCTCAAAAAAGTGAGTCAGACGCACCTGAGGAGGGCCCGAACTGAATCTCTTGGCGGCCAGAAGAAGCGCATTCAGCAAAGCGTCCTTAGCTCCGAATTGCAAATAATGTCCTTCATTTTGGATCTGCAATGCCAAGGACAACATGAAAAAATGAAGAGAATTCGAAATTACAAACAAATTTTTGCGATTATGCGAACAACGCGATTGTGTTCAACAGGCAAAAGCTATTTGTAGCACCTTTCGTTTCAGAATCTGGGCGGCGAAGAATTCGACCTCGAAGGAGAGGGAGGGCGAGGGGGAGGGGGAGGTGAGGATGGAGGTGGCCACCTCCCAAGCAGCGTCAGTCTGCTGGAACTGCACCAGCCATTGATTGGCCGCCACGCGATTGCACGACTGGCTATCGTGGTTCAGCACGTGCACCGCCTCCGCCACCTTCATTTGCAACTCCATGATTCTTCTCTCCGCGTGGCCGTTAGGGTGAACCAGAGGAGAGAGAGAGAGAGAGAGAGAGAGATGGTTTTTTTTTTTCAGATTTTATGAATAATTCAACTTCTAATTTCCTAAACGAATCCTTAATTACTGTAAATTACTCATTTATCTAACAAATGCATAATTTTCACCAAAGAGAAAGCCCACGGTCGTCGGTCCAACACATTAGCTTATTGAAGCATATGGCCCACAAATCAAATAATCAGTGGATGTCAATCGGGTGAGTCAGAGTTTTACATAACAACTTCTACTCATGGACTGGAGCTTATCCAAAGCCCTTGACAAGCGCAACTCTCACGCTCCTAGCGTGGTACGTATACTGCACCGTAAACGAATATCTAATGAAAAGCCCAATCACGCGCTCCGCAACCGCCTGGGATTCGCAACCTTTGAAGTCCGGCTTTGTTTGAGGGACAAAGAATAAGTGAGTGGATAACGTCGAATCTTCCATCCCAAACTCTCTTTACCAATCCAAGCTTTTAGAGACTTTCAAGACACGAGAAGTTTCCTTCCACAAACTGGTCCTCATAGGTGCTATATATAGATATCTATGTTTCGCATTTGATATTATTGTCGCTCCACACAAACTCCTATCTTTTTTCAAGAACTAAAAGATTGTTTTGATATATAGTAGAGATGGATTCTTCTTCTCAAGATCATCATCTTGACTCATCTTTGAAGTTTCAACTACTGTTGGGTCATCATCATCATCGATCAGCTTTCAAATAATGGCCCTTTGAGTGACTTGTCTTCCCTCCTTCATCAACTTCCCATTAAGTAAGTAATTAACCCTCCCTTCTCTCAACTTCTCATGATTTTTTAAAAAAAAAATATATATATATATATATATATATATAGTATATAATAATATAAAATATGAGGTATCTGGCTTCGCTATTTGCGGCTTATATTACTTTGAGCTCACGTTAAGGCTTATCGAGCGTCAAAACCAGATATTTGAAATCAACCAATTAAATTTTCATCTAGCAAAGTTTTGAACCTGACATGAAGCCTTAACCATTAGGCGAACCACTTGTGCTATGATTTTTGTTTTCGTAAGCTCTATCCTTAATCCTTGTTTGTATGTAGGAGGGGGCTCTCAAAGCATTACCAAGGGAAGTCGAGGTCATTTACTTCATTATCGGACGTTAGATGCATGGAGGATCTTGTCAAGGCCGAGCACCCTTACAGCAAGAAGTTGAAGCCATGCAAAAGCTATGTAGGATTAGTGCCTTTAAGTACTTCCTCGAGGGTTATTTCGAAGAAGTTATCCAATTCAAGGGGCAGGGGTTCATGTTGTTTCCTCGGTGCAAATAGAAGCGGTACCAGCTTCCTGGGCAGCAGGCCTCCCATTTCTCCTCACAGGTCGACCAGGACAAGTAGCTAGCATCTCTAACCAGAGCGCTTTGTTTGCTTAAAAGGATGGAGTGGATACATTTTTTAATCCCCATATGATCCAATTTGTGTAAAACAATATTTTGATTTTTTTTTATCTTATTCACAAGGGTGAAGAAATTGATCTGAAGTTCCAAACTCGTGTCATGTTTTCTTGTTTATCGGGGAATAACTTGCATCTGCAGCTGTTGTTAATTTCTAGTTTGAAAATTAAACCGTAATGTAGCTTTTTATTTGAGAATTTGACCCGATAATATAAACAATAATTCTTGTATTCTTATTTTATTCATATCAGAAAAAATACATATACTCTCTTAAATTATCACTCAATTAATAATATATTCACAAACTTTATATTTAGACAACATTCTTCACAAATTACTAAAAAATTGTCAATATTCTCCAAAGCTAAAAAAATAAAAAAGAGAAGGAGAAAAACATCCCTGTAAATTTGAAAAAAAGAAAATAATCGGGATGGTTTGACTATCCCTTCGGCCATAACTTGAGGTAGCCAAACCTGTCCCATGACTTTCTCAAAAAAAAAATTAAGGTGACCAAACCACCTCCATATGGCTAAAAAAAAAAATTAGGGGGTGGCTAAGGTTTTTGCCTTTTTAAAAAAGAAAAATAGTTTTTAAATTTTTATTTTTATCGAAAGTATTTTTGTCATTGAAGGTAATGACAACTTTTTAATAGTTTGTAAATATATTGTCAATTTGGTAGTAATTTGAGATAAAATATAGACTTTTTCCATTTATTTTTCTTTTTTGGGATGGCAAGGAGGTTTAATTTACTGAGATAATAAGTCCTGCTTCTCTATGGCCAAAGAAAAAGCTTTGCCCTCAAATATGTTAAAAACAAAACGCCTCTTCTATTGCAGTCAAATTCTGTTAGAAAACCTAGCTATTTTATTGTTAGTGTTCAATAAATTGGTATTGAATGCCAGTATCAGCTGTTTGGACGTTTAATTTACATGTTTTTGTAACGGACTTAATTAACTTCCTTGCACACATTTACACGATGCTAAATATGATATAGTTTGTAGCAAAATTCTAACATCTAAATCAAAGATTTACCAAATATTTGAAGCTGCTGTTTATTAATAATGACTCCACTCTTAAAAATTTTAAAAAAATATATATATATAATTCTCTTTCCTCTAAAGATAATATTTAAATGAAATAATTAAAATGAATAGTTAAAATGCTAACTAAATATAGGTGTTTTAAAAAAATAGATAAATAAACTAGGCAAATGTTATCCTTTAATTAAATTTTAACTAGATATTTTACTGAACATATATATATATATATATATTGTTTTTATGCTCAACAAATATTTAACTAAGAAACACATTTTTTTTTTATTTTTTATTTTAACTACTCATTTTGTTAAATCACATACATCAAACTAGCATTTTAACTACTCACTTTTAATTTTTCATTTAAAATATTCAATTTTTTTCTACTTTTCATATTCCAAAAAAAAAAAAGAGAGAGAGAATAAGGATTTTGTTGTTTTTTTTACTAATATAGTTAAGGATTTGTAGAGCTACAATACTCAACAACTCAACAAAATTTTAGTCATTTTTGTTGCTGCCGGATGTAAAGCATTTTTTTGATACAAGACTAAAACCAAAGTACTTTTTAGTTTTTTTGTTTTTTTTAACATCATTTTTAGTTATTTTGTTGAGCTCAATGTTAAGGCTATAAAGTAGTCAGCCAGATAAAAAAAAATTAAAAATAAATAAATTTTGTTACAAAGACTATCTATAATAATATTTGGGGAAAATGCATTTTACCCCCCTGATGTTGTAGCTGTTTTTCAATTCGACCTCCATTGTTTAAAAATTTGCAATCCACCCCAACTAACTTTTTAATTTTTTCAATTCTGCCTTTCCGTCAGACAGAACCGTCTTTTTAGACGGTTTGTGTGTCACGTGCGCCCCACGTGGGAATATTTCTTCAGTTATCCCCCTTTTACCCCCAACAACACCACTTCCCAAAACTGCCGACCCACTAGTCCAAATCGCCGGAAACTTCGCTCCGGTACCGGAACAACCAGTCCGGTGAGAACTCCCGGTCACCGGCACAATCCCGGAATGCATTAACGGCGTTTACATAAACTTTGGCGCCGATTCCAATTCCGGAGAACGAGCCCACACAATCTTCTCCCGATTCCCATTACGCTCAACCAAATTCAGAGCTTCCAAATTTCGGAAGACAGGCTCGGCTTCTTCCACCAAAGACTGTAACTCCTCGCCAAAAATCTCGTGGCCGCTGATCCGAAACGCGCCGTACTGCATGGCCGACTGGAGGATCCGATCGACCGGTTCGCGGCCTCGGGACGCGAGCGATCGGAGATCTACGTCAGGTGGAATCGGATGGCGTGTGGCTGCCTGCAATGCGAGGTTTGGAGGTCGCACCGAGTGCTCGAGGTAGTCGATGAAGGTCTGGTTGGCGGCGGAGCATGATCCGGTGGCGGTGGGGATCGGAGATGGAGGTGAATGCTGGAAACTGGAAAGGAAAAGAATAAGGAAGAGAAGGAGAAAGAGGTGGTGAGGTTATAAAAGCAACTTTTTTTTTGGTTCGCTTTCGAAATGAAAATGCAGGGCCAGGAGTGGACCGTGGTGGTGGTTGTCAATGAAAATGCTCGCCGGACTGGTTGTTCTGGTACCGGAGCAAAGTTTCCGGCAATTTGGACTAGTGGGTCGGCAGTTTTGGGAAGTGGTGTTGTTGGGGGTAAAAGGGGGATAACTGAAGAAATATTCCCACGTGGGGCTCACGTGACACACAAACCGTCTAAGAAGACGGTTCTGTCTGACGGAAAGGCAGAATTGAAAAAATTAAAAAGTTTGTTGGGGTGGATTGCAAATTTTTAAACAATGGAGGTCAAATTGAAAAACAGTTACAACATAAGGGGGGTAAAATGCATTTTCCCCATAATCTTTTGACTATTTTGGCTAGCCACTGGGGCGGAACCATGATTTTTTGTTTGGAGGTCCGAACCTATGCAAATAAATAAATATAGTCATTTTATGTGTGTGTGCATGCATTTATGTAAAATAAAAGAAGACAAGTCTTAGGCTTCATTTCGGTTTAAAATTTCAAAAAGTATGATTCAAAAATAGCAATTTTAAAAATGTGTGATGTGAAAACGAAATTTTTAAAAATATAGTTAATCATTTGGTAAAATCGCAATTTAACATTTAAATAGCGGTTTAGCCTTTAAAATCGTACGTTTTTAAAAACTCACTCATTTACCTGTAATTTCAAAACATAAAGTTTTTGCGTTTTTAAATATCAATTTTTTAAAAACTTATTCTCAAATGATACATTTTTCTACAACTTGATTTAAAACCGCACTTTTAGTATGTGAAATTACAATGTCAAACCCACCATTAAACTTAATTTCATAATAAGTTATAAGTCATAACTTTAAACAAAAGTTACATGTCTATAAAATTATCTTTAAAAATAACTTTCATTTCAAATACAAAGTTTTATAATTTGCTATATACATGTAAAAAGACTAATTTTTTTTTTTTTAAAAAAAAGAATTTGGCATCTGTTTCGAATTATGCTAGATGATGCTATGCTTTTATTGAATAAAATTCGTCAATTAATATTTACAAATTTCTTTGGAAATCTACGTATAAAAGTGTGAAAAAACCATTATTATCGGGGCCAAAGTATAAAAAACTATGTTTTTATGAGGACTTCACAATTTTTTGATATTACCAAGAATCCTCCAGAGCTTAAGATAGGTTTACCCCTAGTTAGCCCAATGCGAAGGCTTGTCAGCTTTAGGGTGTTCAAAATTTTAATTTTATGGTCAAATATTAGATTTTATTATCTTAATTTTAGTACATCCATTTATTACAAAGCGAGAATAATAATTTTTAAATATTTGTATATTTATTTTGTTATTTTATTAAAATTTAAAATCACATTATCTAGATTTTTCTGTTTTCTTTTTTCCTTAGACCCGGTTAATACTCAGCCGCCTATATATGCTGGCCAGAGTTTTGATTCCGATGGCTGAGAGTTGTTGTGAATGGATTGGTTACTATTAAGAAACTTCCCATTACTTACAAAAAAAGAATCTTCCCATTATACATCGCATTAATTCATTCCAGTTCACTATCCCAACATAGGCCATTGCGCAACGATTCAACCTGTTTTGACTGTTTTTGTGATTCAGCAATTATTATAACACAAATTAAATGGTTAATTTATTATTTTCTTATAAGTTTAAGTTTCTTTTGATAAATAGTAATTTAATATGGTATTAGAGTACATAGGTCTTAAGTTTGAATTATATCTTTATATGTCTTTATGAGCATGTTTGGATCGGATGTGGGCTTTTTTTTTTTTTTTTCAAAATTCATTAGTGATTAATCTCAAATTTAATAAAAAATTTAAAATTCACATCAATTTATTAATTAAAAAAAATCCCAATATTACTGGTATATTTTCAAAAACATGGTCAAAGTTGGAAAGAAAATAAACAATAGCAGCCCATGAGCTGGCCAGATGACATCTTCCCAAGTCAGACCTCCATAGTCCTCATATTGCACAAAGATATTTTTGGTCGAGAAAGAGAGAGGAAGCAGCATTTGTTACTATCACATGAATCAAGGGCTCTTTTGGGGGAAAAAAAAAATGGAATCATTGCAATTTTTGAGTTTCCTAAGTTTGTTTTACTTACTAAAATACAAAAATCCAAAGTTTGTAACTGAATCTTAGATATAATTAGGTATGGGATACCAAAGGGACCAGACCTAAATATAATCTGTGGAAATTGTGTCATTTTTGTCTTCATATAAGTCATATAGGGGCCAAGGGACAACATGGTAGGTAATATTCCAACGTTTCTTCCTTTGTCTATTCGTTTGTTTGTTGACTCCATTAACTTTTATGACAAAAAGTTTTTTCTTAAATCCGAATCAATATTTTTAAATTAAGTTATTATTATATATTAATATTTATAATTCTTAAAAAAACGATAGAATATAATAAACAATAAAATAATAACCACTAAATTGAAAAAAATATATATATATTAGTAGCTTGGAAGTTGGATCCAAATGTCTACCACAAGGATCGACCTAACCAGCGCATAACCAGCGCATCATGTCTGCGTTGGGGTCCCACTAGCGTTTTGAGGATAACGATTCTAATTACTTGCCTGAATTTGTATTAATTTAGGCGGATTAATACAAGATATTTCAAATAAAATTTATTTATTCAAGTAAATTATGAACCGTTCGATCAGTTGTAAAATTCGAATCCCACAAAAGCATGACGCGGCACGCAACGCCTTTAAAGGGAGAGCAAAAATCGTCCTTCAAAACACGGAAAGCGCACACCGACCTACTCCACGATCTGTATGGGTGTCTAATTTTAACGAAGTCACTGTCATCGTCCATGGCCAACGCGTTTACGTTCCCTAGTTGAATTCTCGCATCTCTCTCCTAGAAGCAATTGGGTGGTTTGGGCAGCCCGGTGGGTCTCTGCATTTTCTAGAGCGAGAGAGAGAGAGAGAGAGACGATTGTTTGAGTGAGATTGATCCATCATCCATGCAAGCGACGCCCAAGGGTTCGATGCTATGAGCTGGTTTGACAAGCTGCGTTGCTCTTCCAATCTGAGCCGCTTCATTGCGGGCCTTCTCATCTTCATGCTCTACCATTCTTTCCAGTTAGTTTCCAATTTCTTGACTCCTATACACCCTTAAAACAAATCTTCACTCTCGATCGCTTTGTCATCGTTCCTTCCTACCGATTCATATTATATTCTCCTCCGTTTCGTCCATTCTCGGCCGTGAAAATTGCACTTGTTTTTTCTCAATGGAATCCAAGGAATTTTTCTCCCCCACTCTGCTAGATGGTCAGTATATTCATTCTTCTTTTACCTTTTATCTTATATATATTTCACTATTATTTTACCTTTTGTTTTTTGGTTTTCCAAATTTGTGATTGGCGTCTAATCTATGAGCTGTTTTTCTTCTTCGATATTAGGAATTTAGGATTTACTTTTAGTTTAATTACACAAGGTTTGGCCCAAGTCCTAATAGAAATGCGACAATTGATGCATTCAAGTTTTGGAATGACATCAATTACATTATATAGTTTGACGAAAGGCATTTCTAAACAGGAAATATTGAAGGAAACGGTACAAAAGATGCCATTGAATTTTGCTTTGTTACTCTCTCAATCTCTCTGAATGCTGTGGAATATATTTTCTCTTCTTGTTATTTTATACATTGAAAAGTGGACCTCAGGCATTTTTCGAAACAGCCATTAACCCTAAAACTCAATCTCGTCTCCACCAAATGTCTCGTACTCGCTGTGACCATCCAATTCGCTTTGGCCATCTAATACGGTAAAGCCCAAATTGGAAAATATAGCCTTGTTCTTGCACTGAATGTGATCTCTGTTTGAGCTACTACATTGTATCTGGATTGTGGAACAATTTGTATTTGTCTTTCTTGCAGTAAATGTGGTCTCTGTTAGAAAATTTTGTGCCCCTACTGATATTTATTTGCATGATGACTAGGCACAATTGCCTCCCATGTTCAGAGGCAACAGGGTTCAATACCTTCAGTTATTGTTATTGGCGGTGGTATATCAGGGACTGCTGCTGCACAAATCCTCCACGATGCGTCGTTTAAGGTGAATAAGTGATCATATCTAATGCAATGGGATGTTTTGTTTTCTACAAGTGATGGGCAATATTTTGTCTTACTATCATCATTTTGTTCAGGTGGTCTTGCTCGAATCAAGGGATAGACTTGGTGGTCGTATTCATACTGACTATTCATTTGGCTGTCCAGTAGATATGGGAGCATCATGGCAAGTTCACTTCTTATTTTTGTGGTTCCCTTTCCCCTCTTTGGATGTTATAAATGCAAATGGGTTGAGTGTTTTTAGTTCATTTGGTGCTCTTTACAATTTCTTGCCTAACTATACATGATTATGGACTATCTTTGCAAACTTAATTCCCTGCTGGATTGGGTCCTGGTTTCCATGGCATGGGAAAGAGTTTACCAATGGGTTTTCTTTGAATGATGAGTCTCATCTAAACCTTGATCTCAAATAATAAGAATTTTCAATTCATAGAATTTCCCATGTCCAAAGGTGTGCATGCAATCACTTCCACTTTGTAATGTGCATGCATTAACCTGTGCATCTGAAGAGCCATAAGATCGATGCCATATTAATTATCTTATGAATGCTATTCAGGCTACATGGTGTTTGCAATGAGAATCCCTTGGCTCCACTGATAGGTGGTCTAGGGCTTACATTATACCGTACAAGTGGTGACGACTCTGTGTTGTATGACCATGATTTGGAAAGGTAATAATTTCTTTGCTTAACAATTCTTTACTATGCTTCTGATGATGTATGTGCATCCATAAATGGCATACAGCATATATCCCTAAGATTAAAAGTGCCGTGTCTGAATGCTTGTTGGCCATCATAATCATTTTAGAGCCGATGATACTCGTTGATTTATGTTTTCATAAATGATGCTAGCCTTTTATCCTTTTTCTCAATGTTGCAACATTGCTTTTACATGTTCTGAGCCAGATAATTAGTGGCTTAGCAAAAGCCTTCTCATGACTCTAGAAGTCAGATCATTACCTTTACAATGGAGTAGTGAATAAACAAACAAATAAAAGTAATTACCGTTTCTTGTCTATTCAGTCTGAACTTTGTCTTGAAGATCTGGATTTGGTCCTTTCAGCTATACACTCTATGATATGGATGGCCATCAAGTTCCTCAACAGATGGTCATTGAAGTTGGAGAAACATTTAAGAGAATTCTAAAAGAGGTAAACAAAGAGCAGCAACTTCTCCTCCTTTTTTTTTTCACCCCCTCAAGACCTTTATTTCATGTTTCTGGCTGGAACTTTCTTTTCTCGTGTGTGTTCTGCTCCATTGCATTTCACAAAATCCTTTGCTCTTTTTGTGCACCTCTAGACAGGGAAAGTAAGAGATGAACATACTGATGACATGTCTGTTCTTCAAGCAATTTCAGTTGTGTTGGACAGGCTTCCAGAATTAAGGTATGGAAGCAGGACAAGTATAAACAAAACTTACAGCTCTGTTTCAAGTGTTCCGTCTGTTAGGGTCACTGATGGAACTTCCATTTTCTGTAGACAAGAAGGACTTGCCCATGAAGTGTTGCAGTGGTACCTATGTAGAATGGAAGCTTGGTTTGCAGCGGATGCTGATATGATATCATTGCAAACCTGGGATCAGGCAAGTGCTCTATCGATCTTTCACAGTTAATAGTTCTTTGGCTACACCGCCACAAGATAGACACCATAGATGGTGGATATAAAGATTTGAAGTTTTGTAAATCATAAGAAACTAAAAAATAATTCAATAGAAATTGTACAAGGGTTGCATGCGATATGAGCATGAAGTATAGATGCCCGTGCCAAGTAGGTCTGCCACTGAAAACTAAAATAGGTGACTTTCAGCTGGCTCCTGAAGTCCCCGTGCTTTAGGTAACAAAGAATATGAGTTTCGAATAAATCTTTGTCATAACCTTTATAAAATTTCTGTCTTTATAACTTATAAGAGATAGGCCTTTTTTTGGTAAGTTAGAAATAGGCTTATCGGAAAGGACAATTACTGTTTATCAGGGCAATCATATCTTCAATCTGCTCGAAGCAGTTGTACCTGGTTTTGTCCACAAAAATTCAACTGTGTTTTCGAGACATTTGATTTCTTCTGTATGGGCCTTTCTTTATATTTGGCTGGCGTTGGATTCAGTTGCCAGGTTAAAGAAAAAGGCTCTTGGGTCATAGTATTGATTATAGTTACTCTCATACCAACATGGTTGTAACAGGCGGCAATCTGATTATGATTGGCATTACTTTCCATTTTAAAGAGAGAACTGAAGTATGTATAGGACACTGAAATTTTTGTTTGTAAAGATCTAAAACTGCACTTCCTATTGCAGCTTTCTTTGTATTTTAGACTACTAGGAATAAATTGACTTTATATCTAGTATCCTTGGGGACGAAAGTTATTTAACTCCCTAAGAGGTATTGGAACTTGTGCAGATGGTTCGCCCATCCTCTATCTTTTTGTTTGGTTGTGGTGCAAACTTCACCTAGTAATAGTCAAAAAGCAAAATCTTGGGTGGGCAGCAGACCCTGGAAAACCAAGATTTATTTATTTATTTATTTATTTTGTGAAATCCAATAGTGAAGAAAGGGACTCTGATTTAGACCATAAACGGAATTGGCCTAGCCCATGGTGAAGATATAGAATCCTTTATCCATTAAGATATTCATAAAGCTGAACTAGTTCTAGACTCTTTAGAAATGCTTAAAGCAACCTGGATGGAATCTAATAAGAAAATAATGACCCAGAGTTTAAATAAACTAAGCAACTTTTGACTATTTCATGACTTGGATTACAAATCTTTTTAAACTAAACTGCAAGTAGATCAGCTTCTTAAGTTATCCTTTAGGGACCCGACTGTCTGCATTTTACCTGAAAGTTGCTTCTGGTTTTGTCGGCATAGTGTTGACTTAGGCTTCACTTGGTAGGGTATTGAACTAGAAGGAATGAAAAGAGAGAAAGGAGAAGTGAGGCCAGCTTTTCCTTTGGTTGGCTGGGGTGGATCATACTGTTAGAAAAGAAATATACTTGGCATTTTATGATTGATTTTCTTTAAATTAAGAAAACACTCTTTAAATATTATTTGTTATATACATCTATGTCAATTTGATGGAATTTCTGTGTTGGGCCAGGTGGTGACTGGTAATCTTTAGTTTAAGTTACTTTACCTTCAGATTTTCGCTTACATGATCAAGGGCATTCCTTGATGTACAGGAGCATGTTCTTTCTGGGGGTCATGGGCTTATGGTGCAAGGTTATGACCCCGTAATAAAGGCTCTTGCAAAAGATATTGATATACGTTTGAATCACCGGTATGGTTTCTATTTTCCTAGATGACTGAAGTGCATTCACATATTTAAATTATGTGTAGAAAAATAATGTAGATAAAAAAATAAAAAATTGCAAAAAATAAAAATGAGGGGAGGGGGAGAGAATAGGAAAATCGAGCTACTGCAACCAGGACATTATTAATTAATGAATTAAAGACGAATACTGTTTTGGTTCCCCTCACATTGAAGACCACTTAAGCCTAAGCAGGGGCGAAACTATCATTTTAGGTTTGGGAGATAAATTTTTTTTTTTAAAAAAAAAAAGTGGTAAAAATTTGAATTTAGAAGAGTTATAGGGATTTTTTTTTTAAAAAAAAATTGGGGAAGACATCCCCAAGCCACCATATAGTTCCACCCCTGCTTATAGGCTATATAATGGGAGGACACCCTTTCACTTCACTGACACTGTTCTTGAGGAATAATCCTTGCTTGTTGGTATGATGCTGAGAGAATTTACTAGCTAAGCTAACTAGACCTATAACAGGAGCTCAGAATTCCTTGATAGATGTAGTTTTTGTTATTTGACAAACACATTAATCAAGTTTCTAGCCAGTACTGCTAAGCTCAGTTTTTGTATCCTTTTTTTTCTCCCTACTTTCATCCAATCTTTTGTTAGTTCTGTGGCTATCTCCACGTGCTGTTTTGACCCTAACTACTATAGATTTATTCTTGTTTTACATAGCATAGCTTATATGAATAAGTAAAAAATAGTTCTTTCATGGTGCTTTATAAATCTTTTTATGTAGGGTTACGAAGATATCCCGTGGGTATAATAAGGTGATGGTCACGGTTGAGGATGGGAGGAACTTTGTTGCAGATGCTGCTATTTTAACGGTACCACTTGGGATTCTCAAAGCCAATTTAATTGAGTTTGAGCCAAAATTGCCTGAGTGGAAAGTTGCTGCAGTCTCTGATATTGGTGTGGGAAATGAAAATAAGATTGCTTTACTGTTTGATAGAGTGTTTTGGCCAAATGTGGAACTTTTAGGCACTGTTGCACCCAGTTCTTATGCCTGTGGTTATTTTCTCAATCTTCACAAAGCAACAGGGCACCCAGTCCTTGTCTACATGGCTGCTGGAAGGTTTGCATATGACCTTGAGAAGCTGTCTAACGAGTCTGCTGCAAATTTTGTGATGTCACAACTCAAGAAAATGTTTCCTGATGCAACTGAGCCGGTACATTCATTGTTTTCATGCATTTGTTTTGCTTTTAGCCAGTTTATCTAATGCTCTACCTATTACCGTCTCATTGAAATATATTGTTTTGATGGCCGAGAAGTTTCAATGGTTGCCTGACCTGCTTACTTCTTGGTATTTTAATTCATTTTATGGACAAAATGCTGCATATTTTTTGTTAAGCAACCAAGAGTAGTTGATGATTAATACCAATGTACTAGAGCTAAATTTTGATCGGTCCTCCTAAACAGGTTCAGTATCTTGTATCTCGTTGGGGAACAGACCCAAACTCTCTTGGCTGTTACTCGTATGACTTGGTTGGAAAGCCTGACGATTTATATGAGAGGCTTCGAGCACCCTTGGGTAATCTCTTCTTTGCGGGGGAAGCAGTTAGTGTAGAAAACCAGGGATCTGTGCATGGAGCCTACTCAGCTGGAGTTATGGCCGCTGAAAACTGTCAAAGGCATCTCTTAAAGAAACTTGGTGACATGGAGAAGCTCCCATTAGTCTCTATTAGGGATGAAATTCTCAAAGATACTGTCCCCCTCCAGATCTCACGGATGTGAAACATCTAACGTTGACAAATTTAAGCAATGAAAAAAAGGGGCCCGTATTTCTTAAACCGCTGCAAGAAACATAGCCTTTTGTGGCGACAAAGGTCGCCACCACAAGAGGGGCAAAAAGTTGTAGTGGGACTTGAGTAAATTTATTTACATGGGTGTTCATTTCTTGATTAGATTCCTTCGTTTTAGCATGACTGGTGTGGTTCCATTCGACTATTGCCCAGTTCAATAAAGTTGTTTTATTTGAAGGGTTCAGTCCAATTTTACTACCTTTGGTTTGCATATCAGTCAAAAAGTTATTTGGTTTTCAAAAAGAGTCAAGCATCCAATTTTGTCCAACTTGTCTTATGTAGTAAGTAATTTTATTTTATTTTTTAACAAGTTGGATGTTTAGTAAGACATGAAGCATTTACTCTTTCAAAAATGACCAAATTACTATTCCATCAATTTTCCATCCAAAAAATAATGGTCATATTGCTACATGGGCAACTAACTACATCATCACAGAGGCTCTATGACCCCTCACATAGGAGATTGTGGAGCTCCGTGACCCTTTGCGGAGATCATGCCTATGTGAGGGCTTGCAAAGGCGCAACCTGTATGACCCATCCTATGATGAGGGGATTGTGGAGCTCTAGGACCCTCCACGTGGTACAATCTTATAGGAGATAACATGGCTATTTGCTTGGAAAATTGACAAAAATAGTATTTTGGTAAATAAAAAACTTAAGCAGTAAAATTGTTATTTTTAAAAATATAAAAAGTTTTTTAAGTAATAATATATACCACATTTTATCTCACCATGCTAACATGATAATCACAACTAACCCTTGTGAAAGACATGGGTTTTGACTCCAATGCACACAAAACACAATTATGTAGTAATTTCGAAGCAAAATCCTGCGATAGTAAAATAAACCTAAATCATAAAGAAAACTCATCACACAATCAACACAACCAATTTGTTAATGAGGTGAAAACTCTCTGAATAACATATCAAAGGTAAAACTACTATGGGGTAGCCAAACTAAAAAACTAATTTATTAAGAAAAATTTTAAGTACATGTAAAGTACACTTACAAACTCCTTGTAATGACTTAGACTTTTGTACGCGGACAAACACTCTTGCTTGCCTCTTACTGTGTTAGCTCTAGCTCTTTAGTAGGAAATCTTCCTCATTTGTCTTCTTACCAATGCACCGGACCACTAGTAAACTTTAAAGGATTGATGAATGAAAGGTTGTGATTTGATGAATACACAAACAGATTTAAGCACACAATTAACCAAAATAATCTCTTGACACATAATAATGAAGATAAGCTTTGTGCATTGATTACTCTCAATGCTTAAGCTTAGTTTCCAATGGACCAAAGATATTCTTATATAAAGAAAATAATGAAAACCCTAACTTATGAATGTGAAAAACCTTTCAAACTATGCAGGTCTTCAAGCAACACTAAAACACCTATGTGGTTTTATCAGTATCTTCAGCCAAATAACAAAGGCATCGTGGCGCCTTGCTGACGACACTTTCAAATAAATTCCTGGAACGCATTGCGTCATGACGGCTTGCAGACGTCAGTGTTAATTCTTCACTTTAAACAACTCTAATTCAAAACCACAAAATCTTGAGTACTAAAAAGACTTACAAACATTGTTTTGATCAACGACTAAGTCAACATTAAAAACTTTATATATTTGTACTTTTTTTTAACAATGACTAATTCAAGAATTAATTAAGAATGCCACATCAATATTGTAAAATAAAAATATAGTTTATAATATTACCATATTATTCCTTTTTTTTTTTGTTTCATTTAAATTTTTTTTAACAATGTTGCAAACTATAGGTAGTAAAATTGGATTTAACCCTTATTTTGAAAAGATTTCCGATGAGAGTAATTATATATGTCAATCTTATGTTCACAAGATAAACAATAAAAAATTAATATAATTTTTAAAATTATCATTAAATTAAAAATTTATAATACAAATTTAATTAATATTTTAAAAATTATCATCAACTACTTTTAGTATAAAATGAGTTTACATATCATTACTTATTCGAACGCAAAGAAAACCCAATCGGTGCAAACTCTTAAATGACCATAAAACCATGGGCAGGATCTGGCTTTCAACGCGTCAAAGAAACTAAAAACCAGCGTAGCGAAAGCGAAAAGCAGCACCAAGACCAAGACGGACCTTGCCTTTTCTTGGAATTCATAGACAGTTAAATTGTCACGCCAATTCCGTCTCAAAAGCCTCTTCTTCAAGCGCTCTGTGTAATACTCCTTAGTTGGGGCATTTCTCGGGATTTGAATCTGTGTAATTCCAACTCCATGGCCACGATCGGACACAACAATCTTAATGCGAAGCTGGTCAGTCCAATTTTCTCTTTGGTCTTTGGGGTTCCAATTTTTCACATATATATATCTATCAATTTGAAAGAAAATCTAGGTATAAAGATGGTGACTTGTGATTTCATAATCAGGTTCTGCTCGGCGACATGGGCGCCGGGAAATCCAGTCTCGTCTTGCGCTTTGTCAAGGGCCACTTTCTTGAATTCCAGGTTCTTCTCTCTCTCTCTCTCTCTGATTCTGATTCTTCTTCATCTTCTTCTTCTTATTATTATTATTATTATTATTTTGGTTCTGATTAGTACAATAAAGGCATGTTTGTTTCTATTTACACACTGAATTTGCATGACTTCAATGAAGTTGGATCATGAATTTAGTTAAACAAAGAGGGTGTTAGCCCCGATTGTTTCGAAAGAAAAAACCCAAACTAATTGGAAGATTAGACTACCCCATCATCGACCTAACCTTGTCAAGCAAAAACGATTCGTTCACCCCGTTACACCATTTGATATTCATATCTCTCTTACATTGATCAAATAAATCGTGACCGCTGTCTTTTTGGAGAATCTGAAATTTTGGTTTTGATTGTCAACTGTATTTAAAAAAAAAATGAAAAACAATTCAATGCCTCCTATTTGCGAGAAAATAAATGAACAAAACCAAATTGTGAATAACTATTTGTAAATGTAATAAAACAATTAGCTTCACGACATGCCTTAACATTCATTGGACATCAAATGTTTGAGTGGGCCTCTAAGACAAGAGATGCCCTTCTATCCCATCCAAAGGGTTTCCTAGTAGCATTTCTAGCAAGGCAAGGCTTTTATGTTGTTAACTGAACTTTAGCAAGTTATCTGAAACGGCCTTCTCTGGTTAGCCTTGCCTTTCGCGACTCGAGTTTCAAAACTGCAAATGTAGTCATACAGAAACAGTTTGCCCCCATCCACATATTCAATCGGTGGGTACCAACTTCAAGCACATTGTCAATAACTATTTTGGTTTTTGAAATACACCCCGTGTGTTACTCATGCGAACTCAATGACCTCGATAAACCTTGCTCGATCCCTTATGATTTTTTTGATGATAGGGAACCCCTCAAGGCAGGGGTTACTTCGTATACCCACCCCTGAATGGCAAATCTCAGACCTGTGCAAGGCGCCACCTACTTGGATCGTGTAAGACTCAGCTTCGCCGCACTCGTGGCCCTAAGGAATTGTTTACATCCAAGTGGTTTCGAACTTTAGACTTGATGGGAATGCCACAAAGTTCAATGCCTTCACCACTTGAGCCAATCCCTTGGGATTAATAAGCAAAGTTAAAAATACAACATAAATTGCAAAATCAAACAAACACAAGAATAAAAACTCTTCCCAAAACCATGAAGAATCAAGGAATTGAGGGAAAATATAAGAAAACCCAATCTCACGGAGTTTCTTATTGAAAATTGATGAAAATACAGCATAAATTGCAGCCTAAGCCGTCCTTATTGAGTTTATATAAATAGAGGGGAAAATCAAATTTAGTCCCTAGATTTTTCATGCGATTTCAATTTAACCCCTAAATTTTTAATATTGATAATTAGGTCCTTAGGTTTTCATGTGGTTTCAAATAGGTCCCTTCGGTTTCCTTGGGGCCACCTCGCCGACGAAGCCGAAGTATTATCTGATCTGTGTGGAGGGGACGTTTTACACAGGTCCGAGATTAACCCAACAGGGGTGGGTAAATGAAGTAGTCATGCCTTAGAGGGGTTTCTCGTTATAAAAAAAAAGGTCCCTCCTTTAACTTACAGCCCAATCAATAATTCCACATGGCTCTCATTTGACACGTCATGCATCAATTGTACTTGTCACGGGACACAATTATTTTAAATTATAAGTATACTCTAGATAAAAAATTAAAAAGGGCTAGGTTTTTTAACGTTTGAGGGCTTGGGTTTGAGGGATTGTCAGGTTTGGGGTTTGAGGATTTTGGGTTTGAAGGTTTCGGTTTCTTGCTTGTTTGGAGTATTTCGTGTATACTACCTGTGTATTTAGGGGCACCTTACGCTTTTTAATAAATTCTTACTTAATTTTTTTTTTTTTTTTTTTTTAAAAAAAGAGGTGGTTGACCAACTTTGCCACATGGCACATACATACAATTAGCACACGACGTGTCAAACCAAAGCCACATGACGTTGATTGAATGGTTTGATGTGATATACCATTAATTAATTAGACGGTAAGTTTATGAAGGGACCTATTTGAAATCAAAGGAAAACTTAATGACTTAATTGTCGATATTGAAAACCCAAGAATTAAATTGAAATTGCAACCTAAGGACTAAATTTAATTTTTTCCAAAATAGTCCTAAACATAGTAAAACATGAAATTAAAACACCGTTGCGATCTTGTTCGGACGGAAAATGTGATGGAACCCTATGGACACTCTAGAAGCCATCCTCAGTCGAATAGAGACCAACTGAGACTCCAACCAAATGTCTCGTGAATAAATACTTGGCTGAATGGGATCCGACTGCAATACCAAATGGATGCCACGGGGCTTAGTGCGAGTCTCAGTTCTGGACCCTCATTCGAACGTGGACTGCTTGCCACTCTGACCCAGGCTCTTGGGAATTCTCCTCAAAGCTCATCCAGCAGGCATGTTCGGACGAGCTCTAAAGCTCGCCCAGATGCCAATGTCTCCTCCCAATATCTTTATGAATTTGAAAGCAACTTGATCTTCATCACCTTCCAACTTGTCTTGTTGCTGCCATGTCTACAATTGAAGTTAGTAGAGAATGAGTGACCAAACATTTAAGCACTGAAAGCTATTAAGGGGAGATAAAAAGGGCTAGTCTATATGTTCTCTGGCTTAGTGCATTCATGAGCAAGCTGACCAGGTTTCCTGTGGTTAAAACATCTC
The DNA here is from genome assembly GCA_900184695.1 of Betula pendula. Taxonomy (NCBI): domain Eukaryota; kingdom Viridiplantae; phylum Streptophyta; class Magnoliopsida; order Fagales; family Betulaceae; genus Betula; species Betula pendula. The sequence goes on along the minus strand of FXXK01000728.1, from coordinate 205,259 downwards.
ATTCTGGAATTTATCATTCTTGCCTCTTAGGTTACCCTTGTTGCATCCAACGCAAGCCTTACCACACCAGCTCTTGTGAGCACCTCTATGTCTCTTGGCTTGGATATAAATGCTCCATATATCAATCCTGTACCTAAGGTGCTCCCATAGTTTGGGCAAAGAACACAAACTTGCTTATTCCATTGCTTGTCAATGTGGCTCTATTCTATAATTTCTAACTGAAACATTTTCCGATAGTATGTTTTTTTTTTTTTAACTGGGATTTTAAAGAAAAATAAATTTCTATAAGAGTTTGATAGGCACTGTTTTATGCTGAGACAATAGGGGTAAGTGCTTTTTTGTTCATTGAATTTTGATAGGAATCAACCATAGGAGCAGCATTCTTCTCGCAAACGCTGGCAGTGAATGATGCAACCGTGAAGTTTGAGATATGGGACACAGCAGGACAAGAGAGGTACCATAGTTTGGCTCCCATGTATTATAGAGGTGCTGCTGCAGCCATCATCGTCTACGATATCACCACCACAGTATGATCTCTTTTCCCATTGATATACAAGCATACATATGTAAGAACTGTGCATGTGCAAAATGAATGCAAGCAATTCTGATGAATTCGGTAAGAGCTTAGTTGCATATGATCAAAAGCTCAAATGCTTGTTCTTTTTGACATTTTCACTATAAGCAAACAAAAATGTCAATGATATATAGCTAGACGATATCTTCTATTGTATCAAACTCTTCTCTTTTCGCTTTTAAAAAACTCACTTGCAGCAAATGTGTTTTCACAGGTTCAACTTATAAGCTTTTGAAAGAAATATTTTGAAGATTGCACCTTGTTTTGTGGAGTGGGGGCTGGGGTGTGGTGGCAGTTAAACTTTTTGTCATTCTTCCTACTCAAGATTTGCCAATTAAATATTTCTTTCTTCTGAATTATAGGAGTCATTTGCACGGGCTAAGAAGTGGGTGCAAGAGCTCCAGAAGCAAGGTGCTTATTAGTTAAGGTTGAACTTGCTTATTTTAAGAAGAAATAAATTATTTAAGTTGAAGAAAAGGGATAAGGACCTTTTATTCTTGTTTTGTTATCTCTGAATTTATCTATATTATACCATGCTATGACATCCCGGCTCTAGTCTAGCCTCTCCAATTTAGTAACCAATGATGGAAATTGTATTTGGTATGTGGCAGTGAAGTGACCATAAGCTATAACTAAATCTTATTTTTGTTTTTAATAAAATCGTTCTTCCACATACTCTGTATAACTATATGATTTTTTTTTTTATTCTGTTTAAAAAAATAACATTAGTAGTTAGGACCTATAGGACCGTTTATTGAAGCCTAATTCATTCTGGCAACCCTTCATTTTTAAAATGAGAAAAAAAAAGATGAATAAAGACTCGACATTTTTCATAAATTAATATGAAATGGAAGGTGAAACAACTTTTAATATAAAACAAACAGTATACTGATATCTTATACTTTTGGTTCTTGAAATATTAGGTAGGTTACTATGTAGTCTCTAGATTCTAAAAATTTAAATTTTGTCCATGAAATTGTTAATTTTTAGCAATGTAGTATTTCTGGCAATAAGATTGTCAATGCCTTTACAAAAATTGATGACTTGTTTATCTCAACATGTGCCATGTCATCAATTTCTGTAACGATATTCTCAATTTTATGGATGGACGGACTATAATGCTCAAAATAAAAAATTATAGGAACGAAATTTGAACTTTTTAAAACTAGGGACTGAAGTAAAAAACCTGCTTTATATTTTAGGGATCAACAACTATCGTTTCGTCTAAATCAAAAAAAATGTTTTATATGCCTTAAATGGGGTTACATGAAACTTGAGAGAAAGAAATGGTACTAACGAGAATTTATTTAGTCTGCAATGATCTGAATTAATGATTTGATAAACACACACACCCGTATATATATGGTTTAGGAAAAAACTAACAGATCTAATGCAGGTCTGTCCGAATTAGGTTTGTTGGTTGTGTTTGGGTTGGGATATTAGTGTTTAGTGCTGAATTTATCTGCATAAAAGAGCTGAAAACATGGCAAACCGCTACTAAAGATTACAGAAAATAGAGAGAAAGAAGAAGAAAGATCAACCGAGCATCAAGCTGGGCTTCTTGAGCATTACACTCAAGAAAAAGATGCATCACACTTCAAACGAAGAGCTTTAATTTCCTCATTTTTTCTCATTGACTTCTGAAAATATCAATGCATGCCTTATATGAGCCTCTAGTTACCCAACTTTTTATTAACTTTTGAACATATCAGTACATGTCTTATATGGGACTTCACCTACCCAATTTTTATTGACTCTGCAAATATCAATACACGTGTTGTAAAAGCTCAACTAAACAGCTGCTAAGAACATAAGAAAAGACTAAGGTATCCCTTACTAGAAAACTATTCTAGAATGAAAATCCGACAGAAATTTTTCAACTCCTCGAACATGGTCCAGCTGAGAATCTTGCCAAATCACAACGTTTGCTTTTCTCTTGTTGTATTCACCCACGTCCTTGACATTAATTGCATCAATACGTCCAAAAGACAAGAAAATGGGTCAGTTTTTGTATTACATGCTGCAACCATGCACTCATTTTGGTTTGTTGCAGGAAATCCTAACATGGTTGTGGCTCTTGCCGGGAATAAAGCTGATTTGGAAGATAAGAGGAAAGTGACAGCTGAAGTAAGTACTGTTTTCTCATTTTTATTGCTATTGTACTATTTTTTTTATGTTTCTCTTATATAATTCATATATACTTGGGTTGCGCCTTTTCATTCTTAATAAATTTTGAATGCTTATCATAAAGAACTATTTTCCTTTTTACTGCTATAGTGTATACTGTTTAGTGTTTATGGGCACTATTTGTTGTACCTTCTTCAATAGGTGTGTCTGTGCTGCTCAATATGTTATCAAAAAAAATATGTTAATCTATGTATTGCACTCTGTCATCTCTCGAAATTCTGTGTTTATTGTGATTCATCAAATTGGTGCTGCAGGAGGCACGAGTCTATGCTGAGGAAAATGGACTCTTTTTCATGGAGACCTCCGCCAAAACTGCTGTCAATGTCAATGACATATTTTACGAAATAGGTGTGTACTATACTTTGATTGCTGCTGCATGGGGATTATATCTAGGCTTTTGCCTTTCCTAACTCTTTGACCTTCATTTTAACTTGTAAACCTGCCCTAATGTCTGATGAACATTATGGGGAAATCAAACTTCAATATCAAGTTGATGTTTTCAAGTCCAATCTAGTTTGGTTGGATTAAGACTGGATCAATCTTTTTTGTACTCATGATATGGGCAATGCATAAGTGACACCTCTTAAATCAATATTATAAGACTGCCTCTTTTGCATTGAAGGTCTAAAGGGGTCTTTTTTTTTTTTCTTTTTTTCTTTTTCGTTGTGGTAGACATAGAATAATCATATTGTTTGTCTCAATGTAGAAACAAAACACAGATTTGTAGGGAAAGTAGAGGCTTTCCGCTAGTGAATATTTGTTGATTCTGGCTAAATAAAACTGAAAAATGAAATGCCTTGTAATAAAAATAAAGGCCTCGTTTGCTAACCCTTTCCCTCTTTTCTTTTTACCAAAAAAGTCAAAACATTAATCGTTGGGTCGTCGGGTTAGACACCTGCTGCTTGACCTACCTATATGGTACTGTGAATTTCGTTTATCTGCTTGCTCCATTGGTCTTAGCTGCACATCTCACCGACCTAAGGAATCATATAACTTGCTCATTTTTTGAACAGTACCATTGAATTATGACTGTATACCGAGTGTTCTTTTGTTTTTGTGTTTATGGTAGCCTCTTCTGTTATTAGCATTTTTACTCTATTTTTTCCTTTTCTAATTCTTGTGGCCCGTGACCTGAATTCTTGTGTAAACAGCTAAAAGGTTGCCTAGGGTTCAGCCTGCTCAGAATCCGGCAGGAATGGTTCTTGTGGACAGACCTGCAGAAGGATCCCGAGCTGCATCATGCTGTTCATAAAGTGTTCTCAAACATCAGTTCTAGGTCTGTCCTTTTTCTTTCTGTTCTTTGGTCTGCTTGATCTGGAAATTAATTAAATGGCACTGTAATTTGGAAGTGAACCAAGTATGCGGAACTAATGATGCATTTAAAGAAACACAATTGGATGATAGAATATATGATCTGAAATTTGTACACTGCCATTTGGTGGATGATAGAATATAGTTGTTGACAACCCCATAAACACTTTTACCAAATATTCACTGCATTACCAGAGAGCTGTTAGGATATCAAAAGTTTACACTTCTTTAAGCACACAATGGTTGTATTCATACAAAGTTCATTACTTGAAATGCCTCAACTCTTTAAGCAAATTGTACCAACCTAAGGTTTTCAGTTTAAAACAGGGAGATGGGTTGTAACGTATAGGGCTCAAAGCTGCCTGCCAAACCTAAGGGTCGTGAAGTTTGGCAGGGCACTAGATTACAGGCTAGCTGTCTAGCTGGGTAGGATTTGATAGCGAAGTTCCCATCTTGACTGGACAATGACAGCCTGTTTTGCTTCCTTAAAACTGTTGAACTCTTCATCGGCAATTCATATCGAGGGTTTTCCTTCTTTCTCTTCAAGACAGTTGTATAGCTGATCAAATTTCATTTATTTTTGGTGACGTGCTCTCCTTTCTCAATAGAGGGTGGATTTGAGGTGGTGTAGGTATAATTTAATCAATAAAGCTCACCTAGGTATATATTTATTGTCATTGATCACCACCATGGTCCACCCAGTCTATATGTTGTTAACCACTGGTAACAATTATATTTAAAGAAAAATATCCAGTTTCAGCAACAACGACTTTGTCAAGTAGCAATCATCAAGTCGAAAGACTCTTTTTAAAAAAAATAAAAAATAAAAAATTTGTTTGTTAGTAACTTTTAGCAAAGGAGCATACCCCAGGAGAAAAAATGACACCAAGATAACAAACAACAAAGTTGGAACTCGTGCATAGGTGTATCTATATAGATTATATAGCTGGCCACCTTTGCTTTGCTCTTTCCTTTTCGTTTATTTTTTGCTGGTCCAATAGTAGATCACTAGACTGGAAAACAAGGGCGTACAGGTCCGTTTGGGGACCGGACGGATTGATTGAGAAATGGGTAGGCATCGTACAATTCACTTGTGACTAGGGGGGAGGGCGGCAACTGGCATCATCAACATCAACAGCGATGGTAAATGGTCGTTATCGGTTCGTGCGAGGGATATATATATATATATATATATATATTCCAATGAGTGATATAACGATGACAACAGCAATCCAAGAGTCAAGACAAAGAAAAAAAAAATTACAGATAACCAAAATAAAGAAAACAATATACTTTGCAGAAATCTATTTCACATATCCGGATAGATCCTCAAGATGGAAGGAGGAAAAAGTGGAAAAACTTGCTAGCAAAACTGGTGATAGCGGCTCATAGTAAAAGTTGAGTGCCGAAGGTATTCAATAAATTATTAATTTTAAATTAGTTACAGAATGAGCTCTGAAAACTTAAGAGATAAATGTACATATAAATAATAAGTCTCGTCATAGGCTTAGAAATAAATAACAGCAAGGTTAAGATTTAGATTTGGAATTTTCTTTACAGGAAGAGAGTAGGAGTAGAGAACTGTTGGATCTATTTGGAACCAGAATGGGTGTTGGAGCATGTAGCCCACGCGTGCCATGGCGGTGGGTGGCAACAAGGATCGTTTGTAAAGAGTGGGTCTTACATATTCAATGATAGATTTGAAGAAAGATGGATGGGAGAATACTAGGAGATGGAGGGATGGCATTTCTCATTCAATTGGTGTAAGATTGATTGATTTATTTATTTTTTTGATTCAATGTGGGGAAAGGGAAAGGAGATTACAACAAAATTAAATAAAATGTTAGTGAACAACTTAAACAACAGCCCTAATACAACTAGAAAACGGTGTGGCAGCTAAAGGACAAAGAGTGGTGATTGGCATCAGCCAAACAAAAAAAAAAACAAAAAAAAAAAACACTGTTTACGGGGTCATAAACAGTAATTTTACTGTTCATGTGCCTGGGCTGATGCACTGTAGCATCAGCCCAGGCTGTGTTTTATCTTTACTCAAAGGACAAATGAACTATTGAGAATGAGTCACAAAATGACTTGGCCCATTAAAAAAATCGAAGTGGCCACGTAGGACTGCAAGAAGAGGCAAAAACAAGAAGTTTCGGAAGGAGACATTTCTGAAACCTTGCACATAGAACCATCAAAAGGTTGGAACAGAGAAGCTGAATAGCAGCCAACACGTATCGAACAAAACTGGCCTAAGAACACCGTAAGGCAAGGTAATGCAACGCTATGCAACCTAACAGGGGGAAGCTATCATTATATGCTGACAACATAAGCCTAATTTGAGTAAGACTTTAAGACAAGGAAAGAAAGATCTGAAATAAAAAATTGCCAGAATTATATAAATTAATTGTAAATATCTTGAAAAAAGTACAAATATTCTTCTTAAATTAACATTTCATTGTCAATGTTCAGCTCTCAAATTATCAATTGTATCAATGTTTCTCTTAAACTATCAAAAAATGTTAATGTTCTCCAATGACAAAAATAACGTTAATAAACTTTTTAAAAAAATCTTAAAATTAGGTTTTTTTTTTTTAAAAAAAAAAAACTAAAAAAAAAAAAAAGGAAAAAAAGAGAAATCAAGGGGTCGCTCTTATCGAAACCCCTGTTCTGTCGGCCATCAGTATCGTTGAGAAATATGTCACCCAGAACTTGGGATACCTCTACTTCATTTTGGGTATGTCTGCATGCGATTCACTTTGGTCTTGTAGTTGACGTACAATTAACACGGCTATTTCTTTTCTTTTCTTTTTATAAGTAATATGCTGATATGACAAAAATAAACATATGATAATATATTTATTGGTTTTATATAGCGGCCAGCACATGCGGCAGATAATTCATTATTTTATTTTTATTTTTTAACGAAATGTGAACTAAAAGAGTAAAATAATAATCCGTAAAATTATAAAACCCGTTTCTTTCACTTAAAAAAAAAAAAAAAAAAAACTTTTTATCAAAAGCAGCCATTTTCAGATATGAATTAATCCCGTCTCTTTGCAAATCTGAGGGGGCACGCACTACTGCACTAGTGAAATAATGTCGTCTCCAGTTTGTGACTTGTGGGGGCTATTATATGGCACCCGAAGATATTGTGTAACATTCATCAATGATGTCTCTTTTTGCCCATCCGTTTGAATAATGCGGAAGATATTTTTCCGGAATATATTATTGTGTAATATTCATCAATTATGTCTCTTTTTGCCCATCCGTTTGAATAATGCGGAAGACGCTTGCGCATTATTGTTCTGCTCGCTCAGAAAAAACAAAAAAGAAAAAAAAAAGATAAAGATCAATGTCCTGGCCCTAGATCTCTTCTTTTGTAAACAAGCTAGGATGTTTTTTAAGTAACTTTAGATAGCCTTGTAAGTTTAGGTTTAGAACTTAATTACCAAAATTTCCTCAAGAACTGAAGGGGGAAAAGCTCAATAGTTGGATGGATCCCCCGATCTTGGTCTTAGAAAATGCTGTTAAACCAAAGAAATTTGCTTCTTAAACTGGCCGGAGTCCTGCCCGGCCGGCGCATGGTTTGTTACATTTTTTTTAAACTGAAATGTTGTAATATCTGAGAGTGTTTTTTGATGGTTAAAGTTAGACGGTAGTTTTTCTCTAAATTAAAATAGAGTAAATTCTTCGGGTGAAGTCTATTAAATTTATTTATATTTTTAAAAGCAAGTGATAGTTGTACGTTTCTTAAAATATATGTGAAAATCAGAAAATGCATATGAGGTGTGTCGCAATCAAAATGTACGTGAAACTTTATCCAAATAAAAATATGAAAAGGGACGGATTCCAAAATTTTATGTCTAAAAGAGGTAAAGTATGATTCTGATACAAAACCGTTGACCCAAGATAAACGATAAAGTTTTCTTTTAAATTGGGTTGGAAGATTTTTTTTAATCTCATTTATAAAAATATTATGTGTTCATTTGTATGTGAGAAATACATGTATTTTTAATTGTAAAAGTAAAGTTGAAATAAGCACATGTATTTTTTATAAAAAAAATTTTAACTTTGTTTTTGTAATTAAAAAATACATGTGTTTTTTACGTGCAAATAAACACGTGATATTTTATAGATGATGTTAAAAAAAATGTGAAAGGTTCCCACCTTTGTATTTTATGAAAAAGTCAAAAA
>FXXK01000728.1:174300-196275 GCA_900184695.1 Betula pendula | reverse complement strand
TTGTATAAATTTTTCTATTTTAAAGAGCTAAAATAAATTTTGGACCATTTTATTGCTCCCATCTTACTCCCTATTTTAAATAAAAAAGTAGGGAGCATGAAATAGTTATCTATTAGTAGGGAGCCATTTCACTATCTACTCTTCTTTTTTATAATTAAATATTAATTTTTTTTCCAACTTTTTTATTTTTTTCAATTTTTTTTATTGGAGAAAGAATAAAAAAATTCTTAAAATATTAATATTTAAATGAAAAAGTCAAAGTGAATCTCTAATTTAGAAAGTCGAATGTAGGTGTTTAAAAAAGATAACTTTCTAAAATAAAATAAAAAAATAATAATTTTTCTCATTATTTTAAGGATAAAAGTAGAGCCTAGTACTTATTAAGCCGAAGACAGAATCTTCAATCAAATGGGGGTGTGTCCCATTCAGAATGTATGTGAAACTTTGTCCAAATAAAAATGAGAGCCCCTACTATCCGGTCATGCTGTAAACCACCTTGTTTGTAGCATCCAATAGTAGAGCAACATGTCAGTTAGGAAAAAAAAACACATTAAGATAAAAACACTAGATAACTTCTTATTCTCTTATAACAGATGAACCCATCGAAAAAAAAATACCCACTTTCTTTTCCACCGGATGTACGCATACCCTGCCTCCCACACCGAACACTACTGCCACTGGATGAGAAATATGAACTAAATTTTGGCTTTTATAATCTCATTTAATGCCAAATATTTATTAACTCCTCTTTATTTTTATTTTTAAGACTTGGGAGAGGGATCCTTTTCGAGATGAAAGATTACACATTTACAAGGCCTTTCTTAACACAAACAGAGCACATAAGGAACCATTCTTCTACTTTTTGCTACAACCACAACCACAAGGCTTTCAAGATTCAATTATTTTCAAAATATAGAGCCCTCACAAAGTCACATTTATAATTTTCATGGATGATGATTTTGACGAGGGAGGGGTGGCGAAGGTCATAATTGGTGGGTCAGTTTACACAAATTGGCTAGATTCTCCAACCAATGCGAGGGGTGGTTTCTGGTGGGGGTATGTAGATCCGGTGGGGTTTGAACGAAAGAGAAGAGAGGTTTTTGTAGATTTTTATTTTGGGTAAAAGTTCAATGTTTTCATCGTTATTAAATTTGGTGTTTTTAATTGATGTGTCAAAATTTTACTGAATGCTGTAAATAGAAGGTTTTACACCGTGACCGGATGGAAGATATTCCCATATATAATATCCCCACTATTATTCACTTGAAGGCATGCTTTTACTGGGACCCTTTAAATCCTCGATATCTTGGTTGAAATAGGACCCACGATTCCGCAATTTGGTGTTTTTAATTGATGTGTCAAAATTTTACTGAATGCCGTAAATAGAAGGTTTTACACCGTGACCGGATGGAAGATATTCCCAACAAAGAAACAAAGGGTAGTTCAAACTTCAAAGTTGAGGAATCGTGGGTCCTATTTCAACCAAGATATCGAGGATTTAAAGGGTCCCAGTAAAAGCATGCCTTCAAGTGAATAATAGTGGGATATTATATATTATTAATATTTAAAAGTTTCTTTTTCTTTCTTTTTTTACGATTTTATCATAAAATGCAAAGGTGGCAACCTTTCACATTTTTTCAAATCGAATTAAAAAAATTCATCTTTTTTTTTTTTTTTGTTGGTCTGATTGAGTAGGGAAAAGAATTACAGGGAAAAAAAATATTTATCTTGTGTCAACGGTTTTGTATCAGGATCATGCTTTACCTCTTTTAGACAAAAAAGTTTGGAATCCATCCCTTTTCATATTCAATAAGAATATGACCGGATAGTAGGGGCTACAAACAAGGTGGTTTACAGCATGACCGGATAGTAGGGGCTCTCTTCTTTGTTTCTTTCATGGAGCAGGGCTACTCAAAGGGGATTCGGATCCACGGCACTAGCAAGAATCTAGGCCCTTAGATACCCTTAACGGCCTAGACACTAATGCCACCTCAGCATTCTGCGTGAAGTTATGATTTTTTAAAAAGAAAATGTTATATTTAATTCTTTTGTCCTTTTCAAAAATTTAAAAACCACCCAACAAATGTTTTGTTCGTCTTTTCTACTCTATTTTCGCATCTCCACGCATCTGTTCGGCTATCTTCTTCAGTATTTTAAGCGCAAATTATTCATATTATATATGACGACGCTTCAATTTGTGCTTAAAATACTGAAGACGATAGTCAATATATATGTACACACGATGAAAATGATGACTATCATCTTCAGTATTTTAAGCGCAAATTGTCATATTATATATGTTTCTTGCATTGCAATTTGCAAGAGAATAAATATATATGTGTGTGTGTTTATTCTGTTACAAATTGTTCATATTATATATGTGGCTTGCATTGCAATTTGCAAGAGAACATTGACTTGAAAGTAAAGGGGACATAAACAGCAACTTTATTATATATTAGTTAATATTAATTAGCTCTCTTCGGAGCTCCGACAAGCTACCCGGCCTCATTCTGGTAAAATAAATAATAATACATCCAGACAAGCAAGCAAGCACACTGTACACGATTTTTCTTCCGAGTTTTTTAGAGACGGGAAAAGGCCTGCAAAGTCTGCTCACCATATGGAGGAATTCGTTTTGGATTGACGACATGGCTGGACTGGTTGGAAACAATAAGCTCCTTTACTTTTGCTCTCAGTTCATTTTTCAGAATCTTTCCCGTTGAGTTTTTTGGCAGCTCCGGCAAGAACTCCACCTTCTTTGGAACCATGAAATGGGGAAGATTTTTCCTGCAATACGAGATGATATCTGCTTCTCTCACGTCGTCGATTTTTCCGGCCGAGTTTTTCACGATGGCTATAAAAGCGCAGGGGGTCTCTCCCCAGTGAGGGTGCGGCATTGCCACCACCGCTGCTTCCACCACTCTCGGATGCTTATACAGCGCCGACTCCACTTCTACGCTGCTGATGTTTTCGCCGCCGGATATGATGACGTCCTTGGACCTGTCCTTGATTTCCAAATACCCATCGGGATGAACAACGCCGACGTCACCTGTCAAGAACCACCCATCCTTGAAAGCTTCCGCCGTGGCCTTTCGGTCCTTGAAGTAACCTTTCATGATGCTGCTTCCACGGAGGACTATCTCCCCCAAACTTTTCCCATCGTGGACCACACTCTCCATTGTTTTCAAATCCTTTACGTCCACGTCGGACAGCGTCAGTATGCTAATCCCTTGACGTGCCTTGAGCTTCGCCTGATCGTCGCGCGGCAGTTGGTTCCACTTCCGCTGCCACTCGCACACCAGCGCCGGCCCCGTCGCCTCGGTGAGCCCATAAGCATGCGTGACGTGGAATCCCAGCGGCTCGATCTTTTCAAGCAGCGCAGCTGGCGGGGGCGCTCCTCCGGTGAGTATTTGGACCGGAGATGTTATCTCGTTCGGCTCTCGGCGGCCCTGCAGGAGGATGTTGAAGACGATGGGCGCGCAGCACATGTGGGTGACCTTGTGCATAGCAATGCTCCGGTAGATGTCGGAGGCGGTGGTGTTGCGGAGGCAGACGTTGGTTCCACCACGTGCCGCGATTCCCCAGGTGAAGGTCCACCCGTTACAGTGGAACATGGGAAGCGTCCAAAGGTACACAGGCTCGCTTCCCATTTCCCATCCGAGAATCAGGCTAAGCGTGCTGAGGTAAGCACCTCTGTGGCTGTACGCAACTCCTTTGGGGTCTGACGTGGTTCCTGACGTGTAATTCAAAGCAATTGCATCCCACTCGTCCTCCAGCTCACCAGGAACGTAACTCGGATTACCCATTTGGACCAGCTTCTCGTACTCCAACTGGCCTAGCCGGACGCCGGTGGGTGAGTCAATGTCGTCGATGACAATCACCAAAGGCATGGACGACGACTCGGCTACCTTTGAGTCACCCATCAGCATCCGGAGAGCCTCGCCTGCCACCTGTACATATTGGTAGTCCACAAAGAACACCTTGGCGTCCGAGTGCCGGAGAATGGTGGCTATGGTTTTAGCATCCAGCCTGGAATTAATGGTGTTAAGTACACCCCCAGCCATAGGCACTGCAAAATGCATCTCATACATGGCTGGAACGTTAGGAGCCAACACAGACACCTGCACACACACACAAAAATTAATTAATTTCTTTAATTAATATATCATATAATAAATAAATAAACTAATAAGTTGATGTTGATGAAGAGTAGAAATTAAGGAATAATACTTACAACATCGTTCCTGACTATGTTGAGGGCACGGAGAGAGGAAGCAAGGCGGCGACAACGGTCGTAGGTTTGGCCCCACGTGAAGCGGGTACCCTCATATATGATGGAGGTACGGTTGGCATAAAACGCAGAGGCTCTCTTTAAGAAAGTTATAGGGGTGAGAGGGGTATAATTGGCTTCACATTTCGGTAATTGATCCATTTCCCTATCAAGTTTCTTGGATATTCACAGAGAGAGAGAGAGAGAGAGAGAGAGATGAGAGAAAGAGTTGTTTGATCGATGGACGTGAAGGTCATGGAGATGGGGGAGTGTTTATATAGTGAAATGAGGCCTAAGGTAGGGCCCCTTTTTTTAGGTGGGAGGGGGGGAGAGAATAGGAAAGACCCTTGAAACTTGTATGGAAATTAGTAAGGAAATTGCTGCGATATTAGTTAAGTTTGAACACATAACTGACTGTTGACCTTTTTGTTTATACACCCTGATCTTGACCCTCTCCTCTACGTCAATTAATTGCTTTTCCATTTTGTGTTGGGCTGCGTGACTAGCTCACGACTCTCACTAAGTCATTCTATTCATCTGTTTTTTTTTTTTTTTTTCTTTCAAAATTTTTATAATTTTTAAAATTATTATTTGATAAAAATTTAATAATAATTGATCACAAGTATAATGATTATTTTAAAATTTATATTACTTTAAAAATAAAAAAAAAAAAAAAAAAAAAGACTTAATGGCATTACTCCATTTCACCATCCCACTATATTTTCCTCTAATTATTGTCGTGTTTTCTGTATGAGCAACAATCCCACACCCTAGTTAATGGGTGGCTAATATGTGCACACTGTATCAATATATTAGTGGTTAATATCAATTGGGGAAGGCCCTGCATGAATCACAATCCCACGTGTATTCTCTTTTTTTTTTTTTATTTTTCAAGATGAATAACTCAAGACACTTATCAAATTCACAAAAATAGTTTTAATTTTTAAGAGGATGTTTTTTTGTTTTTTGTTTTTATTGAAAAAGTGTTCAAAGTAGTTTTGTGTTTGAAGTTTTTGTCACTACTTTTACTTTTTTGTTTTTTTTTTTTGTTTTTGTTTTTTACTAAAAAGCAAATTTTTTTTTTCCCAAAAATATAGTTGTCTTAAGTTGCACCAGTTATCTGGCAACTTGATACTTCCTTGTTTAGTTTGAAACAAACCAAAACTGGATGTGCAAGTTTAAAGCAGCCAAGAGGATAGAAACTAGTGATAAGTGGCTTTTACCAAAAGAGAAATATTATATTTTATTTTTTTGTCTTTTTTTAAATTTATCATTAAATTTACATTTTACATGTGTAAAACACAAATCTAATGATAATTTTAAAAAATAAAAAATATCAATAAATATTTCCGTATTTTCCTTATTAAGTTATCAATGGCTTTTATTACCATAAAGAGGTTAATAAATGGATGGATACCTTTTGTTGTACAAAGTACAAGGACAGTCGTGAGATAGAGTGTCCACAACCACATAAGTTGTTGTACACTTGCCTTTAAAATCAGAACTAGATCTTGACAACTTTAAAAAAACAAAAAAAAAAAAACACTCAAAGAGAAGTGAGAGGAATGACTGTAATAAATAAATAAAATAATTAAAAAAAAAAAAAAAGAGAGAGAGAGAAAAAAAGAAATGATTTAAAAAGACTACATAAGCTAAAGTATTTGCATAAAATAATTTTTGCCTTATATTAACTAAATATACAGAATATAAAGATTTAAAAGCATGTCCTAAAGTAAGTCCTAAATTCAAAAGCTACACAATTCTTAAAGATTCCACCTCTCTTTTTGTAACTAAATGCGAAGGTGTGAATTAGTCGTATATCTTTAGTAAAAAAACAATTTCCGTTCCTTTCTTCAAAATGTTTTGAACCCCTTGATTAAAAGTCTTGTGGAAATTTAGAGAATCTAAGACTAATTGTGGTCAATATATACGAGGGAGATTACATATTTATCACTCCTGGTTGTTGGCCGGTGATGGTCAAAAGATTCAAGAAGCAGATGTTATGTACCCCCTTTTTTTTTTCTTTTTCTTTTTCAAATGGGGCCAGGGAGGGGGAAGCATAAATTATTTAGTTTTATTATTATTATTATTATTATTTCTAATCCAACTAGCACATATATAGAATATTATAGGAACATAATGAATTAACAATTTAGTAATTTACTAATATGAGGTTGTTGTCCTCCAATAGCTTTCGCCATTTTGGAAAAGTTGTAAAAGCATATGGCAGTGTAGTTTCCAAGAACTTTGTTGGAAGGCAACAAATGTGTTTATCTCTTTTTTTTTTTTTTCTTTCTTTCTATTGATTGTAAAATTCAAAGTTCTAGAAGTTTTTTTCCTTTCTTTTCTTTTTTTGGAATCGCATAAGCCAATCCAAATTGAGTCAGACTGTACGGTCTGGATGGGTTTTCAAGAAGATATTAACGGTTTCAATTGATAAAATATTTTTAAGAAAGCAAACCGGTTCAAACCGGGAATCGCTTCAAGGGTTTAACGCGAAACCCTAAACTGAATTAAACAGATTTAAGTAAATAATATCAACCTTCATTCATCAAATATGGAAAAATCTAGAGTTTTGTAAAAAATCCTAAGATATCAGGGCATGACACTTTAAGGTTATAAAATTATAGATACAACTTGAAAATTTCTTCTATCTAGACTCTATTTATGACATTTTAAGATAGTTTCTTTGGCCAACCCATGTGCGTCATAATTGGTAGTTCTTTTTGTGTGACAAATCTACCATCCCTGAAGTCCTTGGAGAACAATTCGAATATCAGCTACAATATGACTATATCTACTCCAGTTTTGTCCCGAGTCATGGACTGCATTAACCACTTTGAGCGAATCGCCTTCTAAAATAATCTTTAGGAGCCCCATATCTTTGCTAAATTCAGTTACATGTGGTGCTTCATGCAGCAATCACCCTCCCCATGTGATCTCTGATTATTACTCCTACTCCCATATGTTGATTGGCTAGGTCTAAAGCTGCATCCCAATTCACTTTGTAATTAGCCTGCGATGGAAGATGCCATTGTAACACTTTTTTTCAATCTTGGAGCTAGTACTTCAACCCCTTCTCTATTATTGGCCAGATGGAAGGCATGAGTTGTACTAATAGCCTCCCGGATAAGTATATTTAGAGGTATAAATTCTCCCTTATGAATTACCTTATTTCTTCTAAACCAGAGACACTGCACAAGCACACCAAAAAATTCAAGCTCCTCCTCGTCGCTCAAGTCTTCCATTAAATCCAAAAAGGAATCACCTCTTGTAGTACACTTTTGAAGTTTTGTCACACATGCCCTCTAAACATCATTAAAGGACAGGCAATTCCACAATATATGCGTAATATTTTTACCTCTCAAATTGCAAAAGGACAAGAGAAATCTAAAACAATACATTTTTTTTCTTCAGATTCTCCTTTGTCGGAAGGATGTCATGACAAAAATCTATAACAATACATTTCTTCTTTAGATTTTCCTTCGTTGGAAGGATATTATGATAGGCCTGCCTCAGGAACATTTTAACAGAGTTCGGAATTCTGAGTATCCATATAGTAGTCCATATTTTGCTACAACTAGATCCTGTGGAACTTTCGCCTTTGACCTTCACTTATTTCTCCTTCTCTAGATGATAAGCACTTTGAACTGTAAATTATCCAGACGACTTACCTCGTCAAATCATCACATCTCTTTGTCCATAACGACTAAGATTTTACAAATAATATCTACCTCTTTTTTATTGAAAACTTCAATGAGTAGGGGCAGATTCCACCATTTCATATTAGGGTTGATCAATTCTGCCACTTTTGCATCAGATGCCAAAATCTGCCTTAGTGATTGAATAGAAAACGTGGTAGGACTGGGCATTGATCCATTTTTCTCTCTAGATTTTAATTGTGCTTCCATCCCCAATTCTCCACAGACACCCCTCCGATAATAGTTCTCGAGTCGAATAAATGCTTCGCTAAGCAAAGGAAGGCCTCTTGAAAAGCTCCACATCTAACATAGACTCTCGGGGGAAAGTATTTGGCTTTTAGGATACGAGAGGCCAAACCATTAGGATTTTGAAGAAGACGCTAACATTGTTTTGCCAAAAGAGCTTTGTTAAAGCAAGGTAAATCACGAAAGCCCAACCCTCCTTTAGATTTTGAAAGCTCCATCTTCTCCCAACTCATCCAGTGAATTTTTGAATAATTAAAAATACTCCCTATAAATTCAAAAAAATTAAAAAATTTTAAAAAATTTCTTTTTTTTTTTTTAGAAACAATTAATTTGTTTTTAAAAGAGAAAAAATTATATATTGTTTTTTAAAAAAAAAAAAAAAGAAAAAATTTAATATATTTTTAAAAATTTTAAAAAATTTTAATTTTTTTAAAAAACCAAAATTTTTTGATTTTTAAACGAAAATTTTTTTATTTTTTATTTTAAAAAGATTTTTTTTTAATCTTTAAATTGGGCCAATTGGGGTGGTAGTTTTTTTTTAAAAAAAAAAAAAATTTATTTTTTTAATTTAATTTATTTTTGTTTTTTAGAATTTCTAAAAAAAATTAATTTATAGTATTAAAGGTATTTTTGTCATTAATAAGATATTGACAATTTTTAGTAATTTAAGTAAGGAATATGAGCTTTACCCAAAAAAAAAAAAAAAGGAAAATGAAAAAAGAAAGTAATAGCTCATCTTTCCCAACAACCATATATATTAATATATATATACATGTATGTATATATGTATGTCCTTGTCCCGAGACAAGAAGAGATATTTGAAGATTATTAATGCTCCCCCAATAACAAAAGTCACAAAATAAATCAAGTCAATCAGTTCAGACCTCTACATACAACCATTTCCAAACAACCAATAGCTTGTCCCTTTTGCAGATAGAAACCAAGTCTTTTTCTTGTTTTTTCTAGAAACCCATCTTCTTTCAATTTCATTTGACAAAAAATTGAAATCGAGAAAGTGAAATGAAGTGGATCCTGATCGATCCACACCAAATGCATGAAGCTTGATTTTAATAAGTTACCGCCTGAACCACACCAAACCCATCTTCTTTTTTCATTTGTAAGTGGCGTACGTGATTTGAAGCTTCATAATAATAATAATCATGAAAATATTATTCTCATGATCATTATACATAGCATAATCTTGAGAATAATATTTTATAGCTAGGAAAAATATATATACTCCCCGTCTTTACAAATTGCAATGATCTCCTCAACTTCAATTGATGCAATGTTTCTTCTTCTTCTTCTTTTTTTCCAATGCAATGTTCCTTTCAAATTATTATTGGAGTAGCAATATAGTCTTTCGTACAAAACAATAATAAAAAAAAAAAATTAAAAAAAATCAGGAAAAATGATCTTTATCGATATTTTATTTTTTCTCTTTTTGAAAATTTTATGTTAAGAATATTCTTGTCTTTTTTTTTTTTGCATGGAGAGACTATATTGCAATTTCAAAGATAGTTTAGAGGAGACATTACAACAAATAAAAGTAATTAGAGGGTATATGTATTTTTTTGTCTATTTTATATTTAAGCGTGGTCGAGCCTATCCTTTTCTTTCTTTTTTCTTTTTTCTAATCAAATTTACAGGAAAAAAACGAGAAGGAGAATAAACCATCAAAATACAATATAAAATATGGGTAAACAACCTAACAAAAACTAATTACAATGCAAGAAGTTGCCTAAATTTACTGAGAACCAACCAATATTCTTTGGTCCATCCCTAACTATTCTTGGCTCGCGTGGCCAAGAGAGCGCCGCCTCGAGTCCATCCTATGCTTTTGATTGTGCTATATATTTATCCTCCAGATTTGATAAAATAAACACGTTAATCATTCTTAACACGTTAATCACCTCTTAAGTATGATTACATAATATAATAATATTAGACATAACAGATATAGCTTGTCGTTTTCTTTTTCTAGTTTTATGAATTAGCCGTCCATGGCTAGATAAGAGCTCACGAAACTCATGCAAACAGTTTAATTAATTTTATGGTAATTTTAGGTGGCGTACCCAATCACCGAAGGCCATAAGGGCCCGTTTATCCAGGACTTTTTGACCTCGACGGCGGTTAAACCACTTATCACGCGTCACACATATTTCCCTCCTTTTTCACATTTTGTAATTGTTTGGCGGACAAAAATTACCTACAACCTGATTTGCAGCCATTGGCTAATCGGTCTAATAAAATGACAAGTATCTCCAAACATGTGCATCTCACATGTGAGTTTTAATTAACTTTAGCAGTGTTAACTCCGTTAACTTTCATTTTCTTTTTAATGTTTTTTATTCTTCTAACAATTATTTTTTTCCTTTTTTAGGGAATCTCAAAAAATTTAAATACTTGAAAACTATAAAAAATGAAAATATTATTTCGTCTTTTGCATTATGAGCACCGCCATAATAAAAATTAAACAATAAATAAAAATAAAAATCTTCTTTTTAATTCTTAATTTGAAAATTGAAAATTAAACAATAAAAATAAAATTAAAAATTAAAAATCTACTTGAAAACAACTGGTTGGTTGTGTGCATGGCGGTGCTCATAATGCATAAAAAAAAATATATTTTTTCATTTTTATTGTTTTCAAGTGTTTCAATTTTTGAGATTCCATAAAAAAGGGGGGAGGGGGGGGGGGAATTGTTCATATGTATCAATATGGCTGATTTCAGAGAATAATATTAGGTTAGAAGAATAAAAAACATTAGAAAGAAAATGAAAGTTAACGGAGTTAACATCGTTAAAATTAATTAAAACTTACATGTGAAAGTCACATTTTTAGAGACACTTGTTATTTTATTAGACCGATTTGTAGCCAATAGCTACAAACCAGTTTATAGCTAATTTATGTCCTTGTTTGGCACGTCAAATAACCTCTATTTAAAAAAAAAAAAATATTTCTCAACTATTATTACAAACTACAATATTTTATCATAAATAGTAAGATAATCAATACAATTTATAAACAAAAATATTAATATGGCAAAATTTTTACCATTTAATTTAAATATAATAGGGGAGATTAAATATTAAATAATGTTTTTAGGTTTTTCTCTTATTTTTTTATTTTTTAAAATCATCTTTAAATTTATGGTTCGTGTGTGAACACACATAAAATTACAGATCTAATAATTATTTAAAAAAAAAATTAATAAATGCTGTAATATTTTTCATATTTTTTTTTATATAATAAATAAACAATAAAAAGTATTTATTTGTCGTGATAAAAAAAAAAACCGTACCACTGCGGTCGGGATCTGTGGTCGGTGCCCTAAAGCAAATGGTTTGTATGATCTTTCAGTTCGAGGTTACAATTCGTTGAGAGGGCGAGTATGAAAGAACAATAATAGCATGTGCATCCGTTTTCTTGAGTCTATTATTTATGACACGTGGGCCAACTGTTCACGCATTCCACGTTTAAGCAAAACAGAAAACTTAGCAAAATAATTGATAAAAATCTTTGTTACTTTCTCATCTTCTTTCTTCTTTCCCTCTTTTTCTTTTTAATAAAAATAATATTTAAAACAAAATAGTTAAATAAATAATTTATTAGCATTCATATTGAAATATTAAAAAGATATATATATTATATATTATACTATTATATATATATATATATGATTACAGATAAATGTTCGCATGTCCTTACCAAAGTAAAGACATACAAAATAAAAAAAAATAACATATCTTTATTTTTATAGAGGATATGCAAACATGCTACATGTTTGTCTTTTCAACACGACACCTATATAATGGGCTAAAATAGGGGATGCTATTAAAGATGGTGTGACATGATCTCTTAAAGGACGATGTAATTTGTCTGGTGGGAAATGGATGGGTGAATTTGTTTTGGTCGAAGAAAAGTAAAGAGGGCGACTGAAATTTCATTGAATTTTGGGTCAAATAAGAAAATGGGAATCATGACTGAAATTTCTTCCACGGAATGTTGCTCACGTAATTGACTAAAACTAATGGCTGTCCTTTCTCTTCTGCCATAGGTTAAAAGCTACTTGAAAGCGCGATGCTGACTCCTGACTCCTGAGTGACTCTTTCCTGGACTCTCTTTCGTGAATGGTGATCGTACCACCGCCGTGTTTGTGGATGAAAGCTCTAAAGGACCCACCATGGAGTAAAGATTTATCAGAGCTCTGAATTGAATTAACAGTTATTTAATTTAAGATATTTTTTTTCTTATTGTGGGTCTTATATGATTAATTTTTATTTATTTTTTTATTCTGATACAAGCCTGAGCTGAAATTCAGCCCAGCCCAAGCTTTCCTCAATCACGACTCCCCGCCATGCAACTATTAATATTCATCTCTCGTTTTTTTTTTTGGTTGTAATTTGGAACTTGTTTACATGCTGTTTATTTAATTTATTTACTTTTTATATGAAGTAAAAAAAAAAAATTGTTACGTTCTCACTCCCACACGATTTTTGATCTTTAGAGTGTTACATTTCTTATAAAGTAAATATATTGATTGTTTATTATTATTTTTTTCATAAATTCAAACTTATTATTAATGAATTAATTATTGTTAAGGTTTTTTCATTTGAGTTAATTAAACCAATTAACTTGAATATTAAATAATCAAATCTTGAGTTTATATGTATGTTTTATAGTATTTATATAAATTTATAATACATACATATAAATATTTATACATATACACAAACAAACTTGTTAGGAAGAGAAACATTTAAGGAGTTCAACAAGAGTAAATTAATATACATATAGAGACGCCATTTCTAACCTAAAAACCTATGCTATTGAGCTTAAATTCACTTAAATATGTTAATTACTCATTTTCTTTATACCTTTTTAATGTGGGACATAATATTCACAAATAAATTCATAACAAATATTTCGCTTACTTGTAAGTCTCTTCCACATTAACCCAACTTCTCCTCGCGTGTGAGTTATTTACAAATTCAAGAGTGTCACGTGTACACCAAGAGTCACCACACTCTTTTATCAGAGTCAAATCAAGACACTCGTATCAGCAGCAAAAGCTAACCATGTTTTGATATCAATTTGTTGTGACAAAATAAATTTTAAGATTTCTTGTGCCGAATAATAATATCCCAATCACGCAGAATATTAAGGTTTAATGTGGTTCAGCTTAACAAACCTACGTCTATAGGCGAAGACAATTCGAAAGAAATTCACTACTCTTTTTCTTTATACTTTCTCAATGTGAAAAACAATACTCATAATTACTATTGCATTCACAATAACACTCATGTATACACAAACACACATATATCTATATTAAAACTCATAACAACCATAATTCAAACTATATCTATTTGATAATAGAAAAATTTACTATTTTTTTTTTATGATCAAACACTCATATATCTAGATCAAAAATCATGATAACAATAATTCAAACAGTAGTTTTGATTGGACCAACACCAATGGCTATGGCCTATGGGTGGTAGCTGTGATGAAGTACGAGCATTTTTCCAAGGCGGTTGGGCCAATTATTGACCATCTTTCTGTCGTTTTTCATGATTCCAACTTTTTGATCATTCACGGCCCCCTCTTAGGTCGCATTCTCTCGTACACGGCCTCTTTCTCAGCGGACACTTGTTCATCATTTGCACCAGATTCATGCTCCTTTTTTTTTGTAAAGATTCTTATCCTCAATGATCTCTGGTGCCTATATTGTTAATGGTACTTCTCCTCTCATTTCAAGATTGAAAAGGGCAAATGTCCCATCATCGATTCGAAACTGTTCTTCTATCCATCTTAAAGAAAGAAAGAAAAAAGAGCATGCGTAGCAGTTTCTATTAAAAATACTTTTTTTTTTTTTTTTTTTCTAATGTTTGGTGCGGATAAAAAATACTGGTCAATGAAAAATGATTCTGGAATCAACAACAAATTAATTATGTCACTAAATAAAAAAGAAAAAAAAAGAGGCTTAAGCCATTTTTCTAATTAAACTTGCCTCTCACTCTCTTCTATAGAATCTATACTCCCAGCAACCGTCCTTTAATTTCTAACTATCATTTGCCAAAAAAAAAAAAACTATCACTTGCCATTTTCCATGCTGATCAGAACATATTCTAACACTGATCAGTACTCATAGACCCCTCGGGCCCAGCCCCACATCAGGGGCGGAACCAGGATTTGTAGTGTGGGGGGACAAATTTAAACAAATACATGTAGTCTCTTTATATGTGTTTTTAATTATTACAGCAATTAATTAGTACATAAAACTTAAAAAAATCAAATTATTCAATTTTTGCTCTAATTTTTGTCTTATCATCTCCTATGAGAGATAAAGAGAGAAAATCTATTTGCAGAAAATAAAAATCACGGCTTCACATTAAGACGATGTAGTTTTAAGAGAAAAAAACAGATGAAAGGTTGAATCAAAAAATTGGTATGAGTGATTTTGATGCTTTGACATGACACCGAAAAGCTTCAGAATCCCAAATCAAATTAGAGTTTCGCTATTTAGAAGCCAATTGGAGTCTTAAGTAGGAGGGTATTTTTGGTTTTTTATGTTAAAATAGGGGGCAAATTTGAAAGAAAAATTTTAGGAGAAACACAATTATTTTTTGAATGGATAAATATCTAAAAAGTATAAATTTTAAAAAAAAATTTAAAACTTTTGGAGAGACATTCGTCCTCCACTTATAGCCGTGGGTCCGCCCCTGCCCCACATTTGTGTCCCCCTGCGTTGCAACCTAGCTCCCAAGTCCCAACCACACCTCCACTACCAAAAAAAAAAAAAAAAAAAAACACCCCATTTTCTCAGTTCGCAGTACCTCCTCCCCATATGTCGGTTTTTATTTTTTTTTATGTTTTTTTTAGAATTGTTGGTAGTGGTATTTGGCGTTGTTTGATAATTTTGAGCCGTTTCTGGTTTATTTCAGTTGGTATGGACAAATAATTTTCTTACCAACCTAACTACGAAAAACATTTTCGGCATTATTTTGACGTTATCAACAAAACAATGATTCCCCCCCCCCCCCTCTAGAGATAGGGGTGTGAGTACCGATAGGGCAAGAAGCGTAGATGGCAGTAGAAAATATTTTTCGACTAAAAACGTTTTCCTCCAAAAATCATTTTACGTTGAAAGACAATCTATAGTTGGGGAAGCTTTTTGTTGGTAATTATATAAGATAAACGTATATATTTTAGGGTTATCACAATGAAAAAACAAATGTAATAAATAAAAAAGAAAGTACTTAATTAAAGAGAAAAATACATAAGAGTCGTTACTTATAAAATAAAAAAAATAATATTTGAAGGACTTAAAAATGCACAATACCACCTTTCTTCCTGCATGTGTTGGGTTTTCTTTTTTGTCTTTTTGTCAATTGTTTGTTTGTTTTTTTTTTTTAAAAAAAATAATTTGGATATTTGGAGCTTTGCCGTGATTAGATTTATGGGATACTTGAGTAAAGTACTCCTTTTACACAGATGAGACAAAGGTCAAACTTTGACTCGAAGACGTGACTTTAAAAATTATTTGACTTTAAAATGTGGCTTTAAAAAATTGTTTACGTTCAATAGGAATTGAATCTTAGACCTTATGCCTTGCGGCCTGAGGGACGATTCGGGCTTGTTTGGGTAACCAATTTTTTTTTGTTTAAACTCAATTCTTCTCAAAAGTCAACTATCTTCAACAACTCAAATTTTTCAACTCAACTCAAATTTATTCTACCCAGTTCAAAAAAAAATATAAAAAATTATATTTTTTTTTTTAAAAAAAAATGAAGAATTTTTTTTTTTTTGAGGGGTGGCTCTGCCTCCCCATCCCACATTTGGGGGTGGCCGAGCCACCTCGAAGCAAATTTCGGGGTGGCTTAGCCACCCCCTGGGTGATTCGGCCACCCCTGGGGTGATTCGGCCACCCCTAGGGGTGGTTCGAACCACCCCACAATTTTGTTTTTTTTTATTTTTTTTTAAAAAAATTATATTTTAAGAATTAAAATATATTTTTTATAATATTTTTTTCAAATATATTCACCTACTCAAATATTTTTTTTTAAACCATCCAAACATAATTCCAAAATTATTTTTTTCTTGATATTTTTGAAGTCAATGTAGAATCAAATAAAATTTGACACCTAAACGAGCCCGAAATGAACTTTTTCTTATTCTTCCCTTATACACGTTTATCAGGCTGAATATTTTATTTTTAAATTTTGGGTTAACAGTATGCATGTGATAATTATTAGTAATTAGATTAAAAAAAAAGAAAAGAAAAAGGCAATTTGGATAAGTTGAACGTAGATACAAATATTTAGACGTTGTCTAGCTAACTCGGTTACAAAAATAATTACATGGAAAACGTGGCATACGCGGTCGACAGAGACGCTCACCGCAGAACACATTTATCGTGTAAAACATTGTTCAAAGGTTGACTAGGAATCCCCCTGGGCCTGTTGATGAAGATCTATGAAGCTGATCCAGCAATCCAGTTAATGATCGTGGGTCCACATCATTTTCGTAGAGGAAGAGCTCGATTGCTCTTGCAACTCTTCAAGTGTGAATTATGTTTTGGTGCATTGAACCAAAACATTTTCAATATTTTCACCATTTTTTTTCATGGTATTTATCAGTGCCCATGGCTGCACCCACCTTCCTACATTTTGTCCATGGCTGAATCCAGCTCTACCTCCACTACGTACCTCCATTTTCTCCATTCATAATATTACACAACTTATTTCAATTAAGCTTGATGGGAGCAATTACTATCTTATGTGGTTGTCCCGATTTCTCACTCTGCTTAATTAGAAGCAAAGACCTTTTGAAAATTGTTGATCGAGAACATTTTTTTTTTGGGTTAGGAGCACTAATAAATAATAATGGCTTTTCTAAATCTCATTACTTTTCTTAGATGTAGGAAAAATTCTTAAAAAACTCCATTGCAATGTCTTCTCGATCTAGGTGTTCCCTAAACCAAAGGAAACCCATGAAAAGTAAAATTGGTACTCTGAATCTAGGGTATCAGCTACATTTGCTCCCCTTATTATTATTTTAATATAAAATATTTTCTCTTTCCACTCTCTTTCTTTTTGCATTTATTTTAAACAATATTCACATGACTTTCTATTTTTTCTTTCTTTCTCATAATATTTAATTTTAAAAATATTTAAATGATATATGGAAAGAATAAAGAAAGCTATCGTGAAGTTTTTTTACATAAAAAAACAAAAAGTAGTTCTGAATAGAAAAATAAAAAGTAGTTTGATTCCCTACATTTAAAAAAAATCTAAAAAAAATCATTGCTATTTCTCTTAAAAAGATCAATATTTACTCGCTCAAAAAGTACTTGCTACGGTACTATATGGTTCGAACACCTAGCCTCTAAGCAAGTTTGGTCTTCCTTGGCAAATAAATTTGCCTCTTAGTCTCATTTTGGGATCACCCACCCAATTAATGTTATTTTTCAGTTTTATTAATAAGAAACACTATTTAAAGAGGTTTTTTTTTTTTTCTTTTTACCCTATTCCCTATACTTTAGAATATTTATAGAATTAATTTAAAAAAGAGCTGTAAGGTCTTGTATTTGCATATTCAGCTTCTCAATAGCCTCCAAACTCATAAACTACTAGTTCAATGGGGAGCAATATATTAGTTGGTCGCTTAATTATAATATTGTATGTTTAGCCGCAAGTGATGGGTCCAAAATGGTATTGTTCATGGAGCTCATTGCAATTCGGTAAAACCACATAAACTAATTTCACAATTTCCCTAATATTAACACAAAAAATAACAAATTATTCCACTGGCATACTTCTGTTATGATCGTTGAATTTTAATCGGGAGCATCAATCCTTCTAATCCCGCTACCGTTTGATCATGCTTGCCAACTCTAATAATTGTTCCTCATTTGCCGTACTTTGCTACCAACTCATCATTGTGGTCTCGAAATATCAAGATGCACCCACTTTTTTTTTTTTTTTCTCTAATTGAAGATGCACCCACTAAATTCAGCCTTTTTGATATTTGGAAATCTTTCAACTTCTATAATTCTTCGAAATTCAAGTACATACTCATCAGCAGATCTTATTGCCTTCAATGGCGTAACTAGCCTTTTGGGTTTGAGGTGCCAAATTAAAAAAAAAAAAATTGAGAAAAGTCCATATACCCCCTCTCAAATTATCACACAATTGACATTGTCCCCCTCAAACTTTCAATTGTGACAATGTCTTATTCAAACTACCAAACAAATGACAATGTCCCCCCAATAGCAACAAAAAGACAAAAATAACCCTACAGATTTTTCAATAAGACTAACTACCTTTTTTTTAATTTTATTTTTATTTGATTTGGACACACCAATGGCTATGGCCTATGGGTGGTAGCTGTGATGAAGTACGAGCATTTTCCAAGGCGGTTGGCCAATTATGACCATTTTCTGTCGTTTCACATGATTCCAACTTTTTGATCATTCACGCCCCCTCTTAGGTCGCATTCGTCTCGTACACGGCCTCTTTCTT
The DNA here is from genome assembly GCA_900184695.1 of Betula pendula. Classification (NCBI taxonomy): domain Eukaryota; kingdom Viridiplantae; phylum Streptophyta; class Magnoliopsida; order Fagales; family Betulaceae; genus Betula; species Betula pendula. The sequence goes on along the minus strand of FXXK01000728.1, from coordinate 177,529 downwards.
CAGCCGGAACTTGTTCATCATTCTGCACCAGATTCAATGCTCCTTTTTTTTTGTAAAGATTCTTATCCTCAATTGATGCTCTGTGCCTATATTGTTAATGTACTTTCCTCTCAATTTCAAAGATTGAAAAGGCAAATGCCAATCATCGATTCGAAACTGTTCTTCTATCCATCTTAAAGAAAGAAAGAAAAAGAGCATGCGTAGCATTTTCTATTAAAAATACTTTTTTTTTTTTTTTTTTTCTAATGTTTGGTGCGGATAAAAAATACTGGTCAACTGAAAAATGATTCTGGAATAAACAACAAATAATAATGTCACTAAATAAAAAAGAAAAAAAAAGAGCTTAAGCCATTTTTCTAATAACTTGCCTCTTCCCTCTCTTCTATAGAATCCTATACTCCCAGCAACCCCGTCCTTTAATTTATAACTATCATTTGGCCAAAAAAAAAAAAAACTACACTTGCCTTTTCCATGCTATCAGAAAATATTCTAACACTCGTCCAGTACTCATAGACCCCTCGGGCCAGCCCACATCAGGGGCGGAACCAGGATTTGTAGTGTGGGGAAAATTTAAACAAATACATGTATTCTTTATATGTGTTTTAATTTAATTACAGCAATTAATTAGTACATAAACTTAAAATCAAATTATTCAATTTTTTGCTCTAATTTTGTCTTATACAATCTCCTATGAGCAGATAAAGAGAGAAAATCTATGCAAAAATAAAAACATCACGGCTTCACATTAGAACGATGTAGTTTTAAGAGAAAAAACAGATGAAAGGTTGAATCAAAAATTGGTATGAGTGATTTTGATGCTTTGACATGACACCGAAAAGCTTCAGAATCCCAAATCAAGATTAGAGTTTTCGCTAGTTTAGAAGCCAATTGATCTTAGTAGGAGGGTATTTTTTGTTTTTTATGATAGAAATACGGGGGAAATTTGAAAGAAAATTTTAGGAGAAACACAATTATTTTGAATGATAAATATCTAAAAGATAAATTTTTAAAAAAAAATTTAAAACTTTTGAGAGACATTCGTCCTCCACTTATGCCGGGGTCCGCCCCTGCCCCTACATTTGTGTCCCCCTGCGTTGCAACCTAAGCTCCCAAGTCCAACAACTCTCCCACTACGAAAAAAAAAAAAAAAAAAAAAACACCCATTTTCTCAGTTCGCAGTACCTCCTCCCCCATAATGTCGGTTTTTATTTTTTTTAGTTTTTTTAGAATTGTTGGTAGTGGTATTTGGCGTTTTTGATAATTTGAGCCGTTTCTGGATTTATTTTCAGTTGGTACTGGACAGAATAATTTTCTTCACACCTAACTAGCGAAAAACAATTTTCGGAATTATTTTGACGTTATCAACAAAACATGATTCCCCCCCCCCCCCCCCCTTAGAGAATAGGGGTGTGAGTCACCGATAGGGCAAGAAGCGTAGATGGCAGTGAGAAAATATTTTTCGACTAAAAAACGTTTTCCTCAAAAATCATTTTACGTTGAAAGACAATCTATAGTGGGGAAACGCTTTTTGTGGGTAAGTTATAAAGATACAACGTATATACCTTTAGGGTTACAAAATGAAAAACACAAATGTAATAAATAAAAAAGAAGAAATACTTATTAAGAGAAAATACATAAAACGTTACTTATAAATAAAAAAAAAGAATATTTGAAGGACTTAAAAATGCACAAACACCTTTTTGTCGGTCTTCCTGCATGTGTTAGTTTTCTTTTTGCTTTCTGTCAATTGGTTTGTTTTTTTTTTTTTTAAAAAATAATTGGGATATTTGAGCTTTGCCGTGATTAGATTTATGGGATACTTGAGTAAAGTACTCCTTTTACACATGATGAGACATAAGGTCAAAACTTTGCTCGAGACGGACTTTAAAAATTATTTGGCTTTAAAATGTGGCTTAAAAATTGTTTACGTCAACTAGGATGAATCTTAGACTTATGCTTTTGCGGCATGAGGACGATGTCGGGTTGTTTTCGGGTAACCAATTTTCTTTGTTTTAACTCAATTCCTTCTCAAAAGTCAACTATCTCAACAACTAAATTTTTCACTCAACTCAAATTTATTCTACCATTCAAAAATAATATAAAAATTATAATTTTATTTTTTAAAAAAAAATGAAGAATTTTTTTTTTTTTTGAGGGGTGCTCTGCATCCCCATCCCACATTGGGGTGGCCGAGGCCACCTCCGAAGCAAATTCGGGGTGGCTTAGCCACCCCCTGGGTGATTCGCACCCCGCTGGGGGTGATTGCGGGCCACCCCTAGGGGTGTTTCAACCACCCTCCCACATTTTGTTTTTTTTATTTTTTTAAAAAAATTATATTTATATGTATGTTTTATAGTATTTATATAAATTTATAATGCACACACACATAAATATTTATACATATACACAATCACAATTGTTAGGATGAGAAACATTTAGGGAGTTCAACAAGAGTAAATTAATGTACATATGGAGACACCACTTATAACCTAAAAAACCTACGCTATTGAGTTTGAGTCCACTTAAATATGTTAATTCCTAATTTTCTTTATACTTTTTTAACGTGGGACATAATACTCACAAATGAATTCAGAACAAATATTTTACTTACTTGTAAGTCTCTTCCACATTAACCCAACTTCTCCTCGTGAGTCATTTACAAATTCAAGAGTGTCACGTGTACACCAAGAGTCACCACACTCTTTTACCGAAGTCAAACTAAGACACTCGTATTAGCAGCAAAAGCTAACCATGTTCTCATACTAATTTGTTGTGACAAAATAAATTTTAGGATCTCTTGTGCGGAATAATAATAACCAAACACACAGAACACTAAAGTTTAACGTGGTTCAGTTTAACAAACCTACAATCTACAGGCGAAGACAACTCGAAGGAAATTCACTACTCTTTTTATTTATACTTTTTCAATGTGTGAAACAATACTCACAAGTACTACTACATTCACAATAACATTCATATACACACAAATACACATATATTTATATTAAAACTCATAATAACAATAATTCAAACTATATATATTTGAGAATAGAAAAATTTATTATTTTTTTTGTGATCAAATACTCATATACCTATATCAAAACTCATAATAACAATAATTTAAACAGTAACTTTGAGCATGTTTGGCAAAGGTTAAAAAAGTTACTGCTCATGGGTTTTGTTAAACAAAAAAAAAATATATTCCCACTTTTTATATCACATCAACTAC
>FXXK01000728.1:0-171238 GCA_900184695.1 Betula pendula | reverse complement strand
AACAACTTCAGCAGGAAAACCCCTGAACTTCCACGCGATTTGAAGAACCCCCCATTCTTTGACTTCTCTCAATTTTCACCCCTCGAACTTCAATTCTCTATCAGAAGACCCCCTTCCGTCGTTTTCACCGTGAAAATTTTTGAATTCATGAAAATACCCCTCAATTTTTAGGTTTAGATTTTTTTTTATAATTTTTTTGCTTGAAATACAGGGTATTATTGGAAATTTTAAAAAATTTTCACGGTGAAAACCAAAACGGAATGGGTCTTTATTAGAAATTAGAATTCGACGGGTGAAACTGAGAGAAGTCAAAGATTGAGGAGGGTTCTCAAAATCGCGTGAAGTTCAGGGGGCTTCTTTGAAGTTTCCTACTTTTTATTACTCTATAAAAAAAAACACAATGCTTCTATCTATTATTTCCTATATCATTTAAATTTCTTAAATTAAATGTTAAGGAAAGATGAGAGAGAAAGGAGAAAGCAATGGAATATTGTTTAAAATAAATTAAACATTGGAAAAAATAATAATTTGTTGTTGATTCCAGAATATTTTCATTGATCGTTTCTTTACTGCACCAAACATTGGAAAAAAAAAAAAAGAAAAAAAAAGTATTTTATATTAGAAACTGAATACATGATTGGAAGATGGATGGGAGAACCTGTTTCGAATCGATGATGGACATTGCCCTTTTCAATCTGGATGAGAGGGAGATGGTACCATTAGAATATAGGCACCAGAGATCATTGATGATAAGAATCGTTTCAAAAAAAGGAGCAATGAATCCAAATGATGAACAGGTGCCTATAATTGCTAATGGACCTCTCCCTCACTCTTCAAGATTGAAAAGGGCAAATGTTCCCATCATCGATTCGAAACAGTTCTTCCATCCATCTTCAATCATGTATTCAGTTTTCAATAAAAATACTTTTTTTTTCTTTTTTTTTTTCCAATGTTTGGTGCAGATAAAAAAACTGATCAATGTAAAAATGATTCTGGATCAACAACAAATTAATTATTTTTTCCAATGTTTAATTTTTTAAACAATATTCATATGCTTTCTCCTTTCTCTCCTCTTCCCTTAACATTTAATTTTAAGAATATTTAAATGATATAGGAAATAATATAGAAGCTATTGTGTAGTTTTTTTTAATAGAGTAATAAAAAGTAGGGAAACTTCAAAGAAGCCCTTGAACTTCCCGCGATTTGAAGAACCTCCTCAATCTTTGCTTCTCTCAGTTTCACCCCTCGATTCTATAATTTCTATCAGAAGACCCCATTCCGTTTGTTGTTCACGTGAAAATTTTTTAAAATTCCAAAATACCCCTGTATTTCAAGCAAAAAAAATTAAAAAAAAATCTAAACCTAAAATGAGGGGTATTTTAGGAAATTTCAAAAATTTTCACGGTGAAAACAGACGGAAGGGGTCTTCTGATAGAATTGGAAGTTCGAGGGGTGAAATTGAGAGAAGTCAAGAATTGAGGGGCTTCAAATCGCGTGGAAGTTCAGGGGTTTCTGTGAAGTTTTCCCTAAAAAGTAATTTAGTTCCTATATTTAAAAAAAATATAAACAAAAAAAAATCATTACTAGTGCTCTAAGAATGTCAATATATTACTTAGTTGGAATAATGCTATACACACTCAAAAAAGTACTTGCTACGGGTATGGTTTGAACACTTAGCTTAGCAAGTTTGGTCCTCCTTGGCAAATAAATTTGCCTCTTAGTCTCGATTTGGGATCACCCACCAATTAATGTTTTTTTTTTTTTTTATAATAAGAAACACTATTGAGAGAGTTTTTTCTTTACCTTATTCCCTATAATTTAGAATATTTATATAATTAATTTAAAAAAGAGCTGTAAGGTCTTGTATTTGCATATTCAGCTTCTCAATAGCCTCCAAACTCATAAACTACTAGTTCAATGGGGAGCAATATTTTAGTTGGTCGCTTAATTATAATATTGTATGTTTAGCCACAAGTGATGGGTCCAAAATGGAATGTTCATGGAGCTAATTGCAATTCGGTAAACCACATAAACTAATTTCACAATTTCCCTAATATTAATACAAAAAATAACAATTTTTCACTGGCATACTTCTTTTATGATTGTCGAATTTTATCGGCAGCATCAATTTCCTAATCCCGCTACCGTTTGATCATGCTTGCCAACTCTAATAATTGTTCCTCGTTTGCCGTACTTTGCTTCCAACTCATCATTGTGGTCTTGAATATCAAGATGCACCCTTTTTTTTTTTTTTTCCTCTAATTGAAGATGCACCAACTAATTCAGCCTTTTGATATTTGGAAATCTTTCAACTTCTATAATTCTTCGAAATTCAAGTACATACTCATCAACCGATCTTATTGCCTCAAGGGGCGTAGCTAGCCTTTTGGGTTTGAGGTATCAAATTGAAAAAAAAAAAAATGAAGAGTCAAAAATAAATTTTTAAGGTATATTTTAAAAAATTAAAAAATTTTGAGACAAAATTAAAAAAATAATAATTAAGGGGTAAAATTAAATTTTAAGGGTATATTTTAAAAATTAAAATAATTTAAAGCAAAATTGAAAAAAAAAACATTTTGGAGATAAAATTAAATTTTTAAGAATTTATTTTAAAAAATTTAAAAAAATTAAAAAAAATTAAAAAAATTTAAGAGTGCCACATACCCCAAGGGCCCATGCGGCTATGCCCCTGACTGCCTCTAAAAGGTCATCATATATTGTCGATCGAGGCAACAACGACAAAATGAAGAAGAAAGCCAAATCATATTGTCGAGGTGACCCAAGCTAAACTGTCATCATTATTCAAGCTAGCTCACCACCTTATCTTCCATGCTTCGAAGTCACTCACTCGACCCTATAATTAACAATAATAGAGATGCTGTCCCATCGTTAATTGTCTCAGCTTTAATTCACTGATTCGCGTTTACTCAGTGCCTCACTCAAATGTGGGACAAACTGCCTCCAAAATTTTGGACTGACATCAAAGATACAAACTTTCGGGTGAGGGTTTTGAAATTAAATTTAATGGTGCAAAAATTATTGTATATATAAATAATATTAATCAAAAAATTAATAGGAAAATTTTACTCTCTTTAAATTACCGTCCATTAACAATGTCTCTCTCAAATTCAATTGTGATAATGTCCCCCCCAAACTAACAAACAATGATAATATCCCTTAATGGCAAAAAAGACAAAATAAATCTACTAAGTTTTAATAAGACCAAATATCTTCTTTTAATTTTATTTTTTTATAAAAGTAATTTTGAAAACAAAATCTTTATAATTTTTTAAAATTTTGAATTGGCTAATTGGGTTAGAGTGTTATTTTTTATTTTTATATAATAAAAAAATGCTAGTTTTTTTTTTTTAGTTTTAGTTTTATCTAACCTTGTGAATTCGAAAAATAATATATAATAATTATTTTTAAAAATATAATATTAAATTTTTTTAAATGAAAATGTTTATAATTTTTTTTTTTCTGGAATTTGTCCAATTGGTTTGTAGGTTTTTTTAAAAAAAAAATAATTTTGTTTGGTTTTTGTTTTTATTTTTTATTTTTAGTTTTAGTCTTTTTTTAGCCCTTATGAATTGTAGTGTTTTTTTTTCCAAAAATAATAATAATAATAATTTTTTTTTAATTTTTAGTTTTAGTTTTTTTTTTAAAGAAATTATTATTTTTTATTTTATTAAGGGTATTTTCGTCTTTAAGGGGGACATTGTCATTTGTTTGGTAGTTTGGAGGGGACATTGTCACAATTGAAAGTTTGGGGAGACATTGTGAATTGGGTGGTAGTTTGAGAGGGGTATATGAACTTTTCTCAAATTAATAATAAAAATAAACAGAATATAATATATTAAAATTAAAAGAAAGAAAAATTTCACAATGCTATAGAATCATGCAATAGCGTTGTCCTTAAAGGTTGATTTCGTGCCTCCCGAAGTATTTAACTTGATGCGATTGAATTTCTTGACACGCAACTTTTCAGGATTAGACTATAGCGTCTACCTTTATTAAAGACGCATTTTCAAATACGAAGGCCAAATGAACAACCCTTTATATGATTTCTCAAATGAAATTGTGGAGTAAAGAGACGTCAATGTAAAAGCCTTTGTATAAAATAAAAGGCTAAAAAGAGAGTATAGTATAAAAGCCTTTGTATGAAGGTACTATTGATTTCTAAAAACAAAAGTTTTTTTTTTTTTCCACAACAAATGTTCCAGACATGTATCACTCTCGTGGGATTTGGAGAAGAGTTTTATTGTTTTATAGATGTGTAAGCACATAACATCTAATAAAAACAAACGGTCATAACTCATAAAAGTAAATATGATTTTTAAAGCCATGACCATGTGTTAATGAAAATGTGTAAGAAAACGTATGAAACAAATACTGCCTTAAAGTCAAACGGTCATCAACGTATGAAACAAAAAATTGTCTTAAAGACAAACGGTAAAAAGAAATCAATGGCCAATGGGTAGTAAAATATTTTTTGGCTAACGGTAAAATAAAAATCAATGGCTTGTAAAATTGAATGGAAAAAAGAAAATGTTTATAACATTAACTACAACAGGGTGCACATAAAATTTTTAGATATAAAATATATTTCATAATTATTTAAAATACCCATAAATAAATAGTTTTTATGTATTTAATTTATTTTAATATATTCTAACATGTCTTCTATATTATTTTTCATTGTTGGTTGAAGTTAATGTTGTTTGGGAGTTTAGTTAATTATTCGAAGCTTTGATGTCGTCCAAATGTAGGTAATTCTTCTTTGTCCTTTTGATTCATGATAATATCAATTTCTGGCAAAGTACTTTCGTTTTCTGTTCTTTTGGAGACTTGAAACGGTTTGGTCGTGCAATTTGTTTTCTTCTAAGTGGAACCGCTACTGTTGTTCTTATTAACAGATTCCATACCCCAAAATTCTTTTCAATCTGTGTCTATTTGTGTGTGTGTGTAAAATTCTTGTGTATTTTCCTTTCTCCTTTAAAAACAAGTGGACCTTGGGGAAAAATAATGTAGTTATTTTTAGTTCTAGGTAAAGATGGACAATGATATGGGAAGACTAGCTAAATTTTGGAAGTAGCATCTTAATTAAGATACTGAACTTATTTAAAATGTTACTTCAAGATTACTTCCACAGGTTTAAATAGTAAAAATTTAAGATTGAAACATTTGATTTGTTCTTCTCTAGCAACCAAACAGGATTTCACTGAATAAGTTCAATATCTTAAAAACTACTTGGTTCAGAACTAAAATAACGACTATTATTTAATTTGCACCACCCCAAGCTTAATACTTCCATCAGGAATTGTTTGTCAGGTGGGAATGAATTCGAAAATGTGATCATTGATGCAAAGTAGCCATTCTCGTCTACATAGACCTCAATTTTAATGTCGATTTGGTGTTTGAACATAGCGTTTGCTAGCCTCGGATAAGTTTCATTGGCGTTCTTTAACCCCAAATGGCATGACTTGATAACAGTGCAATCCTCGATTTGTGATGAAGTAAGTGTTTTCCTACACCAGCGCATGCATTTTTATCTGATTATAGCCAGAGAACGCGCGCATCCATAAAACTTAGCAACTCATGTCTTGTAGTTGAGTTAACGAAGAGATCAATCCTTGAAAAATGGAAGCTATCTTTTTGGGCAAGCCTTGTTCAAATCAGTAAAGTGAACACATAACACACCTCAACTAGCTCCTTCGTGGGCTCCCCTAGCTGGCGTGTGCGCTTATCTCTTACTTCCATACTTTCCACAACTAGGGTTTGCATTAAAGTCGGGTTCTTGAGGGAAACTACATAGCATCTTCATGTCGCTGACTGGTCCCTTTTCAACTCCTATACTCTCGCTTCGGTTGCAAATTTTAGGTAGTAGGTAGAGGTGACGACCTTCATGTTGTTCAACGTCGATCAATCCATTATTCCATTGCATGTAAGAGCATTACTAATGGGCTCAACAAAATAGGCTTTTGACTATTTTGTTGAGCCAATTTAATCAAAATGGTAAAAAAACTTCTCCTAGTGGACTCACCTAATTAACCCAAAAATTCTTATGAGTGTATAGTACTCATTAGGTTTGATGAGTACTGTACACTCATCAAACCTTTAAAAAACATTACTTTCTCTCTCAGTTTTTTTTTCTTTTCTTTTTTCTTCTTTTTTTCCTTTCTCTTTTTCTTTCCCACGCACCTTCTTCTTCCCCCATTTTTTTTTTCCTTCCTCTCCCATTTCTTCTCCTCTGCACGACGCCATCACTGTCCGTTGAGTCCCACGCCGTCACAGTCCGTCAAGAAAGAGAGAGAGGCAGAGAGATAGAGAAAGAAAGAGAGAAACAGGGAATTTCTCCTGTTCTTGCTGCCTACCGAGAAAGAGAGAGGCAGAGAGATAAAGAAAGAATAGGTGAATTGTTTTGTCTGATTTCTAAATTTTTTGAGTTTCTCGATTGGGAATTTCAGTTGAAGTTTTGGGTTACCCCTTGTTCCGCTTGGCCAAATCAGTGGGTATTTTTGTTGATAAAATTATGGGTGTTTGGTTCTGTTATTTTGGTTGTTGCTAATGATATTGGGGATTTCTATGGTTTTGGAGAAGTTTTAGTTTTGATCTCTCTTGGAAGAGCCGAATGGGTGATTGATGACGCCGTCACTGTGGCTGTGATTCCTCCATTTTCTTTTTCTTTCTTCCTTCATTCCTTCCTCTCCCATTTTTTCTCCCCTTTGCACGACGCCGTCACCGTGGTTGTGAGTGATTGATGATTTTGGGGTTCAGTGGCTGTGGCTGTGGGTGATTTATGAATGATTCATGGGTTTTTTGATTTTTCCATTATTTGATGTTTTTGGGTGGTTTGATATGCTTTTGAAGCTTCTGATGTTGCTGTTTAGTGGCAATGGCTGTGGCTGTGGTTTGATTTTTTCATTATTTCTCAAAAATTGTAGAAAAAATGGGGGTTTGAGGAGGGATTGGTGGTGGGCTTTGGTCTGTGATGGAGATGAGAGGGAGAGAAGAAAAAAAAAAACTTAAAAAAATAATATTTAAATAGAATAGTGATAATGAGTAGTTAATTTGCTGAGGCTGCTAGGGATGCTTTAAAAAAGTTGATGGCTAAAATGCTGAAAATGTGATTTTTAGTTAAATTGGCTAGTAAAATCTGCTGAGACCACTAGAAATGCTCTAAGTCGGAAGGCAATCCACTATTAGGAAAACATCAATGACAATGACTTGCCAAGGGTGTTCTGCTGTTGTGACCAACAGGGAAATGGATCTGAGAGGGTACACTCAATCACAAGAAAATCAAACCAAAGAGGAAGCCATTGGAAGCAACTTATCTCGCCCTAATTTCATCTATTCGAAGGTCGACAAATATAGTATGTCAGTTGTGTTGCCATTATCCACTAGTATTCTTTGCATAGTGTCATTGGCCATCAATGTAGTTGTTAGGTTTTTAGTAATGGCTAATTCAATTAAAAAAAAATGTGTATTGAAATTATTAGGTTTATGATCGAATTGTTGTTGAATACATGAAAAATGCAAGTTTGTGTATGTTATGCAAGAAAGACCCATTAGGAGTAAAATGGTAATATCATTTGATTAAAACATCAGATGAAGGCAAGCTTGGTAACATTAAAAATCTGACTTAAAAAATTATACAACTTTGTATTTCATAAAGATCCCAATTATGATGTTTAGTAGGTCAAAATAGGCCATCAAGTGAAGTTTGAAAATTGAACAGAAAGGCTCGATAAATCTCTCAATTAAATCTCTATTGACTAAGGTGATACATCAGGTTCCCAAACAAAATCCCAAGGACATCGGTCGATTCCTTAGGTGAAGCTTGGTTGACTTAAGTGCATTAGTGCCAATTTTTTTTGAAACCCTAGTGGCTTGATTGACCTAACTTAAGGGTCTATTTGGGATTGCGATTTAAAAAAATGTGATTTTAAAAAGTGCGATTTAAAAACGTGATTTTTGAATACGCAATTAAGTGTTTGATAAAATCATAGTTTATTCTTTAAAATTGCAGTTTAGCCTTTAAAATTCTACGTTTTCAAAAAAGCACCTCCTTACCTACGATTTGAAAACGTAAAAAATCTACATTTTTAAATCGCAATTTTTTAAAAATGCAGTTCCCAAACAATTTAATTTTTACGATTTGATTTAAAATTGCACTTGAAAATTCCAAACACATCCTAAGCCTCAACCAAGATTAGCCGCCAATGTTTTTATTTTAATCTTAGCGCTCTACTTTAATTCTCCTGAAATTATGGGGCTTTTAGATAAAAAGACAAAAAAATCACATATAAACAAATTATCAACCCTTTACAATCTAAAAAGGGTATAACAGTAATTACGCTTTGCAAAAGAACAATGATTGTGGGTGGGACGAATGAAAAGACAAAAGTTACCCAAACGAGTCTTCAATTCAACCATTCCTTTAATAGTTATGCAAAAAAAGGCAAAAGATCATTTCACAGGCAAAAGTATGTAACATGTTAGTATTTGCTCAAGAAAACAAGAAAAGAAAAGAAAACATTTTACTTCAAAAAAAAAAACAAAAAAACAAAAGAAAAAAGAAAGAAAGAAAGGATATGATGGAAGCTGACAAGGTAGAGAGCCAGAGGTAAAGGGAAAAGCTTTCTCAATGGTTGGGCATGCTGACCCCTCCACGGCTCCACATTATCAATCGGGTCACGGCGTCCTGCTACCTCGCATTTTAACTAGTATTTTTGTTTATGTAGTATATTTATTTTCATTTATTTTTTATTTTTAAGAAGACAAGAAAAAAATACTGCTTGAAAATGTTAAGTAGAATTTATTGTAACATTGCTTTGTTTTACGTACTAATTGTTTAATTAGTTTATGAAAAATGTTTAATATTTATCAAAAGATAAATATTAAAATGATGTAAAATTTATTTATTAAGGGTATATTTGGGATTGCGATTTCGTAGACAATAAATACGATTTTAAACCAAATCGAAAAAACTGAATTATTTGGGAACTGCGATTTTAAAAAATTGCGATTTGAAATCGCAAAAAATCTGCAATTTCAGATCGCAAGTAAAGAGGTGCTTTTTAGAAAACGCAGAATTTTAAAAGGTTAAACTACGATTTTAAAGGCCAAACTGCGATTTTACCAAACGCTTAACTGCGTTTTCAAAAATCATGTTTTCAAATCACACTTTTTAAAATCGTTATTTTTAAAATCGTTATTTTTTAAAATCGCAATCTCAAATAGACCCTAATAATTCTAACATTTTTTAATTAATTATTTTAATTCTCTCCAATAAAACTTTATATCATCTTATTACCCATATCTTAATAAAAAATTTAATACCTTATCCTTTCTCCATTCGATTGTCTACTATAGAAAGTTGTGATGCATGTACTCGAAAAAGCTGCCTTTATGTCATGTTTCAATTCTAATAAAGACAGCCTTTTCGAGCACATCACAACTTTCTATGACAGACAATTGAAAATGCATTTGAAATTTTGGGTCCATTATTTTCTTATTAATTATTGAAATTCTATTTGAACATTTAAAGTGTATATGTGGCACAAGATAAGGAATCTCAATTGGTAACTTTTATTAGCTAAAACATTTTTCCTTAAGCCATAAAGCTTCATGGGGAAGTATTTTGTCTAATCTTCCGGCAAAAAATCTGATTTTTGACATGCTGATCTTTATTTATTATTCAAGATTCGACTTGTTTAATATCTTTTGGGGTAATTTAATTCAATTAGATAATCCGCATTTTTGCTTAATAAATGCAGACATAAACAGCTAGTACTTGTTCTGAAGATCAGATCCTCTCCATTTGAAATAAACTAGTGATAAATTATTTTATGGTCTAAATTTTATTTTATTGCATTTAATAATGTACATGAGTCATATTATTTAAAAATTTTAAATGACATGACAGTATATTCACCATGTGGCAACATATATACTAGATCGTACTCTCAATTGAAAACCAAGCTAGACAAGTAATTACAATATTACTCTTTACACTCATTTTACAACAGTTGATGTAGCGTGTTTTAAATTGCTTCTTATCTCAGACACTTCAAAAAAGAAGAAGAAAAATAAGATACTTAAATCACGCTACATAAGCTGGTGTTAGAGACAGGGGGAGGAGATGGCCGGTATTGGCCATATCCTCCTTCCTCTTTTGAAAATTTTATTTACTATAGCTAAATTTATATATTTGGGCAAAAGTAATTAAGGTTAGCATCTGAAAAAAATAAAAAAATAAAAAAAATTGGACCTTGGCCCTATTATAGCAAAAATTATTTTATACCCAAATCTATCTTAAGTAATAATTAAAATCTGACATGAAAAAAATTAGGCATTAGCTATATATATATAGCATCTAGAAGTAACATAAGAGAGTTTTTAACGCAATAAAGGTAACAATGTCAACGTAGAAGCTGAAGTAGTACGACTACGGGAGAATGTTGGGTTCAATCTATTTTGATTGGTGTTTGAGTTGAAAATTGAACTATATTAAGAAACAATTATTTTGTTTCTTTTCTTTTGTTTATGTTTTTAATAATACTGAATGGACATTAATTTTATTTTTTATATATTAATTTAATTTTTAATCTTAATATATTTTTTTATTTATGCTTTGGCCCTTATTTTAATATATTTTTTATTCATACTTTGATGCCTTTCGATAAAAATTTCTGACCGAATCCCAACACGGTGTGAAATAAATGGAAAAAATAACATTACTCTCATAAACCACCCAAAAAATCTTAGAAACCACATCAATCTTTACAGACTTACGGTTCTATGTGTTGAATTTTTAACTTGGAAATTTCATGTCCTAAATCCTGCTCCACACGTACATAATTTATAAGCATTCAAAATCGAGTAATGCTATGCACACTTTCATCTTTTAATATCTATTTGCACACACTTTTATGTGGTTTTTAAAACTACCATTAGATTTGAAATTAATCTTTATCGGGATTTTAATTAAATGATGGTTTTAAAAGTCATTTATGAATGTGTGTAAATGAATGTGAAGAAGTGAGAGTGTGTTTAGTATTATTCTTCAAAATTAGTGGGTCAGCTTCCGTACATGTCAGCAGCAGAAGCAGTCAACCTAATGTAATTTACAAAGTAATTAATTAATTGATGATTTTTGGTCTCAGATTTGTTCCCTTGCCATCCATTTAAATAGTGGTGGATAGTCATGAAGACCAGCATGGGCCATAGCCCCTGCAAAGTTTTTTTAAAAAAATTGATTTGCATGGATGAATTTTGAAATAATGTTAGATGGCCCCTGCAATGTTTTTTATTTTATTTAATATTTTCTTTTGTATTTAAGTGGGCTGGCGTCCATTTTCAGTTTAATTTCTTTTGTATTTAAGTGGGCCTAGCCTCCCAAGCCTAATAGGCTTGCTGTAGTTTTTTGTTTATCACAACGGCCCAAAGAAATTAAGAAAAAGACTAAAGGAGGACACACGACATATGGATAATGGAGGAAAACTAAGATAAGGTTGTAGATACTTGTTTCTTCTTTTTCAAAACAGTTGGCTGCTGCTGAGTCACCTAGTCTTGGATTCAAAAGTTACAGAGAAAATTGAATAGGTATGACACTTTTTAGTTCTAACTTTTCCTTCATTAACTTGAGTTACTTTGTTTTTTTTTAATGACTTTCTATATATAGAGCACCTCACTGATAGTCTGATTTGGTCCTACACATCAAAAACCACGATTTTTTTTTTTTTTAAAAGAAACAAAATTGTCAAACTCAAATACTACAATAAAGACACACTTCACACACAGACACAACAAGTTCAGAATAAAAAATTAAAAAAAACAATACGGACACCACAAGTTCAAAAAAAAAAGAAAAAAAGAAAAAAGGGGACATACCCATTAGGGTTATTATCAATTTATCCAAAGACAAATTTTATTATATTATAAATTTATATATACTTATAAATTATAATGTAAACTAATAAATACAAAGCAAAGAATAAATAAGAATGGTTCATTTTATACACATTTTTTGTTTTTATCGCACTGGTCGCTTAGGCTCTTTAGTTCATCTTCTTCTTGAGATTTTGACGGAGCTTCACACAAAGGCAATATTAGGTGGCTTTTTACTGGTATGTATATTTCTCCACTTTATGTTATTTAGACTATTTAGTTATTCCTAATTCCTTTAGGCTTCATAACCTTGTCTTTTCCATGATAAACAATAAAAGTGTTAATAAATAAAGCAAAAAAATTGAAATTTTAGCCATAAATGATTTATTACATGATTTTTATATTTAGACTATTATATGTATATCCATATAATTGTTTCTCTTATATGACTGTCTATTTTTTGGTTTACTTGTTTATCAACTTCGATTGTCTCTTATGGGGTTGTAATTTAATTTGAAAAATTTAGGTTTATGAATCATGTTGAAGTTTAAAACTATCAATTCATTCTTCAAAAGAAAATAAGTTGACATTCTAAAAAGTAATACACCATTGGATTTTAACGCTGAAACTTCAAATCTCCAAAAGCTTCCTTCTAAATCTCCAAGGGTTAAAGCTGAAGAATATCATTCTGAATCTCTAGNGTTTATCAACTTCGATTGTCTCTTATGGGGTTGTAATTTAATTTGAAAAATTTAGGTTTATGAATCATGTTGAAGTTTAAAACTATCAATTCATTCTTCAAAAGAAAATAAGTTGACATTCTAAAAAGTAATACACCATTGGATTTTAACGCTGAAACTTCAAATCTCCAAAAGCTTCCTTCTAAATCTCCAAGGGTTAAAGCTGAAGAATATCATTCTGAATCTCTAGTTGTGGCAACCTAAGAAGTCCCTTTTAAATTTTTCACACTTGATGTTAACAAAGAAGATGATTTTTCTATAGAACGAGATCCAGGATTACGTATTCTAATGTGGGACTATCCAGTCAATTAACGTAATAAAATAAGACGGGCGTATTTGAAAGCCCGTCCATATCAGTTTCATCTTTCAGACTACCCACTTTCTGGACCAGAAAAGCATTCTCGCCGTTTTCAAGCTTCTTGGTTTTCACAATTTTCATATTGGCTTTAATATTCTCCTACTACATATGCTGCATATTGTTTACCATGTTATCTTTTTACTTTGAAAGCAGTTGGACGTCCTAGATGAGATGTATTTACTATCAAGGGATTTAGAAATTGAAAAAAAAAAAAAGGTTAATGATGAAAAGAAATGTGCCTTTTTGACTCATATGGGTGAGGATTCTTGTTCACCGCAAAATAATGCGGTGAAATATTGTGAGGATTTATTAAAACAATCAAAACATATCAATAGAGTATTGAATGCACAAAGTACTAAACAAATTCGAAATAATCGATAGTGTGTAAACATTTCTATTGATGCTGTTCGATGGCTCGCATTTCAAGGATGTGCTTTTAAAGGTTATGATGAAACTCTAGATTCAAAAAATCGAGGTAATTTTCTTGAGATAATTAAAATTCTGGCATCATATAATGATAAGGTTGCAAATGTAGTTTTGGAAAATGCTCATAAATCTGCAAAGTATACTTCACATACAATTCAAAAAGAGATTTTGCAAGTCAT
This sequence comes from Betula pendula, assembly GCA_900184695.1. Lineage (NCBI taxonomy): Eukaryota > Viridiplantae > Streptophyta > Magnoliopsida > Fagales > Betulaceae > Betula > Betula pendula. The sequence continues at coordinate 157,643 of FXXK01000728.1, read as the reverse complement.
TACAAGTAAAGTGCGAAATAAAATTCGTGAAGATATTGGAGGCTATAAATTTTGCATTATTGTTGATGAAGCACATGATGAGTTTAAGAGAGAACAAATGGCTATTGTTTTGAGATTTGTTGACAAAGATAGTTTTATACAAAAATGCTTCTTTGATATAGTTAATGTTAAAGATACATCGACATTGGCTCTAAATAATAAAATATCTTATATTATTTCTTGTTATTGTCTTGATATTCAAAATATGCGTGGACAAGGGTATAATGGTGCTAATAATATGTGTAGTGAATGAAAAGAATTGCAGGCATTATTTCTTAATGATTGTTCTTGTGCATACTATGTTCATTGTTTTGTTCATCGATTACAATTAACATTAGTTGCTGCATCTAGAGAGGTGGTTTCTGTTTATAAGTTCTTCACAAATTTTAATTTCATTATCAATGTGGTTGGTGCATCATGTACATGTCATTGTGAATTACAAGCCGCTCAAGCATAACAAATTGCACATATGCTAGCCATTGATGAACTTGAAATTGGAAAAGGAGCTAACCAAATTGACACTTTAAAACGAGCTAGTTATTCTCGTTGGGGTTCTTATTTTTATTCTATTTGTAGCCTAATAAGGATGTTTGGCGCTACTTGTTCAGTACTTGAAATCATCATAAGAAAATGATCTACTTACTCTCAACGCAGGGATGCTGATGCTGCTTATAACATGATTATATCATTTGGATTCACATTTACTTTACATTTAATGAAGGAAATCATAGATATTACTGATGTTCTTTGTCAAGCTTTGCAACAAAAATCTCAATATATTTTAAATGCTATTCATTCAGTTTCTATCACGAAAGAACTTATCCAAAAGTTGAGAGATGATGATTGAGATAATTTAATTGATGACGTCATCTTTTTCTACAAGAAATTTGAAATTGACATTCTACATTTGAGTGCTTGTTATATTGTAGTTCAATGTCGTAATCAACGTAATCACATTACAGTGGAGCATCATTATCATTTTGACATATTCAATGCTACCATAAATTTTCAATTGAAAGAGCTCAATAGTAAGTTTGGTGAGAGGGTGATGAAACTTTTGACACTGAGCTCAGCTTTGGATCCAAAGGATACTTATAAATCCTTTAAAGTTGATGATATATGTTATCTTGTGGAAAAATATTATTTTCTTGATTTTTCAGAGCATGAGAAAATTAATTTGAGATTTCAGTTGAAGTATTTTCAAGTTAATGTGCGTAATAATTTGGAATTACAAAATTTGTCTTCCATTGTAGAATTATATCAAGAATTGACAAAGACAAAAAAATCAAAGACATATTATCTTATTGATAGATTGATTCGACTTGTTTTGACTCTTTTAATGTCTACAACAAAAACTGAACGTTCATTTTCTGCTATAAAAATTATTAAAACAAGACTTCGCAACAAAATGGAGGATGCATTTCTTGCAAATAATTTAGTTGTCTATATTGAAAGGAAAATTGCTAAGAGCTTCAATTTAGATTCGATACTTAATGATTTTGTTTCTCTAAACGATCGTTGACTGCAGTTTTAGGTACACTTTATGTATTTCTATATTTTTGTATTAGTGCCGACATGTTATGTTGCTAATATATTAATTTTGGCATAAATTTTTTGTGATATACATATTATATGATAAATTATTTCATTTATATTTTAAATTATGTTTGTCACATTTTTAGTTCCGGCCCTACAATAATAAATCTTCCCTCATGAAAACGATAGCTCTAACCAAACCTTGAGATCCCAATGCGCATCATCAGAATAACATTCTATTTATGTATATATATATAGAAATATTACAGTCATTGGTTTCCTCCCTAAGAGCCGGCTACCGCAACTACAGTCCAAGATATCATCGTTTAATTTTTTTTTCTGCTTTAACAGTTGTATCATATTGTTTCATTACGAACAGATGCCAACAAAGATTTAAAATTTGTGTTAAACTGACCATGTAGAGAGTGTTTTCTTTCATTTTTTGGTGCCAATTTTAGGTAATTTGTATTGGACTGTTGTGGACTGTTTTTCAAAACACCCTTGGGGTGTTTGTCAAAATGTCACAACTTTTTATTTCAAGGTTTCAAATTGATAAATTGTCACTTTTCCGAAGCTCTCCCTAATCTTGCAGCAGTGGATGACCCTAAAATGTTAAAAACAAAAGGAATACTACTTAGCATTCTTAAGTAGTATTCTCTAGCATTTATATCCACTTTTTTTAAAAATAAAAATAAAAGAGAAACAAAAACAAGAAAACAAAGAAAATGCTAAATAACATTTATCTAAAAACAATCTTAGAACCTTTCCCTCTTTGGAAAATGCTTTTTTTTTTTTACCAAGCAAAGATGGTGCTTTTAATTAGAGCTGAATTTACCTCGTGTACGTTCCTCCCTATGAGCCGGCTGCCAACAAGAAAACGTCTAGTTTGGTGCGTCGGTTTCTGACAAGAAAATTGTTTGCATAGGCGTTGTAGACATTGTAAGTATAACTCTCTTGTATAAATATAAGCTTCATGCTCATTTCTGTTACAACCAAAGTTAACAAAGAGTGAATTGAATTTCACAGTAAAGATGTCGAAAGGAGAGGTTGTTGTTTTGGATTGCTGGGCCAGCCCATTCTGCATGAGGGTAAAAATCGCGTTGGAGGAGAAAGGTGTGCAATATGAAGACAGAGCGGAGGATTTGTTTGGGGGAAAGAGTGAGTTGCTGCTCACTTCAAACCCCATTTACCAGAAGGTGCCCGTCTTGCTGCATAACGAGAAGCCCTTGTGCGAGTCCACCATCATAGTGGGCTACATTGATGAGACCTGGCCTTCTCAGCCACTACTCCCAACTTGTCCGTATGGGCGAGGCCAAGCTCGGTTCTGGGCTGACTTTATCGACAAGAAGGTTGGTTTCTCACAAATGCTATACAAACATGGAAAAAACTTCCGTCATTTTCCTCCTTTTTCTGTCTGCCCAACCCGAGCAAAGAAAGCACACTAGTGTAGATGTTAAGTAGTCTACATAAAAGTAGGTGATTTATAAAAATAGTCATGAGTGATAAGTCCTATATTGCCTGATTAATGAGTAAAACTAAACTTTATAAAGAATTTTAAAAAAGCTGCAAATTGATTAGGTTTTTTTTTTTTTTTTTTTTTTTTTTAATTGAATGGAGAAAAAAGGCTACAAGGGAGGATCTTTTCCACTTCTGATCCGAATGGACGAGAAAATGGGAGATTCTGTGGGAATGCTACCAAATTGATTAGTTATTTTAAAGTGATATCACTTTATGGTTAAATCAGTAAAGCATTCATAATTAGAAACTAGAATAAAGAGAGTTTAGAGAGAAAATAGATTCTTATCCTATTTGGGGATGTTTCCTTCTTTATCTTAAACTCTTTGTTTAATTGTCACTTGGTGGGTTTGTGATTGTGAAGGTTCCTAGACTTTTTAGCCTTTCTAATGAGTAGGCCTTTAGGTGTCAATTGGGCCACGCTTACTTATAGTATCGCCACATTACATATTTATGACGCTCGTTTTATAGTTTTTTAAAAATTAATTTGAAGTTTTTCTCCTACCAAAACCACCTATTAAAAGTTCATTCCTACATTAATACCATTCTATAATTTGATTTATTTTCTTTTATTCCAATTGTTTATCATTATTATAGTTGAATACTGATATTTTGGTCCCTATATATGTTAATAATATATAGGTATTTGATGCGGGCAGCAACATATGGAGAAACAAAGGAGAGGCACAAGAGGTAGCGAAGAAGGAGTTCATAGAGAGTTTGAAGGAGCTAGAGGGAGCTCTTGGGGAGAAGTACTTCTTTGGTGGTGATGCCTTTGGGTTTCTTGACGTCATAGCCATTGCTCTGACCAGCTGGTTTGTGGCGTATGAGAAATGTGGGGGGTTTAAGGTTGAGGACCATTGTCCCAAATTCTCTGCCTGGATGAAAAGGTGCATGCACCGAAAGAATGTGGCCAAAGTTCTTCCAGACCCAGAAAAGATCTATGAATTTGTTCTCATGTTGCAGAAGATGAACGGCATTGAATAATACTACTTTAAAAAGCAGTCCCTTCCAGTACTGTGCTTTACTTAAATCTGGGTCCTTTTCTTCTTTTGCTTTGGCTTTGGCTTTGGGTTTTTTTTTTTTTTTTTTTTTTTAAAAAAATTATTTTAATTTTAATTTTTGGTCCTTCTGGAGGTCTGAGTCACTGGAGGATTACAAATAAGGGAAAATGATCATTTTCCTAGATTTTCTATTGCTAGCTGTTTGTGATATGTGCTACTGAAATAGAAAAGGAAAATGTGTGGTCTTTCCATTACTTTGCTTTTTGTTGTATTGATGTTATGATCATCTGAGAAATGAATAAGGTTTTAGCGTCTCCATGATGCATTTCTGGATTTGAAAGACGTACATCTAAATCCTAAAAATTCTTAATAATGTGATTTTGTATTTTTTGCAATTGTCTTATACCCACTTAAAAATTAGACTATACCGACTAATCCAACCAGTTGATGTGATTGGTATTATTTTTGGTCCTATTCACCCCAATAGATCATTTTGTTAGTTCATTGGTGTTAAGTTTTAGAAATTGGCCCTATTCGATTATTAGAATTTGGGTTGTAAAACTTTTTAATACTTAAGTTTGTTGACATGTTGACGCTGGCTGCTCCAGTGAAACCCCAAGAGACTGTCACTTTGATGTGCTGACGCTGAATATTCTACGGAACTTTTAAAGAGCTCCGACACCTAGCCTATAATCTATATTGATACTTCAAGTTATCACTAGCAATACAATCCTAGCATCCGTCCTTATGCTATTTGGGTCGTTCTTATGCCGTGGGAATTTCTACATCGTCAAGAGAAAATCCAGCTCTAATTAAAAGCACCATCTTTGCTTGGTAAAAAAAAAAAAAGCATTTTCCAAAGAGGGAAAGGTTCTAAGATTGTTTTTAGATAAATGTTATTTAGCATTTTCTTTGTTTTCTTGTTTTGTTTCTCTTTATTTTATTTTTTAAAAAAAGTGGATATAAATGCTAGAGAATACTACTTAAGAATGCTAAGTAGTATTCCTTTTGTTTTTAACATTTTAGGGTCATCCACTGCTGCAAGATTAGGGAGAGCTTCGGAAAAGTGACAATTTATCAATTTGAAACCTTGAAATAAAAAAGTTGTGACATTTTGACAAACACCCCAAGGGTGTTTTGACAACAGTCCACAACAGTCCAATACAAATTACCTAAAATTGGCACAAAAAATGAAAGAAAACACTCTCTACATGGTCAGTTTAACACAAATTTTAATCAAGTTGGGTCGGGTCATGGGTCACCAACGGATTTTGGTCGGAATTCGGGTTTTTTACGACTTTATGGACAGCTGAGGGGTGGCTGTGCTGAGTAGGGATCAAGCCGTACGTCTCATCTATATATTCATGTGATCTGTGACTAGAACCTCATAGAGTCATAAGACCTAGGATTGGGCTAGGCCTTGTAATCCACCGTCACAAAACCAAATTGGGCTCATGGGCCAAGGGATGTTGTTTACAATATTGTTTTTTACTCCCTCTCAATCGAATATAGATGGCGTTAAATAATTTTGTTCTAAAATTGACCCATGGGCCATGGTTCTCTGTGCAGATATTCTGCTGTCCACAGACCCTCTATCTCATAACTTACAAAGGGTTCTTTTATTTTTTAGGATTAAATACTTTTTCAGTACGAAAGATAAATAGTTACCTCGATTTCAAAAAATGGCACAGGTAGTATCTCTAGTTAACGATATTACCAAGTTGTAATCTTGTTAGTATTCCGTCCAAAAAGTTAACGGAACACTACGTCACCACTAATTAAAATGCAACACGTATTTAATGGGCTAAATTTGAACGCCATGTTAGTCAAAAAAATAATAAAATAATAAAATTTAAAAAACAAAAAAAACAAAAAAAAAAAACTATGGGGGTGGCCACCCCCTATAGCTGGCTGAAACCAGCTCTAAGAGCTAATGGAGGTGGCTGGCCACCTCCGGTTGGCCCTGGTTGGTCTTGGGGTGGCTGAAACCACCCCTAAGAGCCAATGAGAGTGGCCGACCACCCTCAGTTGGCCCTAGGGTGGTTTCAGCCACCCCAAACCAGCTCCCTTTTGCAAGCTGAGGGTGGCCGAATCACCTTTATGGCCAAAATGGAAGTAGTTAGTCATCCCATAGTTTTTTTAAAAAAATTGGGTTTTTTTTTTTTTTTTTTTCAAGTTTTATTATTTTATTATTTTTCTCACTGGACACGTGTTACATTTTAATTGGTGGTGACGTGACGCTCCATTAATTTTTTAAACGAAATACTGACGAGAGTATTAACTTGATAGTATTGTTAACTACAAATACTTGTGATACTTTTTAAAATCGAAATAATCATTTAGCTTTCGTGTAAACTACATGTTTGGAAAAAAATATTTAACCCTACTTTTTAAACCCATCCTTTTCCCTAGGGAAAAAAACCATCCTTTCATAAAACAAGGACTTGATGCTAGGATTCATGTATAACCGTTAGATTCACGATAACGCAAAACGCAATTAAATTACATAGAATTTTTGAGCTTCATTGATTCATGGATAAATATTTATTATAACATCTTGCATACCAATTTGTCAGAATTAGTAGAGAGTCTAGAGACAAATAATTTTTTTTTTTTTTTTTTTTTAAAAGAAGACCCAATAACGTTCCTGGGGAGGATTTCATTTTCTGTTCTTCCATTTCCGATCTAGCATATGGGGCATCAGCATGGACAGCGGAGGGGGTGCTTCTGATCAGGAATTAGTTATTGAATCATGTCATGAAACAACAGACAAGTTCACAGTGAGAGACCCCACCTAGGAGGACTAGGCTAAGATTTGACAAAGGGATCAAAATATAGCTCTGCCTCTGCATGCGGTCAAGTACAAGGCATATGGTTGATGGTGAGCAGCTTTCTAGCCTGTCTCCTACCGTTTGTCAATTAGGCAACCTACTCTGTTTTGTTAACATCGACCATAGCTAGGCATGCCACATGTGGACATGTTGTTTACGGATGTGTCAAAAAAACAACGAGGTCTTCGAATGCCCCATGCCATTGGTGGCCTTCGGGGAGTGACACAAAAGAGCCCTCCTTTCAGAATGAGACCCACCTGTGCCCCCAAGATGTTCCTCATTAATTATGCGCTAGCTAATTAATCTATGTTTACATTCACATTGGGCTGTGGTGGCTAAATATTATTCCTTTCTGTAAACGTTGAAAAAGAACGACAAGTTTGTCAAAGTTGACGACGTTGTGAAGTGAAACATCGGATTTGTAACATTCAAAATGTTCAGACATATTCTTCCCATCAGTGTCATGAAATTTGTGTGGCGCTGCATAATCGATGGAGAAGGTTAAGAAAAGAGAGGAGCAAATTTTTCAAGACTTGGCATGCATTTCAGATTTTTTTTTGGTTATTTCCTTGGTCTTTATTACCAACCAGAAGGATGTAACAATAACAGACATTTGTGAAGTCCAAAAAGGAAAATGTGGGCCAACAGAGTTCTCAAAATGATAGTCTGGTTATTGTCAAAGTGGGCTGTATAGAGGCTGATATGTTTATACAATGAATTCTACGCCGAAGAGATGAGACTGAGAAGACCGGTGATTATTAACAATCATACACCTTTTTTATCTTCTTCTTTTGTTTTTGGAAACTTCATAAAACCTAAAGAATTTTCATGCATTTTGATATGACTTTTTAAAGTTTAAAAATTCTCAATTTAGGTTATTGAATTTCAAATTTCTTTCAATTACCTTCTTCCGTTAGAATTTTTCGTTAAATCCTAACAGATAACTGTCAAAATTTCCAAAATGCCCCTCATTTTTTTTTAAAAAAAAATTGCAAGAATATAAACATTAGTCAGGATTTAACGGAATTTGTAAAAATATCCATGCGTGAATCTTTGAATTTTTTTATTTTTATTTTTTAAAAAAATATGGATATTTTAGAAATTTTAACAGGATTTAACAGAAGATCCTAACGATATGAAATTGAAAAAAATTGAAAAATTGATACATTAAATTGAATTGAGAAGTTTTCAACTTTTGATGATAATTTCAAAATATGTAGAAGTTCAAGAGGGTTAGGTGGTTTTAAGAAATTTTCCTTTTTTGGTTTTTTTTTTTTTCATCGTTAGATATTGTAATCCATTTGTTAGCAAATATACAGTCTCAGTGGTACTCTCATCTGTGAGCACATGCTGCCCTAGTAATATCAACCTAGAAGATCAGTTCTGCCATATATATATACTTCGATCTTAATGAAATGGCGGTGCATGGGAGATCGATGAACCAAGCCCTTTATTATCATATTAAAGCCCTAGACATATGGTGTGGTAGCCAGCCAGAGGCCAAGTGGTTGTCACCATGTCTATAATTGTTAGTTATGGTTTGGACTAGACGGAACACAAATGTTTTGTTAACTTTCTCTCTCTCTCTCTCAACGGACATATATATGGACACTGGGAAGACAACTAATTCGTGGGCCTACATGTAAACAAGACATAGCCCCTTGTCACTTTTAAGAAATACAATCTGGCCTGATGATCATGATGTTCTTCTCCATCATTCAGAGGCCCTCTTTTCCCTTTCACTTGCAGCAGATAGATGTATGCTTCTCTTACGTGATGGGACATCCCAATTTCATAATCATCCAACTTAATTATTACTAGAGGTGTTTTTTCCTTAATTAACAAATGATATCAGAATTTTATCATTATCATCACCTAATTAATTTGTATTCTTTGTACGGTACATTCATATATTTGGCCTAAACAGGCATTATCAGTACTGTATTCCCACGACAAGTCAATACAAACAAAATGTAGCCCTACTGAGTATTAGCAACTATGGGCGAAGGCAAAGACGGAATCTAGATTTTTTTTTTTTGTGAGAGGCGAACTTACATAAATAAATAAATGCATAGATTATATAGATACATATAATTAATCCCAGCCTCTATATATGTTTGTGTGCATGTGCGTTTATGTAAAATAAAAGTAGATAAGTTTTAAAGTTAATTTCATGCTAAGTCATAAATTATAACTGTATACAAAAGTTACATGTCTATAAAATCACATTTAAAAAGAACTTCTCTTTTAAATACAAAAGTTTTCTAGTTAGCTAAAGACATGTACAAAAAACATACTAATAATCAAAAATGAACTTGTCATCTCTTTCAAATTATGCTTGACAATAGTCTTTTATGGAATAAAATTCATAGTGAGATGATCTTTAGCAATTTCTTTCTCAATATAAACTACCAAATGATCTCTTAGAAACTCATCTTTCATTCTAGCTTGTTGTATAATAGAAAGCTAAATCATATGGTCATCTACGGAGTGAAAAAGTCATCATTGACAAGGCCATAGTATATAGAAAATAATATTTTTATGAGGATTTTAAATATTTTTGAGGTTACCAATGACCTCCCAACTATTAGGGTAGGTCTGTCCTTAAGGGTAGCCTGTAAGGTTGAACCACCTCAAATCTCAATCTCTCATTATAAAAAGGACAAAAGCCATTAAGCCATTCTAAGAGGTACACATTATACACTCACTCAAGCATATCTAGATATTCTCCTATGTAAGCTCAATTAACTGACTTAACATTAGAGTAATTCCTGCCAAAACACTTAGCAAGGTTCTTCACCCTCCCTCGACCTCAATCCCTTTTTAAAGTCAATTCTCTCGGTCTAGGGTTTTGGGTGGTGTGTGTTGGGGGGGGGGGAGGGTGTGTGGATCCATAACTCACGGTTCACATGATCCCAACAAAAAATGTGCCACAAGTTATTGATTTTGGCTAGCGTAGAAAATTTTAGTTTTGACAATAATAAGTTATTGATTAGTGCTATAAATCAGTTGGAAGATTATTGTGAAAAATTCTAGCTTCTAGGTTTTTGGGAGAATATATTGAAGTTTATTTTGAAAATTTTATATATTCATAAGTATATCTTTATTTGGGATGGAAAATTTCAGTTTCAAGTTAAAAACTCAACAATGAGTTCGTTTCAAGTGGAGGGATCCAATGTATGTAGTATGCCATACACATCATTAGAATATTTTAATTTTTAATTTTATAGTTTATAAAAGTTTTCTAGAGTAAGGTTTTATTTATTTTAGTATCCTTACAGAATATAGTCAGATTAGTTCTTTTTACATAATAATTAAGTCTTATATATGAAGCCTATAAAATTGTCCTTAATGGAAAATCAAGTTGAATTCATGATTAGTATTTCTTTCCTTTGTAGATTCTAAAATTTACCTTTGAAAGATTCAAGCTTTTTGACAGTTTAGTTGATTTTTATATACTTTTCTTTTCTCAGCTATCACACACTGCATCGGTCCAAGTAAGCACATTCATACCACTCCCCGCCGTCTTACATATAAAATTCTCTTCCATCCATCTATCTCTCTCTCTCTAAATGATTGAGCCCAATTGCTGTTTCTCTCGACAAGCTTTGAAGTGCAGTAAATTTTATTTTTTGTTCGACGTGTAGTAAATTTTCTTGATCCACGAGGAGAGGATGCTTAGTAATGATAAAAAAACTTGGACTGTTTTGCCAGTCGATCAGCTACTTCCAAAATCCCCAAATAAGAGAGTATTCTGTGAACAATATTTTGGTTTGTCAGTCCAATCAGGTTTTTCATAAAAAGGCTACTTTACATTGATTCGTGATCTTATTAAATGCTTCAAATAGAAAATTAATAGAACACAGGGTGCCTTGGTTGAGCACTAAAGGACATTAATTCTTCCAAAAGTAACTTTAACTATATGTCTTAAATCATAGCAATGAGAATCTAGTTGACCCTTCTGCCAAAAACATATAAATGAAACAAAAAATGAAAAGAAATTTTGTCTATTTGATTAGCTTTAGGGATTACTTTTTCACAGAAAGAAACTTAGAAAAGCACCCACGTGCCAAACTCAGTACTCCATCACTTTCCCTACAAAAGCTGTCCGCTGCGTGGAGGAGAGGGCGGGTTGGGGGGCCATGGCCCCCCCTTCCCCCCAAGCCCCCTGGCTATCTACCCTAAAAAAATTTATATGGGTTGGCCCCGCAAAATTTTAAAAGAAATTTATTTGAATCCCAAAAAAAAAAAAAAAAATTTATGTAGATTTTCAGAACACTTTTGTTTAGGGTTTCATTGATAACGATCGATTGCTATTTTAGAATGATCGAACAGTTTAATGATTGTGTACAACAATTGCTGTTTTAGAATGATCGAACAGTAAACGATTGCCTTAAAACGATCGAACTATACAACTCTGTACCTAACGATTGATTGGTGACAGTTTTGCATTCATTTAAAATTTGACATTTTCGGCACACGCGTTTGAAAGGGGTCTCTATTTAAAGGGCTAGGATTGATGCACCCTAGACCCCTATTTCGCCACCTTTTTTTTTTTTTTTTTTTTTTTTATACTAGACCCTAGAGAGAGAGAGAATGCCTCCGTTGAAAGTTGTGCTCTTAGAGCATGGAAAGCTCCCATATTTGAGGCCTAAAGCTTAATATATCCCTAACTTATGTTTATAAGCAATGCTACTTGTCCAACTTGGTTCAACTCCCTTTATGTTGTTAAAAAAAAAAAAGCCCAACATAAAGGAAGTTGGATCAATTTGGATAACTTCGTTGGACAAGTAGCATTGCTCTATTTTTATTTCTCATGTTTAAGATGTGTTTGATGTGTTAAATCGCATGCTAGTTGTCTTTCTTTTAGTAATGGTTTAAAATTAAGTCAAATAAGCTTGATCCGTGCATGAAAGGTGTGAACTTTAAAGGCTAGCTTTATTTTTAATCTTATAACAGTGTTAAAATACCTACCTTTCAACACCTTAGAGCATTTCTTTAGTTGTTTAACAAGAAAGATGCGACTAGGAGAATAAAGTTAGGACCTTTGAAGTTTTTAAGTTGTGTTTGAGGTTGGATCTGAGCGTTTGACGTAAGTAATTGCTCATGGAAACGCTAAAAAAAATGCCTTGTCATTAAACATGAATATTTTATCTATAAATTGTGCATTTTAATACCCATGTATTTCATAAAATTATGTCATGAGCCTAAGATTTTATAAACAATGATTTACTACTACATTGTTATTTTTTGCTTACCATGAACCAAACTATGTTTCCCGATTGGTTATTTATAAATTATTCTGTGTCGTACTACCACGGAAAAAAGAAGTGCAAAATTTGGGGTACGTACACACTATTATATAGATTTAATCATTTAACCCTATGACTCCGAGTTAGTAAATTTAGGATGACTTTGATCCATTGACCAGAGTAACTAATGCAACCATTCACAGATGTTGGTCACATCTTGCGACATTACTAATAATGTAGATCACTTGGGGTTGAACCCGGTCACTGTTTTCACTAAATAGTGAGCTATCTCATTAGCTTTCATTCTAGTATATGCCCTACAAACCATGATCGAAAACCATTCAACATATTTTTTTTTTATATCTTCAATCATTTGGTCATACCAACTCTAACAACAACTTTCTTGCCGCAAAGCATGCACAATTTTCAAAGTATCTCCCTCTATTATTACTCATTGGATCTCCAAATCTTTACATAATTCTACCGCTTTCCATGCTGCTAACGCCTCAACTATTGTTGGATCAATAATTAAAAACATTGTGGTACACATAGTTGCCAATACTTTCCCCTAATAGTTTCTAGCTTTAACTACCATACCCATTTTCTTTTCCATGTTGTCGAACGATGCATCCCAATTTATGTTAACCATTATGGCAAGTGGTTTCTTCTATCTTCGCTTCTTTTTTCTTTTAGTTTTTTCCATATTATTTTCAGAGAGACGTGTTGCTTGATGGAACTCCTCCACTTAATCATTGGCACTTTTAACTAATCAAGAGGGGTGTAAGAGGTCACCTCCATAAACTACAGAATTTTTACATAGCCAAATCCTTCTAGCTAATGTTGCCACCAACTCCAATTATTCTCCATCTACTCTCTCCATCAATTTTTCAAAGAGGCACAACAAGTCATCCCCATTATTGAATATATTTTGGATTTTTCTATTAGATTCCGTCCACGGTCCATACATCTATAAATTATGAACAACTCCAAATGATATATACACACAAACCACAAATTGGACAAATAAACATAAGAAGTTGTCTATTTTTTATTTTTTTTATTTTTTAATGAGCAAAAGTTTGGACCATTTCTAGATTTGTGCTTTCATCTTTGGGCAAAGACCATGGTAATATATATATTTTTTCTACTGCTCTAATAATGACTTTGTGAATCCTAACAAACACATTATATACTTGCTGCTCTTTTTGTGTTTAATGCAAATTGCCTAGTATCTCTCAACCACATTTATTTATTTTTGTTCTCGTCTCCCGATGGTTCTCAAACACCACGAGCAACACTCTACTTTTGGAAATGGAAGCAGAGGGGCATTTACATATAAAAGAGGAAGCTACTATTTCACCAAATAGAATCAATAGATAGCATAGCATATTAGCATGGGGTGGAGGAGTAAAAGCAGTTTCAGTCTCTTGACTTCCAGGTGCGAATCCATATAATTAATTACTGTAAGAAAGACCCGGCCCGGACCCATATAAAGTAACTATCAACCAGTACTACCCCTTTTTCCTTTCTCTAATAATAAGGTAAGCTATCTCCCTCACCCGTGAATACATTCTTCTTCCTTTTTACGGGAAATTCACCGGCAAGGTAAATGATGTAAGACAACATTTGCAACAAAAATAATAAAGGAAAAAGCACTGTTTGAGAAGATTTTTATTTGGCTTCAAACAGTGGAAATATTCCAGCTAATTTTCAACCATATTTGATTGATAAAGAAAATCAAATTTATTAATTTTTATCTCATATTAGGATTTTACTGCTTATTTAAAATTTCCATCTTTAAGTTTTCTTTGTCATTAAGTATTTCTATAACTATTATATTTTTTTTACTCGTATTTGTATCTAAACGTGCTAAAAAGCAGTGGCATTAAAATAATATGACTTGCTAGGCACATGCTACCTAAGGTAACGATACCTAGCCGCCCCCCCCCCCCAAAAAAAAAAAACTAATTAAAGTAATAAAAGTTAGGCATCTGATGGTTGTAGCCTACATGGGTACGTAGCCCGCAATCTTAACTATAAATTATTCACTTAGAAGTTAGAGTGCTTGAGCACATTTATAAAAATAAGTAATTAATTAGGCCCTCTTAACGGAATTCCTTGAGAGGATGTGTATAATATTGGCTTGTAATAATAACAATAATGGTAGTGGTAGAAGTGCATAAAAGTTATGATGAGAGTTTTTTTTTTTTTTTGGTATGTATGATGAGAGTTATATCTATCAATTAATGGGTTTTATTCATTTTCATCTTATATATGACATCTTAAAATATTTTTAAAGATATTTAATAGGTAAAAAAAACTAGAAGAATATTAGGCTTATAAAATTTTATACTAAAAAAAACTCTTTACAAAGTAAAGTGGCACAAACTAAATTAGAAAAACTTTATTATTTAAAGATTGTTCATTTAAACTCTTTTGATGATATATAGAAATAATCTTGTTCATGTATCTGAAAATGGCCTAGCCCCAGACCCTTTTTTTCCTTTAATTTATAGTCCGCAGCACTATAAGATTATATATCATTTTCTTTTTCTTTGTATAATCTCTTGGGCCGTGTAATGGACACTATATAATAATACCCTCTATTTCTCCTGATTTTTTAAAAAAGAAAAAGAAAAAAGAAAAGTCTCATATATGTGTAATTAATTCCATAGTCTTCAAAAGTTTGGAACGTGGTCCTCTGTGCTTCTTCTTACAAGTATATCAGATGCGCATGTTCTACCCAATAAGATCCTGATATTTATCTTGTGGGCCAAATTTCGCATTGATTAGGATATCCTTTACTACCCAACTGTGAATAAATCCACGGCATCCCTTTGACATATGCATGAAGCGAAAGACAACCTTTGAATTCAATGTGAAAAGGAAATGAGGGATGTAAAAAGGTTAAGCTGTCAAGTTGCACTGTCGAAGAGTCGACCATGAGTGGCAGTCTGCAGATTGCCAGGCTTCATATCACCAGCTCTGCCTGTGACTTTTGTAACCTAACTTTGGAACCATTTGGAAATAATAAACAGAGATCCCTTTCTCATCCACCGCTAACAACTCTCTCTCTCTCTCTCTCACAGCTGCTTTTTTTGACTGTTTATCTCCAATTGTTTGAGCAATTTAGGTCTCTCTCTCTCTCTTCCCGGGCAAACAATTCATACAGTTACAAATCGTTTAGGACTAATTTCAATTCAATAAAATCAAAATCATCATTCATTAATACCTCAAAAATTTAGTCCCATGTTAGGTGTGTGAGTTGCTTATATTAAGTGAGTAGAGTATAAATGTGCATGAGTGATTGGTTTTGCAATTTCAAAATGTTTAATTTTTTTAAAAAAAGTTATATAATATTATTAAAATGAGAATAACTTTTATCAGGCATTGGCGAAACCCACTCTTCTACAACCTCCAAAAGGAGATTGGCATGTCAGCTTGGAACACCAAATTAATAAAATGAACATAAAAACATGTACAGCATCTTTAAAACCCTAAACAAAGCCAACCCGCCATTTGTCATCGACAAAAGAGGCACTATTGTGCATTCAATAGACACCACCGGAATCCACCTACACCCACCTCCATTGCCGAAATCACAGGAATCCCGTTTCTGGTCACTTTCTTCCTTTGTTTATTCCAGGTTTCCGCATTGTTAGGGTCGGTTATAACTAATTAGTTAGCATGTAATGAGATGCATAACGAAATAAGATTTCCCCTTCTAATTAAGTTGGAAGTGAGATTCCTTTTACTCCTCCCTTTTTAGAGTGATTTTGACGAGCTTCATTATCAGTTGTTTGACCGTACCAATTATTAAAATGGGATTACATAGATTAATGGAGTTCCATTAGTGGATACCATTCATCACCGAATCCAACATCTTGAAGATGTCCTCAACCTTTTTCTTTTACCGTTGTCTTTAGTTAACAGAAATAACACTGTCAACACTCCATGGATTTTTCTCCTTTCCTTTCTTTATCTCTTGGATGATGTTTGCCAAAAACAAGCAGATAGAAATCTAATCATTTTAAAGTGAAAGGAAATGCCTTTTCTTTTTTGGAAATTTAGCTAGCTTTCACGTTTTTAGTTTTCGGATTGCTTTCTTAATTTGTTTAATGAGCACATGTATTCAGAGTAATTCTACAAGTTCTTCTTGTGTCTATATTGTGTCACTTCAAGAATAATGTAGTTTTTAAAATTATTATTGAGCTTGTAATTGATGATTATTAAATTTTTATTAAATGATAATTTTAAAAGTTATATTATTTTTAGAAAAATACAAGAGAAACATAAGAGAAACTTTTAAAATTACTCTATATATTCATCCCCTAAACCATGTTTTGAAAGTTATAAGAAAGATCCAAGAATAAAAAAATCCATATCAAGATCAGAGGTAATGAGGCTATACACTTCCATATATATCAACATGCACTTAGAATATAAGGAAGCACTATTCACACTTCTTTAATAGCTTATCCAAGTCCTCAGTGTATAAATATATAAGAAAATATAAAATATAAAACTACGTTTAATTTACCCGAACGGGATTCCTTAAGAATAAAAATGAGTATTACTTACTAATACAAGAAGCTAGAATGGAATGATTATTTTATTTTATTTTTTTTGTTTGGTGACAACAAAGAAATGACAAATTTTCTCATTGAAATTGAATTAAATTTCTCAAAATACCCTCTCTCTCTAAAAATCATTTCATGAAAAAACCTTCTTTTTTTTTCTTTTTTTGAATACCCAAAAAAAAAAAGTCATCCCATGGGTGGCCAACCAACCCCAAGATGTTCATTTAAACAAAAATTGTTACTACATTCCAGGAGAAATATCTATTCCTCTTTTTTTTTTTTTTTTTGGAGAATAGTATTCTTCATTTTAGAGTTCCCTATTTCCGGTTGGTCAATTCTTGCGTACCAAACATTCTAGCAGAAGCAAGAGAAAAAGATAGCATAGAAATTTGGGGCGGTTCAACTTTAAAAGCTTACGTCCACTATTGGGAAGAGCTTGGTAGGATTATATCTATATTAATGACTTGATTATACAATTTTATTACATAGTCTACTGAAAAAATATGATAGGTGATGTCGGTTAGAAAATGTAATTAAATCATGAAGATTTAATTCTAGACAGACAACTATGGCAATTAAATAATTATAATAAAAAATCTATCAACATGAATACGAAAAAATATATCATATATATATTCTAACACTCAAAATTTAGAAATTGACAGGAGAAGATTGCCCAATTAAATTAAACCTGTCTAATGTGAAGGTGATAAACATGTTTCTTCGGGTCTTGTTGTTCTTTAATCCTTTTAGCTTTAACTTTCTTCGTTGCTCCCCTTTTTTGACTATGGAACAAGCACCCCAATAGAGCCAATACAAGAAAAGGGGGCACAAAACCTTGAACCTAGATAGGATTTAATTTGAATCTTTGAAAGTGAAATTATCACTTTGTCCCTCATTTAAGCCTAACTGGCTATTCTCCTTTTCCTTTGAAATGGAGAAGATCCGGGTCCTTAAAGATATAAAGAAATCGAGCACAAATATTAAATTCTTGGTAGGTTTAATATTTGATTTTGGCTCTTTTTGTTGGTCGTTGGGTTACACAGTGAGATATAGCAATCCCCTCCCAAACTCTTCCAACCCAAATTTGACTTCCAACTCCACATTCTCCGTTGATTTGAATCTTTCATTGTTTGTTTAGGATATTTTTTACTTTTTTTTTAAAAAAAGGTCTAAAAGAGTTTTTTTTTTTTTTAGTTATAGCGGTAGTTCTTTACTCATTAATGGAGGGAATAAAGTTTTCCTCTAAATTGAATTTAAACAAATTCCCTCAACCCAAGTACATGTTTCCTTAGAGTTTTCACACGCTCTAAGGATAAGGATACATGTCGGTTTAATAGATGTATTTTCTCTAATTTAATTTGATAGAAAACTGTCCCTAATGAAGGTGGTTTGAAAATTTGAGATTCTAACCATCTTGGAGAAACA
This sequence comes from Betula pendula, assembly GCA_900184695.1. Lineage (NCBI taxonomy): Eukaryota > Viridiplantae > Streptophyta > Magnoliopsida > Fagales > Betulaceae > Betula > Betula pendula. The sequence continues at coordinate 139,458 of FXXK01000728.1, read as the reverse complement.
ACTATGTCCTTCTTCAATCTTACCCCTCTGGTTAGGGTTTGATGTTAAATCAAACGGTTAAAAGGTAAAATGACCCTTTATAACCCTATAAAATTTATAAAATTACAAAATTAGTTTTAATTAAATAATTAGTTTTTTTGAAAAATAGGTATTTTGAAAATTTCCAAGGCATTCATTAGGATTTAACGTAAAATCTTATACAGTAAATTGAAAGTTTTTAAACTTTAGAAGGTATTTGTAAAAGTGATAAAAATTTAGAAATGTTAAATAAAGTTTTCCTTAAAATTAATTTTACAAAACAAAAAATTAAAAAATTAAAAAAAATTAAAAACGATAGATATAAACATGCCTAAATGGGATTCCTGAACTTTCAGCTTGTCTTAGATAAGAAGGATTACTTACCTATTATAGGATTAATCTCCTCCAAAACCCATACCATTATACTCGATTTTATAAAGGAAAGCCATACAATGAGCATGAAGTCAAGCGAAGTGCCAACTGTTTTCTGCTTGTAATGTTGTTAAAAAGGAATAGTTTTATTCAAAACATGTATGCAACGACAGATACTTATTTTAGTCTTACAAGTTACATTAATTTTCAATTTTGAACTCCTAATTTTTATATGTGCTCTATTTTTATGGCAAGAGGAAATAAATTAACCTTGTAATAGCTATTTTTATGGAGGAATAAATATTTTCTCAATTAAATGAATAACCTTTCACACATGATTATCAGAATGACTATTTCAAAGTTAATTCATTCTATAATTTTTATTCTTAATAAAAGCTATTAATTAAAAGGACAGAAATTAGCTACAAACTGGTTTGTAGCAATAAAAGCTATTAATTAAAAGGACAGAAATTAGCTACAAACTGATTTGTAGCAATTGCTACAAACCAGTTTGTAACTAATTTATGTCCTAATTAAAATAGCTATTCTATATATCAAATATGTATGTAAAGAAGAAGAATGGGGGCACCACAAATTAATGATGTAATGTGTTGCCATGTTATTTTAAAATATTTTAAATAAAACGTGACATTATATATGTGATTAAATGCAATAAAACAAAATTTTTACCTTAAAATTAATATCTTTTATTTCTTATTCCTTTCAAATAATTGAAGATAACAAATATATATATAGATATATGTACATTTGATTTAATTACCGAACCATCGTCAAATTGTTCCATAGCAATCGATTAGAAAATGATAAAAATAATAAAAAAAAAAAAGGGAAAAGGGGGGGGGGGGGTTAAGAAAGGGGTAGCAAGGAAACGACAATATAGCATGTGGAAATAGATTAGCGTCAAACAATTAAAAGATAAGCGCATGTGATATGGACTACACGTGCATATGGGTTGAGTTCATGTTGTTTAGTGTGTGTGTGCACTGTGTGTGACTCTCTCTATCTCTGCACTGCACGAATTACAAAGTGAAGAAACAGTGACGGAAAAACAGGATTCACTATAAAGAGAGAGGAATGACCAGCAACCAAAAGAAAGACCAGGAATTAGAAAATAAAGAAAAGAAAAAACACAGACGCGCACTCCCTCTGTAATACAATACTTATGCTCTGTGCAAGGCAGAGGAAGCATCTTATTCTCTGCATGCTCACTTCTCACACATTCTGCTGTTAAGGTTTCCTTCTTGGGAAACCCAAGGTTTTCTCATTCTGCTTCTTTTGTCTCCCATGAACTTCTCTGCAAAAAAATGGGTGAAGAATCCTTAGCTACAGTGCCCTTTGACAGAGCACTTGAACAGGTCTCCTTTTTTTTCTTTTTTCTCTGAAGAAAATGTTGTTTTCATTTTGGTTAATTTCAAAATTATGAGCTTTTTCAGTATTTGTTCCCTTACTTCCCCTCCCCTTCGCTCTTCCCTCTTTCCATATTGTTACGTTATTCTAGTCCTTCACAATTTTTTATTTTTTTATTTTTTTATTATTTATTTATTTATGAGTGTTTATGTGTTTCTCCTTTTTCTCTATTATTTTGTATAAATTCATTTTTGTAATGTCACTGAATTTAAACTTGTCACACCGCATTGTTGTTCAAATTTTGCTATTATATTCTAGTTGTTTCTGTTGAGTGGATCAATCAGCTGTTGCTTTTCTTTTCTTTTATTATTTTATTTATTTTATTTGGGGGTTTGGGATGGGGGTGCCTAATTGAAATTTCAAATTTTATGCTGTTCTTCCTTTTTATCTTTTATCCTTTAATGTTGGCTTATAGAACTTAAATATCTCACATGTTCGTAGAGATTTGAAAAGTTGTGTTCTTCTTGTAATTGCCAAAGCTTTGAAATGGGAAGTTAGTATTATGATTAAAAAATCACAATATCATAACAGAGATCAAACATTGATTGTAATTCTTTTGATATAACACTACTACAATTTGTCCTTTTTTCCGGTTAAAAAAATGGGTTTTCTTCTAATCTTTTAAAAGGTTGTGGCTGCCATTAATTGCTGATTGTTGTTTCCAAAAGCTTTGACTTGATGCTTACAGTTTAATGTTCAGCAATGAGGGGTCACATAGGACACTTCACTTTTATGACAGTAATGAAGACTTGACCTCTTAGTGAATGAAATAATCTGCAACACTAATTTACACTAATTCAAATCTTGATCAATTTTAAATGAAATTTAGATCAAAGGATCTCAAGCTTTCTGTGAGTATATATGATAATAAAAGAAGTTGAAAGGTGGGGACTTGAATATCTTTTTTGCCCTCCAATTTATTGACGAGGAAACTGGAGGTAAAAAGAAAAGTAAAAAGGAGAGCTTTGAGTTTTTAAATTCCTGTGGCTTCTTTTTGTTCTTGAGATTGACATCATAGGATCTGAAACTTCCGAGATTTCAATACTAATTTTCACTCTTGTGAAATTATGTGCTTTGTAGCAGAGGGGCTTTCGTTAAGTTTTAAGTAGATGAGGATGGTTCCTCTGTCTCTGTCTCTCTCTTTCTCTGTGCTGAAACCTTTTGCTGTAAGTCTGTGCAGGCAATTGTATCCATAAAGAAGGGTGCATATCTTTTGAAGTGTGGACGAAGAGGGAAACCCAAATTTTGCCCTTTCAGGCTTTCTACGGTGTGTACATATGACTTAGCATCTTTGTTAGCATTATGATAGTGTTACACTTTCGTGTAAATGCAGGTTTATAGTGCTTCACATTTATAGTAATGATATTTGCTGGATCAGTGCTAATGAATTGTGTTTGAGCAGCTAGTTCCCCTATAAAGGAAAGACCTAACTAACTCAACTATTTTATCATGGAGAGCTGTGCAATATCGGATATATAAATTTCTTTCCTAAAACATGAGTGGGAACTTTACACATTTGAAGCATGACTTGTTGTGGATAGCCTGTTTCATACAAAATAGTTAGTTGTGTCATGTGACTTATCTAGATGGGCAATAATGGCTGCATAGAAATGAGAAATGATTCCTTTCCTCCCTTGGTCCTTTTCCCATCCTTCAACTTTTCAAAATTACCATTGGATCTGTGGGTCCTACAGGAGAATGTATAATAATTGGATGAACTGCTTCAACTTAGAAATATGATGAAGATGAGATGTATAATAGAAGTGTCTTTCAGGCTAATTTCAATTTGAAGCGTCTATAAGATATTTGAACATGAGATGATGCTGCAACAATTTTGGTGACTTTCAAGTTTTTGATATGTTATTATGCATCATGCTTATAATTTAATGTATTTATATGAACTGATGTCGCTTCTTTTCTGCGAACAAGGAAGTTGGTTATTCTGTGTCTTCTTTGTCTTTTAGTGAAGAATTGCTGATGTTACTTATTTCAAGTTCTTTAGAATTTACAAAGGAGGGTTTTGTGCCCTTGAAATCTATGGTTTTGGTTTTGTTACTTAAAACACCATAAGAGTAAATATTCAGCTTGGTTGGGTATCATAAAATTTGATTACTTCTTTTCTGCAACCCAAGTTGAGCAATATCCAAAATAAAAAATGTTTGCTTAGTTATCCTTCTTTAGTCTAAATCATATCTATATAATTTTTGTAGTGGTACTCTAGCCTAAACCATAGCATGCAATTCCCAAGAAAAACACCATAAAATCAAATTTTTATGTTATTCTATCTAATTTACTTTTCAGTCCTTCACTCTGGGCAACATTATGTTAGACTTAGATAGACAAGACTTTGATTTGTTTTGGTAACAGGATGAGAAATATTTGATTTGGTATTCCAGAAAGAAGGAAAAGCAATTGAAATTAAGCTCAGTTAAGGATATAATTGCTGGACAGGTATGTAAAAGATTCTAATGCTGTTTGCTTTAGTTGGTTATCCCTTGATTTTGGGATCTAAATATTGCCTTCTTCATTCTTTGGAATGTTAATTCCACTTGTTTCAGGTAAGCTTTCAGGGGCAATTTCAACCTGAAAAGGAATGTCTGTCATTTTCGCTTATCTATGGCGAACGTTCACTTGATCTGGTAATCTTACTATTCATGGTTTATACATTAAAAGTTATATTACTTTACCAGTTTGGGTTATCTTTCTTTGGCTAAGACTAATAGCTTCATTTGTCTAATTATCGTTTTCATAGATATGCAAGGACAAATTGCAGGCTGATTGTTGGTATCTAGGCTTGAGAGCTGTAATATCCAGGTGTCACCATTTTAGACCACTATGTAGCTCAAGGAGCCGCAGAGGGGTACAAACTTGTGTCAATAGTCCTGCTGGCTTTTTTCGAAGAAAGCATTATCTAGGACTTCTGGAGGATACCAACGAATTTGAACAGGTTTATAATAGCTCATATTGTGTGTTTCATTCCAGTAATTTTGGTTGCCATTCTTTCTTCCAGACAGAGTCATGTTTGATTAATGCTGAAAATAATCTGGAAATTTCAAATTAATCAGGAAAGGTTTGAAAATTATTAGAGGTCACATTGACAAAAATTTGAAACTAATCAAGAAAAAAAAAAATTAAATGATCCAAATGCAGCACAACGGTCTATCCTAGTAAATGGGCATGTATCACTACAGTTATAGTTAATTCACAGATTTCTTACACAAAATGAAATATATTGATTCCCAAATTATTTTGTTAAAAGAAGTTTCCCAGGACAAAAAGAAAAGAAAAGAAAAGGTCGATAATGGTTGGTTATATAAGAATTGCTCAATTAGGTAATTTCTCTTGGACCAAAGCCTTTCAAAGTGTTGATTCCACAAAATGATGATGGCTCCTTGTAATCTGCACTTTCTATCTGCTCAACCTTGTCTTCAACTCAGTTCAACTTGACCAAGTCTTAGTTCCAAAACTCCATTTCATTAGTTATATGGAAATGTCTTTTCTAATGGCTTCTATCTATGCCCTATTGGGCTTTCCTCCTATTCTTTGGGTTTCATCAACTTGAGTTTTAATATTGTATTGAATCAAATCGCCAGAAATGGTGAATGAGTGTCTTTTGCTCACACTCAATTCTCCATCCCTTTTTTCAGATTAAATAATATTGCAATTGATATGAAAATATTTGTTACATGGATCATTGGATAAATAATACACATATATACATGCCATTTTGAATATCTTCTTTGATTCCAGAACGAAAGACATGTTCAATTTTGATTTTTATAATTATGTTTATGTGTATGTGTGTGTATATATATATTGCATCATCTATATATAAAGAATTTCCCATGGATATATTTGTATGTGTTACATATAGGGATTACATAACTGTATAGAAAAAAATTGATCATGTTTAGTTTTCTAGAATCAAAGAAAGGTATTTAAAATAGCTTATACGTTGTGACCTGGAATAAAGGTTGCTCTAAGGAAGAAGGGAGTCAATTTATTCTTATCTACCATCTTTGAATAAGAATATTTAGTCAGTGAACAGATCCACACAATTTCTTTTTTTTTCATTGAAACTCATCCTCTTTTTTTTTTTTTATTATAATTTCTTTTTCATTGAATTTTAATATCACGATAGGTGTAGATAGTTGTGATTCAATGGGTTACGTCCACTTTCCTTTTCTTTTGTTAGTTTCTAATTTCATTGGAACAATGGAAAGTGCTACTTGGCAATTAAAAGAGATAAGTTACCATTGTCCATTATAATGTACTCCTTTTAATCCCTAAATTGTAGTCCCCTTTGACAGAGATCAAATTTTAATCAAGTGGCATGAATTGCTTTAAAACCTACTTTTGTTTATTTCTTTTCATTACTACTGTTATTTCAAATTGAATTATGTTCTATCGTTTGTGATAAATGTAATTACAAATGACATTGGGGTAAATTTAAAAATTTAAACTTTTAACTTTTGATCATGAACAATAATTTTTGGGACAGCCAAGAGGAAACATGAAGTATAAATATGGGACAATAGAAAATAATAATTATCCATTACAGTATAACAAATACACAAATGTTCCTCTTTGTGACTATGATTACTATATTATTCTTAATTTTAGTCCTAACTTATGATCTTTGTATTTTATAATTAAGTTACTGAAAGAGGGTTGTTACTTTATACTATAAATATCAATAGTTTCTCAATCTCTCTTCAGTAGGAATACTATGGCTGGAGTTTTATGGGAAAAGCCAAAGCCTCTTATCAGATTTGAGCCAATGACTTATGTCTTACAGTGGTGTTACTTTACCACTGAGTTAAAATGGTCGATTAGATTCAATTACTGAATACGCCATTAGCTACTATGAGCCTTGTGCATACTTACAATAATACATGGATATAAATCTGTTAAACTTTACATATATATCTTACTAGTATGGTGGACCATTCAGGAAAATAACTCCCCCTTTGCTGTCATGTTGTAGTCAATCACTCCTACATCCTCCTTACAAATGCATTATTTTTTATTAAATTCTTAATAAAATCTTTAACCTTGTAGACGTATCTTGAGGCTAGGGTAAAGAAAAGAGACTCTTAAACATAAGAGTATGTGCATGGGCATATGAGGGTAAGTAGATTCAACTTCTTAGGACAAGTGCAGAAGCTTAGGAGTAGTTAGTTATGTCTTGACGAAGACAAGTATGGTGGATTGAGTGATATTGCTTAGAGGGCATGAATTGCAAATATATGGGGACTTGTTGTAGTGAAAGGCAAGCCTTTAGGATGGAAGAAGTTATGTTATTTTGTAGAGGGTGAGAAAATCCTCTGGAAGAAGTTGTAGAGAAGTTTTGAAAGGCACCATATATATAGAGAGACTTGGGATAAGTGGGGTAAATGGATTGCTTGCAAGGCACAATAATCCTTCCTTCCTATCATGCCTTAAGATGGGGGATTGCATGCGCATGCATGGTAAGTGAACAATCATGAATAAGTGAGCTTAATTAGGCTAGTTTAATTCCATTAGATCCCTTAATTGGAAGTACAGACCATGGGTTTTGCATTGATATCTCAAGATTAAAGGTGATAAGAGGGGTAAATGCTTGATAAAGTTGAAGTTGGAAGTTGATAGAATGGATTGAATGTTGAGAAAGATAGGGAAGAATGGACCGTAAAGCCTTTGACACCTTTGCATTTGTCATCCTTTGGGTAGTTCATTGGACATGAGCACGTGTCTCAAGCAAAACCCTCCAATTGTTTCTGGAGTCGGCTTCCAATTTATGCTTTTGTCAACCAAAATACTGTTCCCAAATCGTTTCTAGCGGTAACAGGGTTGTGCTTTGATGTTCATCCATATATGCGTCGAATGGCTTGGTTGGACGTTCAAAGCCATGGCATGGGAACATGGAGTTTTGGGTAGCATCCAAAAATGGGCTTTAACATGTGTGTTGCCACTCACCCATCACAACGTTTCTGGTTTGGGTTTTACCCTCATGCCAGACATTCTGTCTTGTAAAGCTTATTGTTAATGATCCCTTTTACTTGATTAGTATTCAACTATCACACATAAGTCTAGATGTACTTTTTTTCCATCCATAATCTAATGTGGTGTTATGTCCAATTTAATCACTTCTCTCTTCAAGCAAAATCTTCATTATTTTTCCAGAAACAAGTACTTGGATGATATGATGCATAATTAAAGAAGCTGAAAAACTAAAAATCTGTAATTTCATCTTAAAAAATGGGATGCATCAGACTCGCGTTTGTTTGCAACTACAAGATTTTTGTTGAAGTCAGTTGGATGCATCAGACGGATATTGGTGGATCTTAGAACAATCTTCCACTGCTTTCCCAGACATATGTCATATTATGCTTGTAATAAACGCATTCCTATTTACAACTATCTCCTTTCGATATATTTTTTTTATTCTTTTATCTTTTCGGTATTTGATTAAACTATGTTCAAGATAACAGATATATGTATGTTTTAGATTTTCTATTCACTCATAATCTAACCTGGTCAACCTGATCATGATATTTCGCTCAAGATCTGGCCTGGTTGACCCAATCATGATATTGAGGGATGGGACCTTTTCTTGTAACAATCTGGACCCTGAGAAGTAATTGCTTAAATTTAGACAAAAAATATTTGGTCTAGACAAAACAAAGAAAATGACTTGTATCAACCACCTTACTCATGACTGTTATGCTTCTTGAAGGTGCGCAGTTTATGTGGGAGTCCTACTCTGTCACATTCAGAAAGGTGTTTTTCTGATGGCTTATCATATTCTTCTGATTGCTTTTCTTCGTCGGAATCAATCCTATCAAATATGCGGAATGCAATGGGTATCTCAATTCCAAAATCTCCGTGTATTGAAGCAGATAATCTCAAGAAGAGGGTATCAATTTACGCTCATGGAGAACATGAAAAGAATGTGCCTCTGAGGCTTGTTATGCCTTGTGGATCTCGGCAAAGAGCAAAGAACAATATTTTGAATGATGTTATGATTTGGGGTGAAGGAATAGGAGGAGGGATTGTTGGTGGTGGGGTGGATAGGTTTGGCAACCATCATGGAGTACAAGTGGATGCTGTATTACCAAAATTATTGGAATCCACCATGATGTTTGATGTGCAGAACATATCTTTAGGAGGGAAACATGCCGCCTTTGTTACCAAGCATGGGGAAGTATTTTGCTGGGGTGAGGAAAAGGGGGGTAGGCTGGGGCACAAAATGAATATAGATGTGAGCTTCCCCAAAATTGTTGACTCCCTTATTGGGGTCAATGTAAAATCTGTTGCCTGTGGTGAATATCAAACATGTGCCCTGACAGAGTCTGGTGAGCTATATACTTGGGGTGATAATGGTTGTGGTGCTGATTTAATGGGCAAGGAGAGAAATAGAATTCAGTGGCTGCCGTATAAACTTTGTGGCCCTTTGGTCGGTATAAGTGTATCAGATGTTGCTTGTGGGGAATGGCATACAGCGATCTTGTCCACCTCTGGGCAGTTATTTACATATGGAGATGGGACTTTTGGGGTTCTCGGACATGGTAATCTTCAAAATGTTTCTCAGCCAAAAGAAGTTGAATCTCTCAAAGGTTTGTGGGTAAAATCTGTTGCATGTGGATCATGGCATACAGCCGCTATTGTTAATATCATGGTTGACCATTTCAAGTTTAATGCTAAAGCTGGGAAATTATTTACATGGGGTGATGGGGATAAAGGAAGACTTGGGCATGCTAATGAAGAGAGAAAGCTTTTACCAACATGTGTTGCACAACTTGTTGATCATGATTTCGTTCAAGTTTCTTGTGGAAGAATGCTGACAGTTGGGCTTACCAATTTGGGTACAGTTTATACAATGGGAAGTGCGGTGCATGGACAGTTAGGGAATCCACAGGCCAAGGATAAATCAATCACTATAGTTGAAGGGAAGCTTAAAGAAGAGTTCATAAAGGAGATATCATCAGGTTCATACCATATTGCTGTCTTGACATCTAGTGGAAGTGTGTATACATGGGGGAATGGTGCAAATGGGCAGTTAGGATTAGGTGATATAGAAGATAGAAACTCTCCAAGATTAGTGGAGGCGTTGAGGGACAGGAAGGTGGAAAGTATTGCTTGCGGATCAAATTTTACTGCTGCAATCTGTCTACACAAATCTGTTTCTGTTAGTGACCAATCAGCTTGTACTGGATGTAAATTGCCTTTTGGATTTACAAGGAAGAAGCATAATTGTTACAACTGTGGTCTCCTGTTCTGCCGTGCATGTTGTAGTAAGAAGGTTACAAACGCCTCTCTCGCACCTAATAGTGGCAAGGCTTTTCGAGTCTGTGAGCCATGCTTTTATAATCTGCAGAACATTACACATTCAGGTAGGCTATCAAAACTGGAGAGTCGCAGTCCAAAGCAGCTATCGACCCAAAGAAAAGTATTGCCTGATGAGAAAGAAGAAAAAGGAGATGTAGCTCCAAAATGGAGTCAGATGTTGTCAATTAGACAATCTTGTAACAGGGGAAGCCAATATGGTGGAAGGAAGATCTTGGAAAATCAAGGGGAAAATCAGCAGCATTTAGAACCTGTTTCTTCTTTGTCAGGTGGGCTCCCACAATGGGGGCAAGTCCCATGCCCACCTTTATTTAAAACTTGTTGTCCAGAAAATTCTGGAGCATTTATCCCTATATCGGAAAATCAATCTGCTTCTGTTTCCCCACTTCATTTGGTATCTACTATTTCTAGTGAACTAAATGCGGAGAAAGCCATATGTAAGCCAGATGAGATGCTCATTGACGAAGTGCAGAGGCTGAGGGCCGAGGTAATTGGTTTTTTACTCTCTTTTTTTCAAGTGAAGTTGCTTTTACTTGATTTTGCTTTCTTGGTTGTACACAATCTTTCTCATTGTTTAGAATGTGCATGCACACAAGATAATGTTGTCTGCTACATAATTTTTGAATTATGAAGATTCTCGGTGTTAATGCATATGCATCCAGGAAGAGGGGTGACATTGAAAAGTACGAACTGGCTGCAATTGTACCACTTTTTATTAGCCCTGTATACACATTTTTGTCTCCAGCCAGACAGTAACTAAATTTCTTAATCTAGAAGATTCTTAAGTTCTTATCATATAACGATAATAATTTTTATGGCTGTACAGAGTAGGATTATAAACTCTGGATTTGTATGTATAAAAGGTTGTTTTGTAAACTACACCAATTGAATGGAATGTTACCAAAATTGGTTGTATCATCAAGGAGAGAAGTAGGCCTTCTGCCATCAGAATTGTTAGTGGGAATTCATGATAAAGTATGCTGGAATATATAACAACAGTCAGTTTAGGATTTAGTTCTCTATTCTGGGTTCATGGAAAATCAAGTTTTTATAACTAATGGCAGTTATGGTTATGGTAAAATTGACAGAGATTGGGCTCATCACCTGTTTACTAAAAATTTGATTCAGTGCCAAATATATATTGAGAAAACCAACATGTGACTACAAATGCAAAAGAGAATCCTACATCCAATTGTATAAAAAAGATTAAAATGATTAGATGTAAAAAGAAAATTAGAGAATATAATCATTGATGTCTGGGTTAAGGATCTGCAAAATGGTGCAATTTCTGATCACAAAGAAAAATATAATCCATGAAGGGCTGAATAGTGAAAGGAAAATTGTTATAGCTGCTCCAATATTTGGTCCTAGGCATCTCTAAAAGTTGAATTTTAGCACTGAAGTTAACTTTGACAGTTGGCATTGGTCACATACATTTGGGCCTGCGTATCTGCAAGGCCTCTGGCTAATATCTGCTGTATCTTATATCTCCAGAACAAGTTTTATGTTCTGCCTCCTTTCAATGAAGTGCACGAAGATAACCATCATATGTTCTGCATCATTTAGTGTTCTTGATTCTTATACAGTCCAAAGAACATGCCAATAGCAGTAGTTTAACCAAGTTTTGGGGGCAAAGCCAAAAGCACTACAAAAGGCTTGTCTTTGCTGTATCACTTTCTGCATGTATTTACTCAGAACAGACATATTATTGAGCAACTGATACTTATGGAGAGAGAGAGAGAGAGAGAGAGAGAGAGAGAGATGGGGGTGGAGAGAGGAAAGGGGACATAATTTTGGATTATCGATATTATATACTGGAGCTTTTTTTGTGTGTGTGTGTAGGGGAGGTGGGAATTTCCCTCTATCCTTCCATAAAGCAAAGCACCAACTTTAGACGTGTCTTTTTTCTCTTTCCAGATAAACTTGTGCCACATTCTTTTTCCCTATACTTGTCCTTGTCTCTTTCTTTTGAGCTTTTATTTGAGATGATCTTTTTATATATTTTTCCTTCTTTTAATCTTTTAATTTTATGTTTATGTTTTGTTTTGGTTGTGTGATTGAATTTTTTTTTTTTACTATTTTGATGTATTCTTTCTCTGCTTTCTCTTTACAGGCTAGAAGCCTTGAAAAGCAAAATGAGATCAGAAGCCAGAAGATTCAAGAATGTCAACAACAAATTGAGGAAACTTGGTCCCTGGCTAGGGAAGAAACTGCTAAGTGTAAGGCAGCGAAAGAGGTCATAAAAGCTTTGGCATTAAGGGTAAATTGCTTATTTGTCATCATTTTGGGTTGGTTTGATGCTTCTGTTGTTCTTATGAATTACTATGGACACATACATGTTTCTAATTTTACCCCTATTTTAAGCTTCATCTTGCTTTCAAGGATGTTCAAGCTGCGGCTACATCCCTTGACTTTAATTTCCATATTCCCATTCCATCTCAGAAATTGTTAAGGTGCAAGCTTATTATATAATTATAAAGATCTTTGTGTTTACTATCCTATGGTAATTGAGAGTACTAATTCACTGAGGTTTGCGTACTGGAAACTTGGGCTCTATTATCCCATGATGATTGAAAGTACAAATTGTTCACTGAGTTTTGCCTCCTAGAAAGTTGGGCTTTTTGCTTTGTCAAAATGGTACTTCATCAACTGTTATTTGGGTTGCTATGTCTACTGGCAAGTCATAAGTAAGGTCTAAAGGATTTGCTTGGCATATTTTGTAATGAGTGCTACAGAACGATTAAAATATTGAGGAATGCTAGGTGTACAAAGGTTTTTGTACAAAAATTTTTTACAAAATGAGGTGGCACTAAATGATTGAGTATGAGAGAAATTTAAATTTTGAATTATCCAATCATTTAATGCCACCTCATTTTGTAAGAGTTTTTTGTACAAAAATTTTTGTACACCAATCATTTCTCTAAAATATTTGTCATTCTTACTGCTAACTAATAATAAAAAAATTTCTTGCTTTCACATTTTTTAAATGTTTGTGTATGCTTTCATTCTTTGTCGGGTAGGAACCATTCTTATTGTTGTCTGCCCCAGTCAGTCTTCTGTCAACCGACTTCGCTTCTGCTTCATTTGATTTGTGTGACACTGATGGGTATCTTGACTCAGATTATTGCATCTGACCAAGATGTTCACTTTCATTTTCATTACTTTCATGTACAAACTTGAACACATTTCTTGGTGCAACTTGTCTGTTGCCCATGCCTGTATTATGAATGGCAGCTTTGTGCAAATATACATTTTCTGGATGAATGTCCAATCCAATGTGAAATTTACATGAATGTCCAATCTAAGGTGAAAGTTACATCATGTGCTTTCTCTTATTTTATCTTTCTTTTCATTTATACTCGGGGAAGTGCAAGTTTTATGGAAATGATTTCTGATACATTGAATGATAGGATTGCTTTATGTTTTAAACAGGTGACCGCCTATCTACTTATCTTCATTCTGGTTATTTAGGAGATCCCTATTTAGGTGATCATTAATCTATTCTATAAATACCGTTGATTGTTTATATTTTTGTCTCTGCTTTATATAGCTTCCACTGTTGGAAAAGATACTAGATTGTTACTTTGTCACTATAGATCAAAGGGATAAACATATATTTTGGTGTGTCAGATATCTCATGAAAATTGAATTGATTGATTCAATTTAAGTAGGATTATAGCCCAACACAAATTTCTTCTACTAGGTGTGTTAATGACAGCCATTTGAAACGTTGCTTTTTTTTAAGTCAATGAATTTACACACATCCCATATGAAGTAAAATGGCGAATTCAATTTTTACGGGACAACCAAATAAGCCTTTACTTAATTCGTTGATCTATATAGTATATAGTGGGTTTCTATAAGTCTTCTTGCAAGAGTTGTAATTGGTATTAATACTTTGTTGCAGCTTCATACAATGTCAGAGAAAGTTTCTTCTAATAAAGAACCCAAGGATGCAGCTCGTGTGAGTCGGCCTCAAATCACACCAGTATATAAAGATAGGCTTGACGGGGTGTACCCTATGACTGTGGCTACTAAACTGCCTCCTGAAGTAGGATTTTCAAAAGACAGTCAAGTAGATAGTCTATCTAATACTCCTATCATATTCTCTGATACACTAAAATCCAAGTTTGGGAGAGATGTTTGCAACACTAGATCGATGGAGAATTCAAATGTCACAAGAACTGAATCTCCACAGAACGGAAGGAATGCATCGAAGCTTGAATCGGTGGAACAGTATGAACGTGGCGTATATATCACATTTACAAATTTGCCAAGTGGGCAAAAGGGGCTGAAACGAGTGAGATTTAGGTAACTACTATCAAATTGACCATTCCATGTGAATAGGATCTTATCTTGAAACTTACATTAATGGGAATTTATGTGTCTCTGGGTATGTGCACACGTCTGTGTGTGAAGCTGTTCGCATACTTATCAAAATAATTGGGCGCTCTATGATGTTAACAATTATCGGATATTGGCTCTCTATGATGGTCTCAATTGTCAGATAAGGGGCTTTAACAAGATGTTTATTTTAAAGAATTTGTTGTTGTTAGTGGCTTCATTGTGGTTTCGTTAGTTCTTTCTGTACTGTTTCTCTTGGTATCGGGTACGATTGTATCAGTATGTTTTTAACTGAACTTTCATTGCTACTTGCTGCTTGTTTTGCAGCCGGAAGCAATTCACTGAGAGGAAAGCAGAGCTATGGTGGGAGGAGAATAAAGTTACTGTGTATCAAAAGTATGATATTGAAGGCTATAGCAACTCATCATAATCAGATGAAGAGCTAATTTTTGCTTGCCCTTTATAGATGATGATCTTGTCTACCTCAACAAATAGCCGGTGGATAATGGTAGACACTACGAGGAAGTAGATGCCAAGGATGAAAAATTCTTCTAGTCCACTACTTTAGGTGCCATTCATATGAATTATCTTGCCTATGGCATCCTGTGTACAGTTTTCAATAAAAGAATCTTCCTCTCTCTGCGAGCGTGCACGTGCATGTGCTACACATGCAAAATTATGCACAGGGTGTGCCCTATGCTGATCACTCACTGATGATTACCAAGATTGCAGATGGCGATCCACTGTGAAAAGAAGTTTTCGGAGTATTGCTTTGGACTACTGTCATGAAATATTCTCTGCTAGACACCAATTATTGTCTACTGATATGTTGGATTGTCGAACTATATGGTGAAATTATATCATCACGGATTGGGGAAATTCCTATTTGGTGACATGGTTGCTGAGGGTGAGGATATTAACAACCAAAAGAAATCAGTTTCCATGATGTCTTTGGCAACACCTTGAAAAACAGGAGGAATCCCTGCTTTAACTGCCAATGCCACTGAAAGAAGTGCAGATCAAAATTTGAGGTTCTTCGATAACCCTGACTCCTGTGACTTCGGAAGTGTTATGAAAAGAACCATCGTGGTTAATTTTAAAATACTCTGCTAGAGGAGGAGACCAAAAAGATGTGGTCGGAGAGGTGTTGAGGATGGATTTGGCCTGCTTCAAACTTCAAGCCTGCTGAGTTGGTAAGAAATATAAACTGTTGATGCTTAGATGGCCACTAACATAGGTCTAGCAGGATTTTCCTGAAGTAAAGCTTTTTCCCCTTACATCTCATCTAATCTGTATATCCATTCAGAAAGTACACCATTATTGTATTGGGGAGATTTAACTCTTGAAGGAGTCGTTTTATTGAGACCACAATACAACATTTTGGGACATTACTTAATCTAAAAGCTTAAGTTAATGGATTCGAGTCCAATTGTGTTTTATTAATCACTCAAGCATGCTTATAATATCTTTCCAACATGAGATTTAATTCTTTTTCATTTACACGTGTATACTCAACAATTCTTCACGTGTGAGTTCGTCACCATGTCAACCATATTCTCCAGAGAACGAAAGTCTATTGCTAAGTGCCGTGTCACCAACAAGAGCTTAATGCTTACAAATATGCATGCAAGCCATGCCCTTGTTTATAGTCCACTCTGTTATGGGTAACAACAAATCAAAAACCTTATGTGAGTTCACCATAAAGATGTTGCATTCAACACTAGTGCCTCGAAACATGGCCTACCAGCGTTAGAATTTGCAGTACACGCACAAGAAAAGTAACTGTCTGTTAGAATATATTATGAGATTTGATTTTATAGTATGAGATTTGATTGTAATTAGATTTCATAAATCATGGTAATCATATTTTATGGTAATCATATATTATCATATTTATCTACCTTAATTCTTCTATAAATACCAGTATTTTGTATTGTAATATCATCAAGAAATGAGAGCAAAATGTAGCATTTAGGGTTTTATCCTATGAACGTAGGTCATAAACTAAACCACAGAAAATCTCATCTCTATTTTCTTTTATTTACGTTATTGCTTTATTTTTTTTATTTGATTATCTTTTCTTAGCAATCGGCTAACACCGGTGTTCGATCTAAGGGGTCTTGTGCACACTTTTTTATTTTTCTTCTCCGCAAAATATTGTCCTGTTCTCAATAGATATGCTCACCACATCAATCCATCTGGTTCCAATTCACCGGCGCCCTTCTCTTCTTGATGATCAAATACTGGTTTTTCTTCTCCTTTTTCAATGCACGGATATGTGAAATTCATTCTTTATCAGAGGTGTTCAAAAGGTAGCCATATCGCAAGTGTGATCATTAACATTCATCTGCTGCTTCTTTTTCTTTTTTCTTTTTTTGTGTGTCATTCTAGCAACTTTTGTTGCTTCGTTTTTCGATTCTGTTGGATTAAAAAAATAAAAAATAAAAATTAAAAAAACTCGGTTGAAAAAATAAAAGAAAAAAAAAATCAAACTCTAGCTTCCATAATATTTCACCTTTAGGTTTGTCGAGATGTTAGAATATATTATGAGATTTGATTTTATATTGTGGGATTTGATTGTAATCAGATTTAATGAATCAAATTTGATTGAGTTGATTTTATAATTAGGTTTTAGGATAATTATATTCATATCTGATTGATTGATTACCATACTTATCTATCCAAATTCTCTTATAAATTTGAGTCTTTTGTATTGTAATATCATCAATGAATAAGAGCAAAATGTAGCATTTGGGGCTTTATCATGTAGATGTATATCATAGATCAAACCACATAAAATTGTTTGTCTTTATTTTCTTTTATTTTCATTTATTTTTCCATTTGATATCTTTTCATTGATATCATGCATGAAAGAAAAGATAATCAAATAGAAAAATAAAGGCAATAACAGGAAAAAAAAAATAGAGATAAGAGATTTTATATGGTTACTTAGATCTACTGGATAAAGCCCTAAATATTACATTTTGCTATTATTTCTTGATGGTATTACAATACAAAAAAATTTTATTTATAAAAGAATTGAAGTAGATAAGTATGATAATCAACAATAGATATGATTACCATAAAATTTGATTATAATCAAATTAATCAGATTTGATTCACCAAATTAATTACAATCAAATCACATAATATAAAATCAAATTTCATGATATATTCTAACACAGCCAATTAATAAGAAGAAAATCAATATTAAGATACAAAATTTAACATATATAGTTAGGCACGATTGTCTATGTTTAGTGGTAGTAAGAATAATTTTTTTTTTTCACTAATATCAAGAAAAAAAAATACTATGATCTTTAGGCTCTTTTTTTTTTCCTTTTTTTTCTTTTTTGTTTTTTAAAAAGAAATCTCAAACTAATTCTTGAATAAAATTCAAAAGCCTATTGACATGGGATTAAATACAATTCGAAAGCCGTTTGACGTGAGTTTTATTTGTAAGAAAAAAGAAAAAAAAAAAAAAACCTATATATATAAAAAAAATTAAGGTATATTTACATTGCTCCACAAATTTGCCTACGATTCCAACGGAGAGTAATGTGAATTGATGTATATTTCCTAGTGCACGTGTGATTAGGCATGATTGATATAATTTAAAAAACTTGTTCACCCTTCATCTTAATTTGCACCATACAACCTATATTCACAACTATCATCATCATTCATTTCAAAAAAAAAAAAAAAAACTATCATCATCATTCATCACACATCCCTATTACCTTATCACCATCATTTAATTTCTGGGAAATTAAAGTTACGTCTTTAATTTCCATTCAACATATATACAGTAGTGCTCCATCACAACAGGCTAGGTCTAATTAAACATTGGATCGAGCAAAAGCAAACATCGATCATGCCATTTAATTACCATCAACTCCAAACACACCATATCAACTTCCTCGCGCGAACTCATGATCTTGCGACCTCTAAACATTTGGGGTTTAAATGCTTAACGTTCATCACTGCTACTATTCTATCACTACTAATATAATTAAGGGACAACAACTCATTACTCTTTCCATCGTCACTACTCTAAAGTTGGTATGATGTACCAGCTTGAAAAGTGGTTAATTATACTCCTCCCAACTATAATCACTTTTGCAGTTTAGCTTCCAAATTAAGGCCCCGTTTGTTTCGACGTAAAATGATTTCCGTCGGAAAATGGTTTCAGGGAAATTGATTTTCAGGAAAATGATTTTCGCCGAAAATATATTCTGGTGTTTGGTGCGCACGGAAAATCGCAAATATTTTTTTTATATTTTCAACCAATCATATTAAAAAAAACTTATTTTTATGCAATTTAAAAATTAATATAAATTGTCCAAAAATGTCCCGGGCAGGTCCCGAAAATGTCCCGGGTGGTTCCGAAAATGTCCCAAGGAGGTCCGAAAATGTATCGGGCAGGTCCCGAAAAATGTCCCGAACGGGCCCGAAAATGTCCCGGGCAGGTCCCGAAAATGTCTCGGGCGGATCCCGAACAGGTCCTGAAAATGTCCCGGGGAGGTCCCGAAAATGTCCCGGACTGGTCCAAAAATGTCCGGGCGGGTACCGGGGAGGTCCTGAAAATGTCCCGAGCGAGTCCCGGGGAGGTCCCGAAAATGTCCCGGGCGAATCCCGGGGAGGTCCCAAAAATGTCCCGAACAGGTCCTGGGCGGGTCCCGAAAATGTCCCGGGCAGGTCCTGAAAATGTCCCAGGCGAGTCCCGAGGAGGTCCCGAAAATGTCCCGGGCGGGTCCCGGAGAGGTCCCGAAAATATCTCGGGCGGTGTCCCGAAAATGTCCCGCGGGTCCCGAGGAAGTCCGAAAATGTCCGGGCGAGTCCCGTGGAGGTCCCGAAAAATCCCGGGCAGGTCCCGAAAATGTCCCAGGCGAGTCCCGAGGAGGTCCCGAAAATGTCTCGGGCGGGTCCGGAGAGGTCCCGAAAATATCCCGGGCGGGTCCCGAAAATGTCCCGGGCGGGTCCGAGGAAGTCCCGAAATGTCCCGGGCGAGTCCCGGGGAGGTCCCGAAAAAGTCCCGAGCAGGTCCCGAAAATATCTCGGGCGGGTCCCGAAAATGTCCCGGGCGGATCCCGAAATGTCCGGGCAGGTCCCAAAAATGTTCGGGCGGGTCCCGAAAATTTCCCAAGTTGGTTCCGACTGGGTTCCGGCGGGGTCTGGTGGTGTTTTAGCTGTAGTCTACCAATTTAAGAATGTGACGCTTAAACTCGAAAAATGGTTTACGGTTTTAAAAAGGGGAAACCATTTTACGGAAATTAAAGAAGATTTTTCGGTCAAACTGAAAATGATTTCCGTTGACTATTATTTTACGCCCCACCAAACACCAGAAATTACGGAAAATGATTTCTGGAAATCATTTTCCGTCGAAACAAACGGGGCCTAAGCTTAAAAACTACTCCCAAACCATTTGGGGCTGGCTCTCGGCCACACCTTTTTTTTTTTTTTTTTTTTTTTCAACACTTTAAGCCCAGAGCATTTTGAAAGTTTAGGGGTTAAAAAGTCACATGTGACTCACTTGGCTTCCATCGCGTAAAAAATGAAAAAAACTTAACTGATGGGTTAACTTATCACGATTCGGTAATTTATGGGGTTGAATGTCACTTTTTAAACTTTGGAGAAGTATTTATGTAGTTATATGTAGTTGAAGCTTTGTCTTAATAATAATATTAAAATTATATATTTCAAGCATTGAATTATGTTCAAATCTTATAGCTTCACACGGACATTATATGGTGGACATGCTCAATAAAATACTTCTAAAACAAATAAAGTCCCTAAAAAATACAAAAAAACAAAAAAGAAAAAAAAAAGAGAGAATCGCAAACATCCAAAAAACGGTTATAATAAGGTAGGTTATTGAAATGACCATGCTATAATAGCAAGAGCAATTGCTTCCATCATAATATTCTTCTTCTCAATTATTTTAAGTATTATTACATAGCTTTAAACCTAATACTATAATTTGACTGTTATCTATTTTTGAATAATAATATGACTCTTATAATACTCTTTTTTTAAAAAAAAAGAATGGTCAACTTTCACGACTAATCAAAAAAGATCCAGAGCCCTAAGCTTTATGAAATCAAAGCATGTTACTCCGAAATTACAATATTAAAGATACATTTAGAAATTTCTTCCATTCATATCTTATCTATGACATATAGAAACGCATCATTTGCTAGCTCATGAGCTACATAATTGTTCACTTGCTTGGTATGACAAATCTGCCAACTGCGGAAGCCCTGAATGACTACGTTGATATTTACTACAATCTGTTCATACCGGCTCTAGTTCTGCATCGTAGTGTTGATTACGTTAATAACTTGCAAAAAGTCACCATCCAAAATAATATCGGGTAACCTCAAATCATGACTGAATTATGATGCCTGCAGGATCGCTAGTGCTTCTGCCACTTCTAGCTCTGCGAAAAAACTAATAGAATGGCTCCTAGCCAAAATAGTCATACCTAAATGATCCCCGACAAAAATGCCTGCCCCTAGTCGTTTGTTGGCTAAGTCAAAAGTTACATCTTAATTCACTTTATAGGAGTTTGGTGGTGAGTTTTTCCAACCCATGCGAACATCCAACCTTGGGGGGGAGTTGGTGGTCTCATCCTTGATATTTGTTTTGCTAAATTCAACAACATTTTGAAAAAGTTTGGTTGGAGGAATGAAATCTTTCCTATGTACCACTGTATTTCTTTTGAACCTGCAAATGCTCTTTGCAATATCTACATAAAGAGCTAGTTCCTCCTCCGAGAACCGATCGATCCATCCCGCCATGACTTCTATCTAAATTCTCCCTCAATATTACGCGTGTATTCTCGTATCACTATACCCCCAAACATCACGTGCAGTAGGACAAGTCCACAAGACATGCAAAGTATTTTTACCGCCCAAGTAACATAAACTTATCAGTACTCTTGATATATGCACAATATATATTGAGACATTGTCCCAAATTAAATAAAGATTTGTGTTGGTAAAAATTAAGGGATACTTAAAATATGATAACTATTTCAATTACAAGATGTCTTGGAGTACTACTTATCACCTTTCCCACGCATAGATGAATCCCTCAACTCATAGTTTAATTATTTCATAGTTTAGATATATATAACTAACAAATCGCATCTAAAAATCCCTTAATTGGTGATTACTTTATGCTCATCTTGTCAATGAATCGCTTCCAAATCAATGTGAAAACAAAATAAAATAAAATAAAATAAAAATTGCATCATCCGTTATGAATAGAAGTATAACAATTAACAAAGGCCCGATTAATGCATGGGCTTTATCAAATTTAAATAAAGATAACAATAATACAACAACCTCCAAGAAGCATAAACTCCTAAAGGAGAAAAGCACCAAAAGCTGGATTGATGGAAAGGAAAAGTATGAGAGAGAGAAAGAGAGAGAGAGGGAGATGGCATCGATGGGAAAAGGATGATAAAACTTACAAGTGATCCTGATCTGCCACGTGGAAGCTTTAGTTCACATGGCGAAAGCTGGCCCCACATGGGGTCCCGATGGACCGTAGTCTTTCATTAACACGGCGAGCTTTTGCCCCGCACGTTGTTCCATTGGGATGACATGATTAGTTATAATAAATTCCCTTCTTTATCTTTGTTGGTACTTGAATTGTACGTAGTAAATTCTCTTTACTATCGTTAATAACCATTCAATTAAGCTCGTGACTATAAGCTTTCTAACATTTTTCTTTATATATATGTTTTTTTATGGTTTAAGATTCTGATAGAGAATTTCATACATTTGTATTATGCCACATATATAGATAGCATCACCCAAAAAAAATTTATAAACATAAGTCAAACAACATATAAATTAAAACCAAGTTTTTTTTTTTTTAAAAAAAGAACATTAACAATTAAACAATGCATGCGCTTGAGCACTAGTACCATGTTTAGGGGCAGAACCACGTATGCTGCCCTCAAATTTTACCCCCTAAAATTTGCTATGAGATGAGAAAATTTGAAGAGACAAAAGCAATTAATATATATAGATCGGAAGCATAAGTGCGTTTATGCTGTGTTCCACTTTTCGTTTTAAGATAAGTACTTAAGGTGCATGACACATTAATCAAGGGTGGAATCAAAATTTTTGGTGTGGAGGACAGATTTTTTTTTTAATAAGTTGAAGAGACGGACTTATATAAATACAAAAGTACACAAATACATATAATATCTCATTAGAGTCTAGAAAGAAACTAAATGAATTGAATATTTTAGATTTTTTATGTTGAAAGAAGTGAACAAAACTATAAAAAGTAATTAAGGGGGGACAAAAATATTATTTTGAGGTAACAAAAATTTCATTTTGGGGGAACAAATCTATAAAATATGTATAGCTAAAAAAAAAATTAAACATTTTGGGGGACAAAAATATTATTTTGAAGTAACAAAAATTTCATTTTGCAGAAAAAACAAATTTATAAAATATGTATATTGTTTTTTTTTTTTAAAAAAAAATAAATGTTTTGGGGGGACAATATTCATCCCCTCAACCCAAACCTTGGGTCCGCCCCTGACACATTATATGAATAGCAAATCAATATAAGAAAATTGGAATATATAATTGTTTATCAATGTCAAGATTGTGGGTTGTACCTTTAAAACGGGATGGGTGATTTAAGAAATCATTTTTTAAGGTAATTGGTCCCAAGGAGTGGGGGATGATTTAAGAATTCTTTAAAAAGGTTATACCTTTAAAAACGAAAGCCATTAATTAATATAAGTAAATATCCAAAGAAAATTAATTTACCTAATTAGTGGAATTTGGGATATCATAAATTAATATAACCTCATCGTAACTTAATTTCTTGCACAAAACCGCGCGTACATGCATGCTAAAGAGATTTTTAGACGGGGGGACCCTGGTCTGCAAGTGGCGCGCGGTCATCGAGCAAATTTCTTCTTCTTTCTTTTTCTCCCATTAATCACGAAGAAAAAAAATGAAATATTCTTTTGGAATTTGCATATATGTGTTTTTTCATGATGAGGACGTGAACAAAAAGGAAATCGGCGATTATTAGAGAGAGAGAGATCGACGACAGGAAATCAGCATGTGAAAGCGACATTCTTGAGTTAGAACGCCGCCGAAATTCGTTTTCCTCGGTTACTCATTAACGTAGATCCTCTTCATACAAAATTGTCGGTACCTTAGATTCCAAGAAAGGACAAGAACGAAGGATGGGATAATTGGAGAGAGAGAGAGAGAGAGAATTAGGCTTCAAAAGAACGATAACAAGAATAAGTATTGGATTGTGAAAAAACAAATGAAAAGTTAAAGGCGCGGCTAGGAGGGGGTGGCAGCCTCCCATTTGCTTTTTCTCTTTCTTTTTGTCCTCTTATCAAAACCCCACGCAACTCCCACATTCCACCTCTCTCTCATTCACTTGGATCTTCTTCTATCTTCTTCTTCTTCTTCTTCCTTCGCTCTAAGGTCTCTCTTTCTCTCTCTCTCTCGCTCTCTCTTTCTCTCTACGTGTAGATATGTGTGTGTTATATATATTTACAACATGCATGGAGAGTTAATTAAGTCCTGTACTATATCTTATAATTTGACTAATACTACAGCGTTTTGATTTTTTGTAGGACAGTGTTGTTGTACAGTTGTTGATCGATATCAAGGGCTAAGTCTCTTTGTTGTTTTTGAATACGAGAGGCTGGTCATCCTCTTTGATTAATTTCTAAACCAAGTAGAGAAATTAATTAAGAAGTTGGAAAAAGGTGATCATGGCTCCTGTTTCATTGCCTCCTGGTTTTCGATTCCACCCTACCGACGAGGAACTTGTCGCTTACTACCTCAAACGAAAGATTAATGGTCGTGAGATTGAATTGGAGGTCATCCCCGAAGTTGATCTCTACAAATGTGAACCTTGGGAGTTACCAGGTATATACATATATATATATCTATCCTTCATTTCTTTTAATCTTCCATTCTTGTTTTTTCATTTTTATTTTAAAGTTCCTGTAAAACGATCGAATTGAATAGTTGTGAGTGTTTTGTTGCGTTTAGAAAACTTAGTAAACCGAAAAACATTTTTTCGTGGTGCGTAAAGCTCGATTGACAACCTTCGAAAATGCTGAGAATGAACACGAGTATATATGATTATATCGGCAGAGTCCATATATATGATTTATTTCCAATTGAACTTTGAATAATCCTCTATTGTGTGACTAACAATGAATCTTAGTTGTTTTGAATAGATTGGTTAGCTTATTCTGAGAGATCTGATAATGTGATTGACAATTAGAATTAAGGTGTCGAGTCCTTTGCCTGATCTTCTCTTTCTTTATAATTTTGAGGCCGGAACATCTTATATGCATGCTTGAAAGTATTTGATGATCGAATGCTTAAGAAAAAAGTGGTTTTTTGCGGTGGATAATATATGTGTATGCTTAGTTGATTGAGAATGAGAAGGCTTTGAGACTATTTAAATTAATAAGCTTTATTGAAAGTTTGGATATTAATGATCTCACATTTTCAATGCGAACTAAATTGCGGAAATTAATGTTTTTAAGGGTGACAAACAAACAAAAAAAGAAATCAGTAGTTTTTTTTCTTTTTTCTTTTTTTTTTTTAAAAAAATGTTTTCAGCTTGTTTTATGTCAGAAAATGTTTTACTTAATTTTATGTTTCAATTCCATCTTTAAGAGAAAAGCGAAAACTTCTTGACTTGATCATCCTAATGAAGATTGGGGAAAGAAAGGAATATGGTAAAAGAACAATCAAGGTATATTGTTGCTTCTTGAAAAATTTACAACTTATAAAGTTAATATATAGATCAAAATGGGTTAAATATGAAATATTTTATTTAGGGTTTGCGTGGTAATCTTTTGCTGATTTCTACCTTTTCCCAAGTAATTTTTTATTTTTATTTTTTATTCTTTTCCCAAGTAATTAATTGCTCCGCGTTCTACATGACACGATAAGAATATTTTTTGCCTTGGTTTGAACAGTACTACATCTTGACTAAATGCCGCGCGAATGACACAGGTCATATATAATTAAGTTTACGGAGAATAATTTAATCACCCCATTTTTTCTTTAAGTGCCCATTTTCATTAGAAATTTGACTAGCTATACGATAAAGGCCAAAACATGGAGGTCCCAATACCTTTTTCAAAAGGCCAGTGACCACTAATGACTTGAACTCTTCCTTTAGACACGATTTTCATTCTTTTTGTTCATTTTTATGTTAATGAAAAACTACTAACTAAACGCGTTGAACGCACTTTATTAACTAGTAAAATATCTCAAACTTTAACATAAAATATATATATATATATATATATATGCTTCCATTGGAAAAGGAAGTACTAGTTTGGATGCTACTTTAGAAACGTTGTGAACTTGAAGATTTGTAGTGAGACAATTAATCCGGATCAAGTCAAAAAGCACGGGAAAAAGGAAGGGGTTGCACATATTGTCTCTGAGATGAATAACTTATTCCCAGCTACCAAGACATACTAGCTAGATTCTTTTTTCTTTCTTGTTTTTTTCTGGATGAGCAAGATGTACGGATTATAGTTAACAGGAACGTAAAACATAGCTATACATATGACAAGAGAATGAACCATAGTAAAGGTGAACAACATATATATATATAGTTAGTTAGTTAGTGATGGATGCATGCATGCTTTAAGAATAATCTGATGTTCTTTCGGTGCATGCAAGTGTTTCAACTTTATAGTAGAAGATACTTTTAAGTGGCTTCCACCTTATATAATTGCTTCTATAATGCAAGTATTATATAATCTTCTCTCTCTCTCTCTCTCTCGGTCAATGCAAGTGATTATTAAATAACCATAAATAAACAAAACGTTGCAGGAAAGTCATTATTACCAAGCAAAGATCTTGAATGGTATTTCTTTAGTCCACGGGATCGGAAGTATCCCAATGGATCAAGGACTAATCGTGCAACCAAAGCTGGATATTGGAAGGCCACCGGGAAGGATCGAAAAGTGAACTCTCAGACGCGTTCTGTGGGCATGAAGAAAACCCTCGTTTATTATCGAGGGAGAGCCCCTCACGGCGCCCGAACTGGATGGGTTATGCATGAATATCGTCTCGACGAGAGAGAATGTGAAAATGCTCCTTCAGGCTTGCAGGTATAATACAACCTATTTTCTTTCTCATTTTATATCACTTTCACGTGATCTAGTTGTATGGCTGATTTTTACTGGTAAATTAATTCAGTTGCATGACAATCGTATTTTAGTTGTATAATTCAAAATGATTAATCAATTTGAAATTTTTCTAATTTTATTTTTTATAAAGTTCTATTTCACTTACTAACTAAATAATATGAGACTTAACATTCATGACTATCATTATAAATTATATGTGAGCTAAGCAACTTGTCATCTTCCTAATATGAGATGAGGGTGTTACAAACTCTCACTCTTAAACTTTCGACGTCCTCGTCAGGGCTACGTCATGCAGTGCCCGATCTAATACCACATGGGCTGATGTTACTAGATGAAACGCTAACAACATCTGCTCTATCACCCTAAAATGACTAGTTAATTTGAAACTTTCTTAGAAATCTTTATAAAACTTAGTTTTACCTAGCTAGTAACTAGACAATATTGAGATTTAACACTTGTGACTACCTTTATAAACTACCCACTCTATATAGATTATTCTTCATCTTCTCAATAGAATATTGGAGTGTACAAATCTACAAAATAACATTACTCTTTTGTAAAATATTATTGCAGGACGCATATGCACTTTGTCGCGTTTTCAAGAAGAGTACGACACCTGGTCCGAAGATAGGGGAGCATTATGGTGCCACAAATACCTATCAAGTAACTAGTAACCACTCTTCAAGCATTGACCTATATTCTGAGGGAAGATTAGGTGATCAAGATTTGGAGATCAGATCGGATAATTATCCAATGCAATATGATTCATGCTCATCACCAAACATGCTTACCGGATCATCACTCGATCATATGAATGCAACAAGAGATGTGAAATGGATGCAGTACTTATCAGAAGACGCATTTAACTTTACCCCTCCACCATTTTCAAATTATGGAAATGTTTCATACCCTCCATCAAAAGTAAAATTTTCTCTCTTTTTTTAGTTAAGATATTATTCAATCAGAAGTAAATGTAACCCTAAAATTAAGACGTACGTACACTCTGTCCCTTTGCAGGTGGATATAGCATTAGAGTGCGCAAGGCTGCAGCATCGATTCTCACTTCCTCCATTAGAGGTGGACGACTTTCCTCAAGCTGGATTCACCGACTTTAGAATGTCACAATCAATTACCCCGATACGAGAAAGTGCAAATGAAACCGATATTTTGCAGGAAATCCTTTCAGTGGCTCAAGCTTCTCAGGAGCTAATAAATCAATCAAACGTTCCGGACACGTGGGGTGGAAATTATGCCCCTGAGGATGATTTTTCCTTCATGGTTGGCAGATCAGATCATAGCCATAATATTCAAGTTAGTACTGACATGAGTTCTGAGAGATATTGGGAGGATCCAAGTACAAGGTCTATAAACATTGGGGATCTGGATGAAGATTTTAAGTCGGAGAGGATGGCTACAGAGAACTTAAGATGGGTGGGAATGTCGGACAAAGATCTTGAGAAGGTACCATTTTTATGAGTATTAATGCTTTATATATAGTTTATATATACATCACTCCATTATCCTCTTTCTCTCAAAACTGATGTGTCATGGTCCCTCATAATTAGGGCAGAACTAGCCCAAACCTTGTTGGTTTCGGGCCCTTCCAAATTTTCAAAAATGTTATAAAATTTTGAAAATTTTTTCTAAATTTTAGATGTTTTTAATAAAATAGACCCTCCAAAATTAATTTTTATTCTCAAAATTTTTATATTTTTAGTTTTGGACCTCTCAAAATTATTTTTCTAGTTCCACCCCTGCTCATAAGTTCATAACATTTGGTGCACGGGATTGGTGTTTTGGTCGGAAGAATATGCCTCATCAAGCGCTATGGGTCAGGATATAATGGGGTGATGAATAGGATTACTGTTATTTTATTTTATAAATATGACAGATTGTAATAATTAGCTTGTCATAACTAAATATGAGAAGTTATATAGTTGTTTAATTAAGTATATAACTTTTTTTGTTTATATAAAAAAAAAAAAAAAAAAAAAACAAAATCCATGTTGGACAGAGTTTAATGGAAGAACACAAGATTGTTCCAATAGAAGATATTTCATGCTTCCGGAGAAGAGAAGAGGATGAGATTCAAGGTATCAAAATCATAATTTCTTCCTTTCGTATATTATATTCTGACGAAGTCATTTTTCTTATCATTAACCATCAACATTAACAAGAGTTTAATTAACTGCGAGCAGGAGAGAGCGGGCATACCAAAAGCTGCAACGAATTCAATGACTCAGAAATAAACAGTTTCCCACTTGGATTCATCAACGATGAGCCAAACGAGAACTTCCTTGATGATGGAGATCAAATGGACGATTATTCAAATTCTCCAAACTTCGAGGTGATTGAGGAAATTAAGGTTAATCACGGAATGTTTATTTCAACTCGCCAGGTGGCGGAGACATTCTTTCACCAAATAGTTCCTTCGCAGACAGTTGAGGTCCACCTAAACCCAGCGATGATCATGAAAACCTTCTCAATCGATCAGAAATCTGATCATCTACAAATAAGGTCTTCTTTCTTTAGAAACTTCAAATATGTAGCGAGTGCAATTATTTCAATGGTAGCACTTATTTTGGTGCACCTATATGATGGGGGATATCTGGAAGAAGAGAAACGACTGACAGATGGCTTTACTACTGCAAGTAGTGGGGAAGTGAAAGGGGATTTAGCTTGCTGCGCTAACAATGTCAGGAAGAAGGAAAGAAGTGGAAGAATTAAGTGGAGTGACCGGAAAAAACAGGTTTCGTTGGAAATAAACGCAGAAGGCCGTGGGAATAGTTTGAGTGCTTTTTCCAGGAGTACTGTAGGGATCTTCATCACCGTTTCTTTAGCTCTTTGTACCATGTGGGCTAACCACATTATACCTACCGCTTGATTGATTTCCTGATTTTCACTTCATTTTCTAACTTTAGTTGCTAATTTGGGAAGCATAACTCAGCCTTCTCCGTACGTGTTATAGGCAGATGCGCCTCAAAATACTTGTACTTTATATCATGATCACTCAAGAATTATTTGATCATTATTATTGTTGATTTATATTAATAGAATTTTCATATGTATTTTCTTTTCTCTTCTTTTTTTTTTGGGTTAAGATATATATTTTCTTCAAGATATATATGTAGGCTGCACATGCGTGCAACGTGTGGATCTGTGTTGGCGAATG
Organism: Betula pendula; assembly: GCA_900184695.1. Taxonomy (NCBI): domain Eukaryota; kingdom Viridiplantae; phylum Streptophyta; class Magnoliopsida; order Fagales; family Betulaceae; genus Betula; species Betula pendula. The sequence continues at coordinate 109,606 of FXXK01000728.1, read as the reverse complement.
AGTCGCAAAAGCCATTTTCTAACCATTTTCAGACCGTACGAGTAGAGATTCTGAAGATGTCTCTAATTTATTGATAATGTTTTTATCAACTTAAATTTAACGATAAATTTGGACAAAATTGTTGACATTGCAAATTTTTAAAAGATGAGAATCCTAAATTTATATTTTTTAAAGTTCAACGATATGATTGCAAAAATGATGAAAAATCAATGATGGTAAGTGAAATTTTTCTTAAAAAAAAATATAAATAACTACTAAAAATGAAATGTTGCCTCCCTTGCGATTTCATCAAAAGTTTTCTCTTGATAGAAGGAAGTAATGTTAGAATTGTGATAAAAGTTTTGGCCTATATATAAATAAGCTTGTGATTCTTCATCAATCACAACTTTTACATAAGAATAAATAAGATAGGCTAAAAACTCTATATGTCACTCTCCATACAAACATATTGTGAGGGTTGTAAGATTCAACAAATTAACATACGTTCAATCTTAGTTCTTCAATCGCACTTTATTAGCAACAATGGCTGAATTTAAGTATTTTGTGATTCTCTTATGTTCATATGTTCAATCTTCAATGACACGGCCTACTTAACAAGACCAAATTAAACACAACTTACATGTGTTTTGGTCTATAGAACTTGCCAACATATAATAGACTACATTGTGTAGTCTATCTATGACCATATCGTTAATGGTTCCTTATAGATTATTAATTAATGGATGCATTTCTTTTTTCTTTTTTTTTCTTTCTTTTTTGGTTTTGCCTCTTATGATTGAATTTATTGTTTGGGATCTCACTCCCTCCAAGTTGTTGTTTGATCTCTTGTAACCCGGCCATTGTCCCATTATTGAATATATATATATATATATACTTAATTTATCTAGTTACTCATGGCCAAAAAGTAAAAGAAGAAATTAAAAAGTAGTTCGAAAAGATTTTGAGGCATACTATTAATTATATGGCTTTTGCTTATATAAACTTTTTTCACTATCCACTCTGAAAGATAGGGTTAAAAAATTGTAGCCACATTGGTGAAGATGAGTAATGATTCATATTTAGGTGGTCATCACGGGTGCTACATAACGCGCACTACATCAAACATTATGGGAGGGTGGGGCTCCAATTATTTGATCATCATGTCACAGACAATTATGGTCTGCCTCAACCATATATATATATATATATGAACTGCAAAAGTGCGAGTATGCGTGCCTACCCACCCAACTCAATATGCATGTTGCTTGTGAACGAACAAGCTGCTAATTATTTTGTCAAGAAACACAAAGCCGTACGTTTGATCATAGTGAGTTTACAAATTAATAACGTTGTCAGTGGTTTAATTATTGCTGATCAGACAGAAAAACAAAAAAGTTTTTCAGTGATTTGTTGATTTTTTACTGTAGGGAAAGGTGGGTGCGCAGCACATGGGGTGAGAAGACAGGACGGGTAAGAAATTCGAAACAAGTAGGAAAAGGATGAAAAGAAAATGACAAAGAAAGACAAAATATGAGTTCACGAATCACGGGTGATCACCCAATTCACAAATTATAGCACTCCGCAACGTTCCAAAACATCATTCACGCCCTGTAATTTGACCCCACCGACCACCATCTCCATTATCACATGCCATTCCAAAAGCTCCAAATCTCTTTCTCTCTCTCTCTCTCTCTCTTTAGGTGTTCGTGTCCGTGCTAGAGAGAGCTGTAAACGCTATATATCTAGTATAGCAAGAGGAATTTGTTTCTTGTTCATTTTTGAATGGCTTCTTCTTCTTCTAGTTGTTGGGTGCAACGACTCATCTTCTTCTTCGTTGAGGTTTGGTTCTTCTTCAATGTTGGGTGTCTTGACGGTGTGAATGCAGCAACGGCGCCGACAGTGGGTAGCATTTCCAAGGTGGAAGACGCCGCCAATTTCCGTATATACTATGGCCAGACCTTCAAAGTTATCAAGAACGCCATTGACGGCAAGAGCTACCTTCTCATGCAGGTACCTACTACAAATTATTTGCTATGAAAAAAAAAAAATACAACTACAAGAACTATTGAATCTTGCAACGTCAGCATCTCAGGAAAAAAAAAAAAAGAGAAAGAAAAAAAAAAGAATCTTGCAACGTCAGCAACGTTGGATTTTTTTTTTGAGTATCAAGATGGAATAGTCGTAGAATAGTAGTGTACGGTTTATTGCATTTTTTTATATTATTTTATTGTACATACAATTCAACAAGATAAATACTAAAAAATATATTTTTATTTCATTTTATCTTATTTTATTGATGTGATATTACTAATTAATCATTAGATCAACTTTAATTTAACAAAAAAAATAATTAAAAGGTTAATTAGCAATGAAAAGCCAACAAAATAAAATAAAAGTGTGGGGGTATTATGTTACTATTAATTCAACAATGTAGTCAAATTGACTAATAAAATAAAGATAGACTTTTCCTTCCAACTATATTGAAGAAATTTCATCCAATTTATTTGTTCTACTATCATTAACAAGGCACTTGATTGATGGAATAAGACAAGGTGCAAACAAATTTATTATGTGTAATTTTGGGTCCACGATTTCTTTCATTAACTAATTAGTTACTTGTGAGAGCCCTCCTTCCCGCAAGGCTAAAAGTTGTTAATTTTGGGTTTTAGCCCAAATGGCTCTATGGGCTATACAATAGAGTTAGTCCTTTTCTATTATTTAAAACCCACTTCCCAAAACTTTAAAAGAAAATTAAAACAAATGGGCCAGACTTACATGAATACGAACTTAATCTATTGTAGCCTGGGCTAAGACGAGGCCCAATTCTCAAGTCCCATGAACAGAACTTTGCCAGGGCAATCCTCCAAGTTGATGGGGGGTTCAATTTGACAAAACAAACAAAAATAAAAAATAAAAAAAACAAAAATAAAAAATATTTGCTGCGTTAGTAATTTTTTATTCTTTGAGATAGATCTATTTTGGACATTTTTATAAATTTTTTTATATATACAACGATGAGAATATTAGTGCATTTTTTTTTTTTTTTTCTATTATAAGCATTTTGTTTCATTTTCTAATCTTTCTCTTTGATGTAAACTTTTTGGTACACAGTGGCAGGTGGCTCATTAGTAATTTAGTATAGTATCTTGACTGAAAATATTTGAATAATACATATAATAACTTGTTTTTATCATTTTTGTGCTCTTTTTCAAACGAATAAAAATTACTAGAATAATTCGAGGATGGCAGCAAGGGCAAAGTATTGCACCTCAAGGATCAAATCATTTGTCATTCCACTGTCAAACTATTCCATTGATGCCGAATTATTTCCAGGTATTATACTTAGCCACTCGTAGCTTAAAGTTATTAACACCAAACATTTTTAATGTTTCCTTAATTTTAGGGTTACATCTTCCTATAATCGTCCACATGCATGTGTTAAATCTTTTAAATCTCAAATATTTAATTGAAATAGAAGTCGAATGATATAAACAATGTTTAACTCATAACTTTTGATAAGAAATAATTGATTTAATTATTTAATTAATATTCTAACAGCATGTTGATATGCTTGTTAAAAAGCTTAGTGGTATATAGAGTAGGAAGAGGACCTTGTTATTGCTCGTTTAGCATGGCAATTGTGTAATACCACAGTCCCCCACATTGAAAAGATAAATAACCCAAACTGAGTGGATAGTTCATAAAGATGTACTCACGGTACTAAGTCTTACATTGGTTTTTTACTAGGTAAAACGGTGAAACTGAATTTTATAAATGATTTTACAAAGCTCCGAATTTACTAATTTTTTTTAGTAATAGCATAAATGTGGCTAACACTTTATTTTTGAGTCTTTACGGATACCATCATCATTATCATCTAATAGTGGCAGATGAAAAACATGATTGTACCCTTCCCAATTTAAATGAACAGAAAGAAAACATTAGGCCAATTTGTCTCTTTTCTTAAAAACTCAGGTGATAAGCTGGCTAGAGCGAAGTTTAATCATTCAATTGTATTTTAACATACTCCTTTATGCAAAAAAAAAAAAAAAAAAAAAAAAGACAATAATAAAAACCACTTGATTCTTGTTCCTTTTTCTTCATCTTTGTTTTATCTGACCATTTTCTCTCTGTCTCGTCCTTTTTTCTCTTCTTGTGAACTTGCAGTTTCCTTTTTGGAGGTGAGGATCACTGGCTTACCGTAAGGTGTAATTCTTACTATTTAGTATGCTGTAACATTTGGAGGGGTTGTTTTAATCCTAATTAAAAGTGTAAAGTTCAACTTGCTTACCATTTTTTCTTTTTCTTTTTTGTAATCGGGTTCAATTATATTATTCAAAGGAAAGGTTCAACCGAGTAGGTGCTTTTCATGTGCATTTTTTCAAAATTACATATATTTTGAACGTATTCAGTTTAATAGACTGAATTTAAGAAAATTCTTTCGAATTCAGTTTAGATGAAAACTTTTTCCTTCGAGCAATATCTTTTTGCAAATTGACGTTTTAATTTTGTTTCCTTTGTTTATGTTAATGTGTTTCTACAGCTTTTAGGGATACTAGAGAACTTGAAGGGCATTACATCAGATTCTGTGGCTTCTCAATGCTTATTAAAATTATACCAAAGTGGAGAAATGAAGATAATCAACCAGAGTGATCCGCAACAGCTTGTGCAATTCGGGGCACACTTTGTTACCGACAGTACTGATCAACCACAAGCTTGCAATATTGCATCTTTTGTTCCCTTCGTAGAAGAGACACCTCTGCAGGTAAGCATGCACATAATTTCATCAAGAAAAAAGCATCCCACATTATATCTATCTTCTTCAATTTCAAAAACTACAAAGTTAATGTTTAGTGTAAATTGTTCATGCTTGGAATTTGGAAATGATTATTAACTATATCTTCCTTATGTTTAACAGAGGGCAGAGTGGATCAAGTTTCTGGGAGTTTTCGCAAATGTTGAAACAACAGCCAATCAAATCTACGATGCCGTGAGTATGACGACAATTCGAATTAAAATAATGATATTTAGTAGACTGCTATACGATTAATTGTCATACAACTAGGATGACATGGCATATACATTTACATACATGGGCATGTATGCATACATGTTGACACCCACCCACAAGAGTAAATCCTCTTATGTTCATGGAGGAAACATGGTTCATTTTAGTGAAATCTTAGTGAATCTTTAATTATGATACTATGACTAGCCATAGGTTATGCCTATTATAGGTTTTAGTCTAATTAAATTAAGATCGATGTGTAATTCATAAGTCCAATAGGCTTCAAGACAAACGCACTTTTAACTAGAAACAATGGCCTTCAGGAGATCTAAAAAAAGATTTATGCCTTTGTTTCAGTTACTAACAAATCATTTTTGTCTTGCATGCAGATTAAAGAGAATTATTTATGCTTGACTAAAGTCGCTGCAAGCAAGAAATCATTCAAACCGACAATAGCTTGGATGGGTTATTATGATGTATGTCTGTACCATATCAAATCATATTCAAGTGTTTCTAATATATGCATACCCCTTACAGAAATTATCTCTTCAATAGCAACAAAAAAAATTATTTTTATTGCTCCTCTAGGTACCCTAAGAATAGAGAAATCTAAGAAAATGAAATGGAAGACTAATTATTTAGGTTTGCTCTTACCTTGCAGAGTGTCTGGTCATTTACAAAGGAAGCATACAAGTTGAAGGTACCAAATCAATTTTGAAATTTTTCTTTACTGTTGAACCATATTGTAATAGCACAAACCATATTGTAATTGCATATTTTTCTTTATGGAAAGAATATTCATGTATCTTTTGGAAATTAAGTTAGCTGTCTATTTTGTTTACTTAATTTACTTTAATTTCAAGTCTTCTACGTCTATCTTAGTTCTTAATCCTATAATTAACTCTTTCATCGGATTTGTATTTGTTTGAACTTTCGATGCAGTATACAGAAGATGCAGGTGGAGAGAATGTGGACAACTCTATCAATAAGATGACTTATAACATCTCTAATCCTGAAGATTTGGATCAGTTGCATGCCATCCTATGTGTAAGTTGAATTGCAATATTACGATTAATGTGAAAAGCTTTTTATATCTTCTAAAATTGTGTGTTTGTTTGAATCTATTATTCGAGTTTTAGCTTATTGGAATGTTATATCCGAAAGGAGAAACAGAAGCTTTAGCTATGGAGTTCTTATCTGTTGAACAGTTGGCTGTTTTTTTAAAAAAAAATTAATTTGTTTCTAATTAACTATTAAATTTTCTACTTCATTTAAAGATGATTTGGGTATGAATCCTTGAGGGTTAAATTAAATGTATTATACCTAAGAAAGATCAAAATCTTAGGCCTTTTTTTTTTGTTTAATTGATTTGGATCCAACATTTACTCAAACTCATTTCTCCTTGTAGACTGTGGATGTACTTATTGACGAAACGTATACTACTGATCCAGCCAACTACACTTTATCAACTTTCTTCCAAAATGTATACATTGAAGATCACTCTTGTTTTTCTTTTCTTACAAACCAAACTTTATGGAGATATGATAAGAGAATTTACAATTCAACTCTTGGTAAGTACTTTCCCAACAATTTCTTCTTCTTTCTAGATCTCAATATGCTCCTTTCTTTAAACGTTCATGTCATTGCTAACAATAGAAGTTTTGAAATTTATTTGTTTTCCTTTATTTATTTATTTTTGTAAATTTTCTACCTGAAGATTGGTTCAACGGAGCGGTCTCTCAGCCTCAACTGGTTTTAGCAGATCTTATTGAAGCTTCATTGCCAACAGGAAATTACACGACAACATTCTTTAGAAACCTTGCAAAGGTAGATATAGTAGTTATCTGGAAAAGAAAAGAAAAAAAAAAAAGAAGGGTCGAGGAATCTCTATGGTTTATTCTTCTAATTTATACATCTTGACATGCAGGAAGAAGAAGTAATAACCATTGGTCCTGACATGTGTGATAGAGAAACCTCCACAGCACTGCAGCCCACATTAGTAGCTTGCGGATAATGCTTCAAATGGTTTCAAATTTATTGTCCCAAGTTTCTTTAACTTTCTTTAATTTGATGATATTTGTTATACAAGCAATATAATTTTCATTCATTAGTTTTAGATATACTTTGCAGTAGTATTATAACAACCCAGAAAAAGCGCCAATCACATCTACGTTACTACTCCAAAATTATTAGTCAAGTTATAATTGAAGCTCCCTATAATCACTTACAAAGTCTAATCTTACTTAGTAAGGAACTAGTATGAGACTTAGTAACCCATGAACACCCTTATAATTGACCTACTCAATTTGGACGACTCATCTTCCTATTTGATTGAATTAATAGAAGTGAGGCAAGAAAAAACCCAAAATAAGTATTGCGACTTGCGAGGAAGTAGAACAGGATAAAAATGACAATATATATATATATATATATATATATATATATATTATATATATAAATCAAGTAATCAAATAGGAGGATGAAAACATGCATCATTGCAAGCTGTTATTTACATAAAGAGGTCTTTATCATATGGACTTCCGGCTAGCAAACAAAACACATAAATCTATAAAGGTGATAGGTGAAAAAGTATATCTCGATGTCGAGGACATGGCTGAACCATCAAGCTATACAGGATAAAAGTGATGTGTTCATAGTACTTCAATTGCAGGACAGCAATCAAATAGGAGGATGAAAACATGCATCATTGCAAGCTGTTATTTAAATAAAGAGGTCTTTATCATATGGACTTCCGGCTAGCAAACAAAACACAGACATCTATAAAGATGATAGGTGAAAAAGTATATCTCGATGTCGAGGACATGGCTGAACCATCAAGCTATACAGGATAAAAGTGATGTGTTCAAAGTACTTCAATTGCAGGACAGTACATCAGATGCTCTAGTGAGTAGTGATTCCCTTCATGAGCCCAACAAAAAAAGGGGTAATTGCTATAGTGGAGTTTCTGGACACAGGTCAGAAAGAAACTATGTATTAATAAAACAGAATTCCAGAACGACTGACAAAACCGATGGTGGTCCTCAATGAGCACAACAGCAATTACAAATAATAAAAATATAAATTTGTTCATGTATATATTCATCTAATTTATCTTCTTATATATATATATTTAAGAAGATAAATTAGGTGAATCTCCTTCCCTATATATTTTTACCACTTTAACTTTGAAAGCAGCCTACAATAAAGACAATTTAAAGTCATATAAGGCATCAATCTATAGAGAGGTTTGCTAGGCTTACAAAAAATTTTACAAAAAAAATTATTACAAAGTGATGTGACATAACATGATTGGATTTATCATGTTGTGCCACATCACTTTATAAGAGTTTTTTGTAGAAAATTTTGTAAGCCTAACATTTCTTATCTATAGAAGAAACTTATCTAGCCAGCCACAGCCTAATGAGTACTCCAAAGTTGAGAGGATTTGATGCAACTAACAGGGTAGTATTTACATCCTCTAACCACATGGTAAACAAAAAGCACAAAGAAACAAGGAAAATAAACAGTAGTGCCATGTAGTCATTTTCTGCATTAAACATTTAGGCAAGTAATCCATCTAAAAAGTTCAGTGTAGCTGTATGTTTCTTTTCTTTACATTACATTAGGGTAATCCCAATCCATTGTCAAGACTATCAACACAGATACATTCAATCACCCACGAACTACGTGCATTGCAGGAACAGGAGGAAATCGAACATGTAAATCTCTCTAGTTTTATAAAATATTTATAACAAAACTGATCCTAGCACCAACTTAGAACAACGCATTGGTTCTTAAAAGAGAAAAATATTGATATATATACACTCAAATTTGAATGTTTCAAACATAAATAAGGAGGTTCAGCCTGGTAAGAAAGTTTAATGCAAAAAAAATTGCACATGAGAGACAGGCACATCTTAAATATTTTCAGTCATACTTCCTCTGTTCCAAGACAAGTAGGATGGGTCCCCAAGAGGCCTGCATAGAAACCAATAACAATTTCAGAAATATCTTAAGAATGACCTAGACTTTACAATCAGTTAGCTTTTCAATTTAAGGAAACCAGTTATCGATATCTGAATCAGGGTTGCACCAAAATTTGATTTTCTGTACAGATGGAGGAGAAGAAATAGTGGAACATGCAGGGCACACAAACATGTAAGTTTTCAACAAGACCAATTAAATCTATTCTAAATTAAGGCTGCCAACCTAAAGTAGAAAATGATAGAATGAATCCCTTAATGAGAACCAGCTGAATTTTTAAAATTGTATCTTGTTTGCGGGAACCTTTAGGTGTTTTTTTTTAATAAGTAAGAGAAAATATATTAAAAGTACAAAAGCGCAGCCCTTACACACAAGAAGTATACAAAGGACCACCTAAATAGGGGAAGAAAAATGAACAAGGAACTCACTATAGCTAATCACTAAATGAGCTAAATAAACAGCTGTCTAGGAAAAAAGAGTATGAAAGAAGAAAGCCTTGAGCTCCTCTAACGTTCTTTCTTGGATTTGGGTAGGTACCACCCTTAAAGAAATTGATTAAGGACAAAACCACAAATTTTATTATGCCATCCCCCTAAGTCCAGAAAAGTACACAAGGAGGTACAAGTGCTAATCTGGATCAATACTTGATCATCAACACTTGATCCGTAAAATTTGGAAGGATTTGGTATTTACCATGCAAAAAATAGCCTACAGATATCTAAAAGCCAGTTTTAGCTACCACATAATGCACTGAACAAAATTAATCAGACTTTTCATAGCAAAAAGGGGAACTAGTTTTGACTGAGCATAGTGATACATTATATTTTTAAAGCATCCACTCACCTTGGCTTGATCACATACAGAAGGATGAAGCTAATAGCCATAAACAAGCACAGTCCACCAACAGTAAGATATGCTACGCCCAGAAAATCATTTTTACCACCAATCCAGCTTGTGGTTGAAAGAACCAGCCTCTTTTTGCCACCAAAACTATAGGTGTTGTAATTGTTCTGTATTACTACTGTTATTTCATCATTAACTTCAAGGTCTGTCTCTATCTTCCCATATAGTTTTCTGAAAGTTGGCAGTGCTGCAGTTCGCATCCAAACAATAAGATCCTCTTGTTCACTCAACTGTTACATGCAAAACCAATAAAAATTCCTTCTTTAAAACATACAAGAGAGGATAATTCAAAAAGAAAGGAAAAAAAGGGCCATGGGGAAGGTGGAGGGTGGAAGGAACATGGAAAGATGCAACAAGCTAGGAAGTAAAGAAAGACATATTACAGGTATGCTCGCATTTAGTTTGGCACCCCCAATCAGACTTCCACTCTGAAAATTTTTCGGATAGACATCAGAGCCAAATTTATGCTCTTGGTCACTTTTCCATGCTATGTTTCTTTTGCTGACCTCTAGCACCTTGTTTTTCACTGAAAATCCGTACGTGTCATTAAACAAACTCCAAGCAATGAGGCCACAAGGAACAATTGGAGAATTGCTTGCAGTGACGGCTTCAGGTTTACAGTCACTTGTAACATCCTCACTCGCCCTACTCCTCAATTGTTTGTCACTTCTACTCTTAACATATCTGATAATAGTATTACACATTCCAGGTAAGTTCCCAAATATTTCAAGAAAAGGGGAAAAAAAAAAGCGAAGTAAGATGATAAATTTGTTACAAAAACTGGCAGATTGCAAATGTCCCAAAGGATGTAGGAGGAAAGAAAAAAAAAATGGAGCAATAAGAGAGTTTAAATTGAAAAGCAATATGGGAAAAGTTTTACATTCTCATGAAAATAACTAGATAGTACTATAAGTGGTTAGCTAACACTTCTAGTTTTTCAACCTCAGTGGAACTCTCAAGTCTTAGTTTGTTTGTTTCTTTTTTCTTTTTTCTTTTTTTTTTTTCAGTGGGGGGAGGAGTTGTGTTAATTTCACTTGAAAATATTTTGAAAAAGTATAAATTTTATAATAAATGCTACTCAGCATTCTCTTAACATTCTTTTTTTTTTTTTTCTTTTTCTTTTTTTTTTAAAAAAAAAGTGAATGTGAATGTGCCATATAGACAAGAATGATATCTGATAATGCTAAGTAGCATTTCTCAAATTTTATTTCTTTTTTATTCAGTATATTTGAAATTAGATATTTATTTTTTTCAATTTTTAATACCAATCCTTTTTAAGTCACTTTCTTTTTTGAAAAGTTCAAAAGAAAAAAGAACCATAGAAAATAAAGGCAGCAACAGTTTCAATATATAATAATATCTTCAAGCACATTAATATCCTAAGGTTTCCATCCGAGCTTGAAAGAAAATCTATTCCAGAACAAAATGAGGGTGGACCAGGATCTTCCAGATTTTTTCAAGTGACTCAAAGGTGGTATTCTTACAATCTTAACCATTATTTTTAGTTGAATTATTCAAAATCTAAGAACTCCATCATAGAGTGACCCTAAGAAATTTAGAGGACCATAATTCTCATTTTTCTAATAAAAAGAGAACAGATATTTCCTGGACTTCACTTTATCTCCCTTCCCTTGATTTTCCATACAAACAAATTCTGCATAAGCTAAAATTCAGCTAATAGTATAGGGAGAATAAAAATGGGTACCTCTTCTAAGGAAATAGTACTATACAAGACTGTCATACAAGAGTTTATACTGTGATCAATAATAAAGCTAGAAATCATTCTACAACATTTATCGCATTTAGATTCTATTTGTATTTTTTTTTTTCTCCTCAAAATAAAGCAATCACATTTAGATTCTAAGATTTGTCAAACTGACTCTCAAAATAAGAGGAAAGGGGTTAACTTAGCCCAATATAGCACGAGAACCAAGCAACCCAATTGCCCATTGTTTGTTGTGGTTCCGGATTGTGATTCCAGGTTAATCAACCCTATCCAAGAAACGGCCCTATTGGCAGATATATAAATCTACAGAAGTTTAAATACTTATTAAAAAAAAAAATCTACGGAAGTTTACATGACCTTTTTATACACATAATGTGTGTGTCAAAATTACTCTCCTTTTTAGTCTTAAAATTCTTCAAAATTTCAGAGCTTTGGTGTGCTCTTCTTCCCTCAACACACCTTCTATATATTTTTTTGATAAGTAATAGTAACGTATCGTATAAATAAAGCGCAGAAGGGTGCAACCCTAGTACACAGGAAGTATACAAAGAGAATCCCCTAATTTAAAGAAAAAGAATGATAGAATGTCAAAAAATCTACAAAACTAGCAAAAAAAGACTATGATGGGCAACCATCCAACTGTATAGAGTGTGAAGCACAAACTTGCGCAGCTCCGCCTCCAATAGCTCAACACACCTTCTATATTACTGTTAACAGACAAGTTAAAAGAAAAACAGGTCTAAAAACAAACCAAATAGGAGTTTATACGGTTTTGGTTATGCTTTCTACATTTCAATGAGTTTGATCTGGAAGGAAAACAAGAACTGCTCCCTAACCCCCCCCCCCCCCCCCCCTTTCTCTCCCTGTGGGCCCCAATGTGGCTAGGATTTGACGTCAACCCAAAACCATGGTGCATTGCTACTTCAAACTGGCATTCTAATTTAACTATTGTGTGAACCAAGTGATGGAAAAGAGGACAAGGAGTGATACTATATCAGGAAAAAAAAAAAAGGTACAAGCATCATCAGTGTTACTACCCAACTATCTGGACTGATGAAAGTCAAGAATATTTGTTACCACAAGCAGCATGCCTATAATCTACCATTGAGATGCCTAGATTTCCTTGGATGAAAACATGCTTGAACCACACAAACATATAGGAGATGAATGCACAGATCAACAACCAACTGAAGCTATTTACCGTCGCCTTCAGTTGTGACTGGAACAACATTTCTGTTTAAAACCTACAGCTCCTGTTTTTTTTTTTTGGTTATTGTAAGTAACACACACACCTTATGCATTGCGTTTTGGACACACAACCTCATCCTCCATCCCATATAGGGGAGGAGTGTTATTTGAGCTAAAGCCCATTGGCCTACAGCTCCTTTATCCTCTGAATAAATCAAAAGATTCTCAGTTCTAAGCCTTGTTTAAACAACTGAAATGTCAATTTGAGTATAAAGTAATAACCTCAGTATAGAAAGAGGAGAAGCGAAGCCATGAAGCAACCAACCAGAAGCACTAATACAGAAGCCGTGTGGATATACTACTTGTTCTTTTGCTTTCGACTATTTCATAAATGTGCATGGCAAAACCACATGATCAAACGAAATTATAATCATGTTGAAGTCCTTCATCTAAAGGTATTTATTTGTTATACAAACAAAAAAAAAAATGAAGAAGAAGAAGAAGAACTGATAGGAGCACTCAGAGAGCTCATATCACTTCAAATAAACATAATTCAATAAATAAGGAAGAACTAGGTATATTCATTCCATCCATCCATATCCTTACCAAAAGACAGAATAACCGGATAAAATAAATAATTTTTTACAAGTAATTTTAACATACCGACGATGATTTTGATAGAAGTTATCAAGCTGATAATAGATATAGATGGGACTTTTCATCTGCTTTGGAACCTGAAAATTAACAAATTACCACACACTTTTAGAAGTAGACATTATCAAACTGGATAGTTCAAAGATATAATATGTAAAGGGAAACCAAAGCCTAAGCTACATCAAACACATAGTGCTGAAGGAATTGGAACTAACAATCAATCTCTTAGTACATGTCTTGTTAGTTGCACTACTTTGAATATATGCAAGCTTATTGTAGCTGTAGTTACGAGGAACACAATCCTCATCATAGCGGTCCACAATTTCCACAACCTGCATGTCAAAGAATGGGTAGTTCCCTGTTCAATAATAATCCACTGCTAACACTAGAACCTCTTGAGAAATTAAAAGGATTAAAATATCTTACACGTTCTGATGCAAATAAGGAAGCAAAGCCGATGGGAATGAAGATAACGCCAACAAAGATAAAAGTTGTCATGACCTGAAACCCAAAAGTTTTTCAAAAAAAGAAAAAGAAAAAGAGCTGATATGAGAAGAGAATGAGTAAATGCACTAGAAATTGAAGCCAAGCAAAAAGCTCTAGCATTCCATAATTAAGAATGTATATGTTTGTTAAGCTATACCCATCCAGGTGTTAAAATTGGTTTGCAAGCAGGAAGCTCTTGCTGTGTAAACCTAGAATCTGCAATAAAGAAAAGAAGGCATCTGTCAAAAAAAAAACGACTCCAAAAAACAAGAATTTCAAAACATACATTGTGATAACAGTCCATCAAATGTAACTAAAACACCATGAAGAACACCCTTTTTGCTGTGATCTCGCAAAAACCATATTTTACGGCTTCCAAATCAACTGATGGCTTTAAAAGCTTATCTTACAAATGCAAAATCACTTTCTCTGAAATGCAACCCTCACAAACGATTTCAAAGGCAAAGACAAAACGCACCAAGATTAATACTAATCAAATTCTTCATTAGATTGCAGTATATGCTCAAAAAGAGGCAAAAATGTACATACTTTAAAAAAAAAAATATGCAATCACCCAACACAGAAAAACAGTGCTTAATTGAAATGCCATTGAAGAAGAATAGCCATTACTCACATTTGGGTTTCTTGGAATTCTTCTTGGCAGCCGATGATGAATCCGAGGCCCCATCTTTGGCCCCTCCCGAGCTCGTTGCTCCTTGGGTATTCATCTCCACACACACACACTCACAGAAAGAGAGAAGGGAATGATGGTTTAGGAACGATGGTTTAGGAATAATGGAAAATTCTCACAATGCGGGGATTTTCTTTTAAAAAAAAAATAAATAAATAAAGATAAAAATAAAGGTAAATTTAATCTTCTGTTTTTTTTTTTTTTTTTTTGTTCTTTAAAGAAATTAAAAAGGAGAGATAGAAACTGTATTTTGGGTGGGGGATTTTTTTTATTTATTTATTTATTTCAGTTACATGCGTTTGTTTTGTTGTGACAAATTATTAAGGCAAAAAGAAAACTAAGAAAAGAAAAGTTGTTGGGAGTGAAGAGGAAAAACGGTTGCGGAAGAGGAGGTAGGAGATCCTCCTATCAGATTGGGTGGCTGTTTATGGGTTTGTTCGGTTAGTCGCACGAGCGGAACTACCGGTCATTTGCTTTTTCACGATATATTATTATTATTTCAAAATAATGATTTTAAATATTAATAACATTCTTCATACTAATTTATCATTTATTTATATTAATTGATATAAGTGTTTTGAATGACTTTTTTTTTAAAAAAAAATGACTAGTATGAAAGGACAATTAAAATTCATCAGAGTGCAATAAAAATATGTGAAAAATAGCATTAATTCTTTTTAAATATGAGAATCTATAATTGTTTTAATAAGCTTCTTGCGGGGTCCACGGGATTTGCCTGTTAATAGATATTTTGTTAGGTTTTGACACCTGTTTTAATGTAATATTTTTGTTTTGTTGGCTTTTTGCCTTCTTTTACGCTCTTGCTTGTTTGAGTTGGCTTTTCTATCCGGCATTTAGGCGTCTTGCTTTTTGGGTTGCCTGTTATTCTCTTGTTTTTGTTGAATTTTTTTTCATAAATTTAAAGTAACGCTACTCTTTACACTTATTTATCAGAAAAATGTTACAGCATTTATCGATATCCTTCTACAATTATTCTATTTTTTAAGATCACCATAGGATCTGTAGTCTCCATATGTATCCACACATGAAGACCACAAATCCAATAATAATTTTAAAAGATAGAAAGATGAAAGAAGAACAAGATAAATAAATGTAGCATTTCCCTATTTATCATATTCATTTTATATTAACCAATATAACATATTTTAAGTGACTTTTATTATTTTTAAGTGACTGACATTAACATAGAAAGCTATTTTAAATACGCCACATCAGTTTGTATAAAATAGGTATAAACAGTATTATTACTCATAAATTTATTATTAAGAATTTTAAGGTTTGTTTAATAGGAGATAGCTTTTCAAAATATGAGAATCTATAATTTGTTTTAACGGGCCATCTTTGCTTCTCAAAGAATATCAAAGAATTAATATCGCTCCACAAAAATAACAAAAAAATAATGAAGCACCATTCGATTATCAGGCAGATTACATGATAGTTAGTTGTTTACTTATAATCATGTGACTCTGTTTTTTGTTTACTTATAGAAAGAACATAGACAAATCATGCGTGGTCTATTAGATTTTTGTTTAATTTTCACCATCCTATTGCTAAGTAGGGCCAGCTTGGTAGATAGAAATTTACTACTTTTAAACATGTTGGCAACAAACTTATGAAAATAATGATACCTTCACAAACAATCATATAAAAGTTGTTGATTATGTGATTGTGTTACTGTCTCTTGCAATGAAAGAGGCCAGGGACGGACTCAAGATGTTTATTTAGGGAAAAATGCTTAAATATCTACTAAAACTTCTTCTAAGGGATTAACTAACATTTTTTTATTATTTTTTTAAATTAAATGAGGTCCACCTCTTCAAATGAAGAGATGGGCTCCATATGATTTAAAAAATAAAATAAAAAATGCTAGTTTGATCCCCTAGAAAAATTTCTAATAGATGTTCTAGCACTCCTCTTATTTAAGAGGCCCAAATATAACTCTAAAGTAAAATTCTCCATGATTTCTCGTAAATTTGTCTCTTAGAACATGCGAATAATGATAATATCCTTATATTTTCATGTAGGAAAACATCAATCAGTAAAGATCAACTGAAATAGATAAGATATTTGTAGCATACATCGTAAGTGTAAATAGTTTGATGTTTATGTTGCGCCCGCACTCGACCAAGATTTTTGGCATTAATAAATACATGCATGTTTTAATTATTCAAAAAATAAATAAAGAAAAAGTATACATATTCTTTTTAAACTACCATTCATTTGTCAATATCTTTTCAAACTACTAATTGTAGTGTAAGACAAAAATAACCCTAAAAGTTGTGTAGGCATTGAGAAAGGAAGATGAGAATTGGAATTGGTGCAAATATAACTAATTAATTGACGATGCCAGAATGGTGCCAAATCGCTTACCAAAGTAGGAGTTGTTTCATGTTAAAAGAGAGGCGAACAGAGCAACACAAAGAAAGTGTTTTTTCTTATGGATGAATAAGTTGATAAAAAAAAAAAAAAAAAAAAAAGTCTCTCAATGTATTAATAACATTGTATTTCACAAAGTAAATTTTGATGTGGCTATCCGTTCTTCTTTTGCTGTGGCTGCTGCTACTCTCAGAGATCATCAGGGTAATTTTTTAGTTGTTCACTCATTAAAGCTCCCTATCTTGGATGCTAACAAAGGTGAGGCTTTAGCAGCCCTTTTGGCGATTAGATTAGCATCCACTTTTGGGTGCCACTCTATTGTTCTTGAAGGGGATTCTCTTTTAACCATTTTGGCCATTAATGAGCCTCATCTTCTTTCTAATTGGAGTACAGCTTCTATTTTTTCTGATGTAAATTTGTTGCTTTCCTCTTTTGTTATTTAGAAAGCTTTTAAAATTTCTAGATGTGCCAATGTATGTGCACACCTTGTAGCTAAATGGGCCGCTTCAAACCTTGTGTTTGGATGCATTTCCACGTCTTCTCCCTTTGTTTCTTCTCTTAGGTTTAAGAGTGGTAAAGACCCTCTTTTGTAATTCTCTTTTTTTCCTTTCCTTATCTTGAATAAAATAAAATAAAAAAACAAAAAAAAACCAAAAAAAAACAAAACATTGGTATTGGCTGAATGTAGTGTTTAAGTATTTTTCTCATCGTTCATCAATGAAATGATTGCTAGACCGAATTCAAAAAAATAAAAAACAATAACCATATATGCATACATTTCATATTTGAGCCCTCTCTTCTAATCTCTTCGATAGCTTGAATAGCCCTCTCTTACTAATATTCCTTTTCTTTTTTTTTCTTTTTCTTTTTTTATTTTTTATTTTTGATTTTTTTATGTGTTGTCTTCCCGTGATACTTTAGGTTATATATCTATTTCGTAGAAAATGTCGCTTTTGTGACAATAAATATAGTCATAAAATGCAGATAAAGTTATTTCATTTTGAAACATCAAGGCATGGCATGAAATTGGTCCCAATATTTTTTTTTAAAAAAAAAAAAAAAAAAAAAGAAGAAGAAGAAGAAAGAAGAAAGAAGGAGAATAGAATGCTTATCACTCACAACAGAACTTGTTGATCTTTAACACATAAAATCCAGTACTTCTCTATTTTTCAATCTTTAGACAATAGATTTTTATTTGTTAAAATATAAATATCTTATATTCTAACATTATTCATACATATGTGAAACATAACATAGAACACCATTATTGCCCGAAGGCTCAAGACGCAATCTAAGCAAGCCTGCCTTGCTACATCCTTAAGCTCCAAACAACTTTTGCAGTCGGGACTGTGTCCGCTTGGTGCTACAAAAAAAAAACACACACACACACACATTAGAATAAATTAAATGGAAACATTATTTGCAACCAATAATAGAGAATGAAACCATTTGTTATTAATTATACATGCAGAATCTTTTATACAATCAGTGAGTTTTCCAAAATAGCTATTTTAAGAGAAGATATATTAATTGCCAATGGTTTTGCTTTGGTAAAATTATATCAAAAACAGAAATAGAAAAAAAAAAAAAAATTGATATTCTCATAAACAGACTATTTCAAGATTAATTCTCTAAAACTCGTTTGTACTTTGATGAATGGCAGTCCAAATGCCTAGTTTATTTACTTTTTTTCTTCTACGCATTATTATGTACTTATGAATGGCATCATATAAACTTTATTTTAGTTCAGTTTGTTTCAAAGTAAAATATTTTTTATTTTTATTTTTAAGTATTTGTACAACTGACAATATTTTCGGTTGATTATGAAATCTTTATTTAATTTTCATAAAATTGTTTTTATTTTTTAAAACAGTAAACCATTTTGTGAGTTTGAATTACTCATTTTCGAATCACTAGAGTTCGCCAAAACACCGTTGGAAGTTATCAAAGTTTGCCGGACCACCACCAAAAGCTAACCAAACCATTGCTGGAAGCAATTGTACCACCACCAAAGTTCACCAAATCTTTGTCGATGGTTGTCGAAAGTCGCCGGCCATTTATGCCGTTGCTCTTTTTCCGTACGAGTCAAACATCAAAAAATATTTTAGAAAAAATTATTTTTTCCCAAAAAAATAAAATAAAATATTCGTTGAAAATATTTTTCGATATAAAACATTTTACATCAAAACAGATGGAGCCTAAATTGTGCTCTTTCTTACTTTAATCATTCACCTATATTTTTCATTGAATAATGAATATCATAATTAGCTGAAATAGATACGGTTTATAATAAACTCACTTAAAAAAAAAAAAAATTCCCTTTTTAATCTATAAATTGTTCAAGACAAAGTGAATGAAATGAAATAATATGTGAAATTGAGAGAGGGAAATGCTTGGGCTACTACATTTTGTACTATAAGTCCCTTATAAACTTAGGTGACAGTCTATATTTTATAAAAATGAGTGTCACGTGATAGTTCATATTTTAGTGACTGACGTGATAAGTGTAACACGTATTTTCATGTCACTTTATAAGAGGCTTATAGTAAAAACTGTAATACCCTAACAACATTAATAGAAAGAATATTGGTATTACTTCACAAACAATTCGGGTTATTATGTGTACCCGGCCAGAGATTAGTTTGGGGATTAAGGAGCTCCAGACGCTTCATTACCTGAGGGGAAAAAGAAAGAAAAGAAAATAGGTCACATAATTTATCAAGCAATATTCCCGTTGTACTATCTGATTGAACCAGATGATCGATCATGATCCAAAATATGATTTTGTTTTTGTATTTGAAGTCGTATTAACATTAACAAAGCTTCTACTATATCTTTAACATGCCTTTTTGAGGGCTGCGGTTTGATATTTGGCTTTGTCCCTGACTGTGGAGGTTCTTCAATTGGTATGGGCACATTCTTTGCCTGTAACAATCAATGACGTGTGAGAAACAGGAGCCAAGTCCTAAGACTTATTACAAGAAAATATATAGATAAAAGTGCTAGTTCATATCTGCATTATTACTTTAAAATGATTAATTAATTTGAAACTTTCTTAGAATTTTTTATAAAGTTCAGTTTTACTTAGTAACTAAGCAATGTGGGACTTCATATTCATGACTATATTTATAAATCACTCACTTTATATAGGTTATTTTTAATTTTCCAAATATGGACCGGAGTGTTACATATAGCTTAAGCAATCAAAAATAACATACCAAGTTCTTGAATTGGAGATTATAGAACAGGTGGATGTATCTCTGCTTTGCCTGTTTCTGCTCCCTGTTCAACTGTCTCCAGAAATTATAAATGCACGCCATGTTCAGCACCTTGTTTGCATATATCTTCCAGGTGTAGCTACAAAGAGAGCAAAACAAAACAATTCAAATTTCATACAGATTTAATTAATGATTCTTAATCCACTCGGTGCATGTCTGAAAATGATCATTACCATTCATTTATCCGTTGCAAACCTGCCACAGAAAACTTGCTCCAGTATGTGGCATCCACCTTGCACTTTTCAAAGAAATCAGCAAGTTTGTTACTTGACTCGTCCCCATTGAAGGGATCGATATGGAAACCAGAGACCCCATCAACAAGGATTTCTGCAGGGCCTCCTTGATTGGTTGCAAAGGTGGGGAGTCCACAGTTCATTGCTTCAATGACAGTTAGACCAAATGCTTCATACAAAGCAGGCTGCACAAAAGCTCCCTTTGTGTCAGCAATGCAGCGGTATAATTCTCCATTGCGATTCCTATCAGTTTGTGCAGCGATCCATCTTATCTGACCCTTGAGTTGGTATTTCTCAATCAATGCATGCATCTTTTTTATTTCAGAAATTTCTTCTCTGTCCTTTGATTTGGAAGGATCAAAGAAGCCCCCGACCACAACAAGGTTAACAAAATTTCTCAGCCTCTTGTTCTTCCCATACCACTCAGTTAATCCACTAATGTTCTTCACAACATCCAGCCTTGCCATAGAGAAGATGATAGGTTTCTTCCTGTCTGCTAGATATCCACTGTTTCCATATATATTTATATATATAGTTCAAATACAATATTGTTAGGTAATTCACATTAGCAGTATAAAAATAGTGGGATAACTTCACTTACCTCTTGAATTGTCATCTATTTTTTTCAATTTTACCCCGTTAAGATTTTCTGTTAATTCCTTTTTAAATTCTCAAAATACCCCTATATATATATTTTCAAACATTTAGTCGGAGTATTTTTGCAAATTCCATTAAATCCTGACCAATGCCTAATTTCTTGCAATTTTTTTTTCTTTTTTTTCCTAAAAAAAAAAAGTGTATTTTGAAAATTTTGATATCCCTCTGTTAAGATTTTTCGATAAATTCAAATGGAGGAAAAAAAAATGAAAAATTCAATATATTAAATTATGAGATTTTGAACTTTAAAAAAATATTACAAAAAGGGTGACAACTCAAGGGTAAGTAAAATTATATCAAAATAGAGTAATTCTTCGACACTCACATGTGTTCATTGTTATCATCTTTACTGTAGAGTAATTCTTCAATGGCAGGGTGAAATGATGTGAGTCGTCTTTCTTTCTCAGAGTAGGGGAAATAGACGGATTGGTCAGCCCCTGGGGCAGCGATGTTGAATTTGGGATCAAACACGTTGATGCCTGAAACAACTCTACAAAGCCCCGGGAGTGTGAATGCAGCATGGCTTTCGTACTGTCCAGGTCTGTCTTTGCTGCAACAAGAACAATCAAATTCATATCAAACAATTATATATATATATATTAATATATATAGCTTCAAGTTGTATTGGATAAATGTAGCTCAGTGGGAAATTTTCTCTAACCTTCCGGCAATCTCCTGGTATGTGCTAGCTATGACAAAATCTGTTGCATTCATTGAAATTGTATCAGCAATGAACTGGCATGAAAAGTGATACTTGGGGTCTAACTCCTTCCATTTGATGTCAGAATCTTCATACTTAGTCTTCTCCAAAGCGTGAGCAATAGTTCCCTGGTTTTTAAGCAAACTATAGATTAGTAAATATGTAAAGAGGAAACTTTCACATACCCCATAAATTGTGGTCGCTTTTGCAATTATCTTTCTAAATTTTAAAAACTCTCAATTTAGTGTATTTATCTTTCAATTTTTTTTAATTTCACCATTCCCTTAGGATTTTCCATTCAATAATGTCAAAATTTTCAAAATACCCATTTTTTTTGTAGAAAAAATTTCAAAGATTCTAGGGTAGGTATTTTTACAATTCCATTAAATTCTGACTAACACTTAAATTCTTTTTTTTCCTAAAAAATATGGGATATTTTAAAAATTTTGACACCCTAATCCTAACATAAGAGTGAAATTGAAAAAAATTAAAACATTAATATATTAAATTGAGAATTTTTTAAATTTAGAAGGATAATTGCAAATGGGATGGAATTTCATGGTTCAAAGAAGTTTTATCTATGGAAATGAGAAAGTTTATAGTTGCATGAACTGATGAAAAAGAAGACACCTGAGTTATCCCAAGTTTACTAGCCATGAGAGACGCCACCAGATTCCCATCAGTATAATTTCCTATAATAAGATCTGGCTTCCCTTCCATGAGGTCTAGGATCTTGGCTGTAGCGTCCTGTTTATATAAAAGAGACCCAACAATTCATAAGATTAACTGAAGCCCACTAGGGGAAAAAAAGTTGGAAAAAAAGAAGTTTAGAATCATGCCTGAGTGAACCTCTCAAGATAGGGATAAATGTCGAAACGAGAAACCCACTGGCGGAGGATCCCATTCTTTGTCTGAAAAGGCACTCGAAGAATGTTGGAATGCTTTGTACCATTGATTGGTTCCAGCTCCTGGTTACACTTGGTTCCCCGGGCATCAGGTATGAGTCGTGTTACCTGTTATCATCAAAAAAACATGATCACATAATACTTCCAAACAAAACTGCCGGTATTGGGAAATTGTTCTTGGGTGTTGATTATTCTAACCACAAGAATTTGAGGCTTCACATTGAGCCCATGCTGCTTTATTCTAAGAAGCATTTCATCTTCGAGAGCTTTCACTTGATCCAGAATGTAAACTACCTGTTAAAAAAAGAGAGTAAAAAACAGAGGAAAATGGCAGCCAGCTTGGTAATGAGTGTCAATTGTTGCAATTAAGCAGACTAGTTTCTCTAATGCCAATTCAAAACATCTCACCTGCCCGCCGGTGTCAGGCAAGCCCAGGACATCTGCTTGGCCAAAGTAGCCATGAGGAGAGAAAATCACAACATTGAAGATTGCTGGAAGTCTGCTAAATAACTTGTCTACATGCACTGGATCAGGTGCTTGGAGTACTTCAGAGAGTGCTCTCATTGTTTCCTTTACTCTTTGTGCAGTATCTCCCCACCCTTTCTCGAAGCCCCACTCCTTAAGCCTGCAGTGTAGAATTTGGTTAATTACCAGATATCAATTGTCAAGGGTCTGCTAACAAATTAATTAACAAAGAATTGGATAGATCACCTTAGCTCAAAATTCTGATATGGGGTGTCCTTGGGAAGTGCTGTGAGGAACACCTCAGCTACTATTAGTGCCATCTGAAGCTTCGTGGCAGTGTTGAGGGTCTCATTTATCATAAGCTTCTGCAAATGTACAATCACTATAAGCATTCATAATGAAAAATTCAACATTTCTTAAATGAATCAAATTCTGCATTTCCCATACTTCTCCTAGATGATTTAGTGTTAGCAAGTAATCCACAAGAGGCTGTGCATTCTCCATTCTTCCGCTAAGCTTTGAAGTTACAAACTTTGCAACATAATTGAGTCCATTTCCAATTGAAGAAGATAGGGTTAAGTGAGGAACAGAGATGTCAAATGCTGAAAAATCCACTTCCAAAGCATTTTCATCCTTTGCCCTGCAACGTAGAATACAGTTATATATTCCACAACCTTTGAATTACAAACTAAGAAACAATTCTGATAAGCTGAGATCAATACATATGATCGAATAATCTTGGAAGGAGGATTCAAGTCCTCTTAAAAGTGATGTGACTTTTAAAATTACTATTAAATTTGTGATAATTGACTTCAACGATAATTTTTAAAGTCAAATCACTTTTGAGATGACTCAACCAGAACTTAGGTCTTTCTTCTAGCATCACTCATAGATGATCAAAGGAGGTGGAGTGGATAACAAATTCATGTGGTCATTGAAATAATTGGTAAACTTTTTTATATCCCTATCATGGATCGATCCTTTTCTAGTACTCCTTATTGCATTTGGTTTTCTTAAATAAATCCAAAAAACATAGGAAAAAGATGAGGAGGAGAAGACATCTCAGTCATGTTGTTTAAGAAGCAAACAATTAGAACTAAATGAAGAGAGAAAACATACCATTTTTCATCTGTTATCATTTCTTTATACTTTAAGTAATCTGTAGGGGTGATGGACTCAACCGACAAATCATCAGAGCTGACTTTGACAAACTCCCAAAATCCAGGATTTGGTCTTATGGCAAAGGCAACATGCGGTGGTATGACAATAGCTTCCTGCAAATCTCAAGTGTATGCATGACATCGTAATCTTAATAAAAAAATTAAAAAAAAAAAAAAAAAACTGTCCTTAATTTTCATCTCATAATGTAAAAAAAGAAAAAGAAAAATAAGAACCTGTGTGGAACACAGAATGTAGCCAAGCACGCCCTCCAAGACCTGGCTTCTTTCGTTCTTGTCCTCGATGACGTTGTCCATTTCATCCATTAAATGGTGAAGTTTCATTACCCTTCTTCCCTTCTCAATGTACTTGGCAAAGCACCTCTTCATATGGTACCGACTCTGCCTCAAGGCCTCTGGCATGTTGTCGGCTATTGAATCAGACTGCTTCAAGGTTGCTGCAGAAGGCTTTTGAGCAGAAGTGTCAGAAGACATATTAATCAAGGTAAATTAATTCTGATCCAACTCCTTCAAACGAAGACCATTTATAGAGCTATAAATATCACTATCCATGCATAATGCATGCATGGGTAACTTAGGAGCTTGCTTTGGGTTTCGTCAACCTTCGGGATTCTTAACTTTTTTTTTTCTGGCTGGAAATGGGCCCAGAAAGGAGGGTGCGTGAGCCGTTAGTAAGTAAAGAACATCTGTCTAAGTGAGGGGAAGGAAAAGAAAAGAATTTATCTGTAAGAGGAGATTCCTGGAGGTTAAAAAGCAAAGCCACTATGGACACTATTCCTCGCACGGAAGGAATATGAAAAGCTGCAATCTCCACGGCAACACTTTAGCTTGTCTCATTGCTGTCTTTAAGGTTGGAAACTCCATGTTGAGTTTCAATCAAGCTGGTTCACGTCAACTTGATCTTCCTTTCGGTAAATGTACGTGGCTCATTTTGTCTAGCTCCTCAGGGCAGCCTATGTATGTTATTGAAAAAGATGGATTAAAAATAATAATAATAATAATAAATAAAATAACCTATTAAATGGATAATTGAAGTAATCGATTCACTGTATAATGTTGAAATATTAATTAAATATATTTTCATATCAATTTATGCTTTTAAAAAATAATTCCGTAAATTGTATTTTACTACCCTAAGTAGGGTTGTAAATAACAAAGCTACTCGCGAGCTCGCTCGGGCTCGGCTCGGTTAAGCTCGACTCGAACTCGATTCGATTATTAAACGGGCCGTTCGCAAACATAAAAATAGACTGATTATTAAACGATACAAACTCGTATAAAGCTCGACTCGACTCGATTAACGTTCGTAAACATGCTCGTATAAGGCTCAACTCGCTTATTAACTCGACTCGTATATATTTATTAAGATGACATATATTATATATATATGTAGGCATAAATTATTAACACACTAATATAGTAGTCTTAGTATGTTAGTAGAATGTTAATACTAAGTTAAGGTTATAATTGTTGTTAATGTTAATACTTAGTATTATATATATATATATATTCAATTTACAATTTTTCATTAATATATCATATACGTTACAATTATATAAGTATACAGTCTGTTATAACTATAAGATATATGTATGTAATTATATTCTTATATATAATTTTTTTTTCTATTCTATTCTTATATATAATATATTGTTATATACATACAATATAATTAATGCAAATGATATATATATTTCATTTATATTGAAGGTTATATAAATTGTGGATCCGGCTTATGTGCGGTAGTAAAAACTACCGCACATCTGCTGTTTAAAAAATGGATGGTTCAGATTTAAAAGCATTCTTTTTAAGACAAAACGTCATCGTGTAGGGCTTGAACATAAGAGGTAAACGTTTGAGCAAAAAGCCATTTAACGCCGTAAGTGTAACTCGCAAGAAAAATGGGAAAACACTCCCTTCGGCCTTCCGCAACTGTTTTTGTTCCTCTTCTTCCAAAACAAACGAAACGACCTAAAATGAAGATAAAGCACTATTTTACAAAATTTCCACAAACCCATCTCGAAAGGGTAAGTGTTATCAGTTAACACTTACCCTTTGAGGAAGAAGAAGTTGCCGAACTAAGATGGGTTTGGAAGAACAAGAACAGGAACAGTTGCCTAACTAAGATGGGTTTGGCAACTGTTCCTACCCTACATTCGTGCCTCAGATAGGATGCTTGGGGGGATATAATGTGAGCCGAACTTTTGTTTTTGTGGAGGGGAATGAGACAACGGCTGGCTTTGAATGGGCAAATATTTGCAAGGAGAAAGTGGTGGCCACTGTGATGAGGACCGATTACGATATTGGCAATTTGACTGGTGGGTTTAGAGGGGCCATAAACAATGGATTTATGCTTGATTGGAAGCCGCTTAGGGATTGCAATATGTGTGAGAGCTCTGGTGGGTATTGTGGGTACAACAATACAGGCGAGGACGAGAAGAAGTTCCTGTGTTTTTGCGAGGATGGCAGCATAACTGGTGAACGCTGCAAATGTATGCTCTCTGTTTTTTTTTTTTTTTTTTTCTATTCTGCAAATGTAAATGTATGCTCTCTTGCTCTTTTTCTTGAGGCACAAAATTACCTGACAAAATTATTCTGACAAGTTTATTTTTTTGTTAAAGTCAGGGCAAATGTTTTTAAGGAAAAAGAAGTTGCCGAACTTTTGGGTTTGGAAGAACAAGAACAATGCCGAAGGGAGGTGTTTTCCCCTTCTCCTTACGGCGTCAACGTGTCTTTTTGCTTAAACGTTTTCCCCTTCTCCTTACAGCCCTACACATGTCATTTTGTCTTAAAGAAAGTGCTGTTAAATCTGAGCCATCAATTTTTTTAACAGCAGATGTGCGGTAGTTTTTACTACCGCACATAAGCCGGTAACTAGTAAGTACGAAACTAGAAAAAATATGGTGTACATTCCCAATGCTAGCCTTTAATGGTTATTACTTGTTCAGTGTGCTTTATTGCTTTCCATCTTTTCACTTGCTTCGTTCAACGTGCGCCTCTTATCTTTAATGCTTTCCCATTTTTCCATACTCTTTCAGACTTTTTCATTTCTTTTGTTGAAAGTTCCAGAGCCTGCATCTCTTCATCTTCTCTAACGTTTCCTTTCTAAGCTCTTCTTATTTTTCTTCTTTTCCTTTTGTTTAACCTGTTGAACGATCCCGAAGTCACAGTCACGGAAAAGTTCAAAAGGCCGAGCGAGCATGAAGGAGTTCGTCGCCTCTCGCACCGCTGCCAAGCGCAACCTTCTCTCCTAGTGCCAATCCGTCCAGCGCGAAGACGAGTCTCCTCTACCAATTCTTTACTATTTTTGTTTATTTTCTGTACTTCTCATACTTTATCAAGTCGATCCGAACCGAGCCGAGTGCTCGATAAAGCACTCGACTCGGCTAATGGACGAGTTCGAGCTCGAGCTCGCACAAGGTTTTTTCCTTGGCGAGCCGAGCCGAGCCTTGATTTTGATACTCGTCACGAGCTCGAGCTCGGCTCGAGCTCGTGAATATTGTGAACGAGCCGAGCTCGCACAGCCACTACTCGCTCGAGCTCGGCTCGTTTACAACCCTAACCCTAAGATATAATTTCAAGTGTAATACCCCTCTTAAACTTTAAATTTGAAAAATGAATACCTAAAGTGTATTAGGCATTGCGATTTTGTACATAAAAAGCGTAATTTTAAATCAAAATGCGTTTTTAAATCACAAACAGATTAGTATTTTTTTGAAAACGACAAAATTTTAAAATACTAAACTACGGTTTTAAATGTCAAATTGTGATTTTATCAAACGTTTAATTATACTTTTAAAAATCACATTTTATAACGGCACTTTTAAAAATTACAAACCCGAATATACCGAAGTCTATTATGTGAATCTCTAATTGGTTACTAGTTACTAATGGCCAATGGGCGTCACCGTTAGGGCCAGCATCGATGGGCTCTTCAACTACTTATAGCATGTCTATAGTTAAAGTTTAGAATTGACACATAATAAGATCTAAAACTACAAATAATCCCACAATTGATCTTATTAAGTAGTAAGATGAAAATATATATATATATATAGAAACTTATTTTTATTAAATGAAAAAATAGCCTTCATTTTTAAGTATATTTCAAATAATAGAAGCTTCGGCTATAAAGTAACAAAAAGAAAAGATTCATTGTCATCGTTAAGATGAACAGCTTTCAATTTACAAAAAGTAACCAAAAAAGTGTCCATAATTGAGAAATGCTTTATACCACAATTTTACCTTCACTTTGCTAATATGCTGTCAATTTACCCTTGGATTTTTTTTATTTTATTCTTTTAACCAATGATTGATCCAAGAGTTGATTACCACATCAGCAAACAGGATTAAAGTGTAATGTATTACATTATTCTTACTAATTTATATTATGATGTAAATTTTTTTAAAATTGTCCTTTACCATGTGAGAAATACATAATTCTTAATTAGAACAATTAAAAAAGTATATGCATATTATATGCTCAAGAGACACATGTCAGTTTATATACTAGGTTAGAGAAAATTTCTCCAATCCAATTTAAAATAAATTTCGGTCCTGTATATTATTGTACAAGAAATTTTTTTTTTCTCCCCATCTATTCAACATGGAAAAAAGATTACAAATGAGGGTTTTACTACTCTTAATCCTTAAAGAATAAAAATAAACAAAAATAAAAAATTTTGTGAAAATGCTTGAAAACATAAGGTAAAAAGTGACTCATTCCACAACTATGAGAACACGGCACGGGAGTTGGCAAAAGGAAAAGTATATGCTGGTGGATGTTGGAGACAATGGAGGCACACAGCCGATCAGCGAACGGTGGCCTTTGTTGATAGCCAAGATACTTAAAACAAAGAGTCCCTTCAAGTTGGGTGGAGGGGCAGGCATGATGGGTAGTAGTCTTTCCATGCCTTCAGAAGAGATTTTTTAGCTTAATGTAAAAGTAGTTGATGAGTTGGTATTGGGACTACCCACGGGCTATGTTGGCCCTACTTTAGGCTGGGCTAAAAAAACCATGGAATAATATGTCTAGGGTTGAACCAAGTCTGGCCCAAGTCAACCCTAGGCCTGGAATTGGCAACCCAAGCACGGCCCTGTGGAACCCTCATCAGGCCCACGCTTAGCCTGGCAACATATGCAATAAGAAAAAACCGAGAGCTTTATCGAGAAGAGCATCTGCCGTACACGTGGCACTGCGGCAGCCTTCAATCCTTAAACCCAGGTCAAAATTAGGGTTTCGAAGACGAAAACTAGCTATAAATAACTCGACCTCCCTCTCCCTTAGAGCATTGCTACAAGCCTCCGCTACATCGGTGAGTTGTGTACGCTCTATAGCGTTAGTGTTAGGGTTTCAATTCTCTTCCTTTGAATGAGTGAATATAACGCGGCGTCATATACTGATTACCGGCGCCCAGCTTTGGCAGTGAGCGCTTGCGTATGACCTGACGCCCAAAGTTGCTCCGTCTCTGCGAATCTTCGAGAGAGAGAGTCTAGTGGCTCTATCTTTCTTGCAGATTTGGGCAAATTTCTTGTTTCTTTTTTCAATTTCTAGCTTTAATTTTTGGATTTAGGAAATAAAATGGAATCGTGACAATGTTGAAGGTGGAGGTGATGATTATTTCCCCAAATTATCGAAGCTGATTATAACTGTGCTATTTTTTGTAATTCTCTCTTTTAGGAGAATCCAAGCCAGTGTTCTGATCCATTCTTCGTCGTCGATTTTATTTATTTTATGTTTATAAATTTACTATACTTTTTTTAATCTTGTTTTAAATGATTTTGTTTGTTTTGTAATTTGTGAGAGATGGAAGTGATGATTATTTCCCCAAATTATCGAAGCTGATTATAACTGTGCTATTTTTTGTAATTCTCCTTTTAGGAGAATCCAAGCCAGTGTTCTGATCCATTTTTCGTCGTCGATTTTATTTCTTTTATGTTTGTAAAAATTCACCATATTTTTTTGAATCTTGTTTTAAATGATTTTGCTTGTCTTTGTAATTTGTGAGAGATGGAAGTGATGATTCTTTCCCCAACTTATCGAATCTGATTAAACTGTGCGTTATTTCTCTTTTGAGAAACCAAGCCAGGTGTTCTGATCCATCTCTGTCATTACTGTGATTTGATCCTTTTTTTTTTTTATCTTAATTTATCATTCAATAAAAAGTTTAATTTTAATCCTGCATATCATTTCAATCATTAAATATTCCTATCTCAAGGATTATGTATGTTTTATGGTACTCAGTAATGCTAACATATAAACCCTGGCCTTTTTTGTCAAATTACATCTCAGACGGCATAGAAAAAACCTAGGAAACATTTGTTCCTTGACTACCTCGTGCTATATGTTATCTGTAGTTGAAGGGAAAAGCGTGTCGGATCAACAAGAAGCTTCGAGGAGTCGAGTTTTATAGAATGTTCAGAGAAAATGTCTGATTTGCTCTTAATGTTGGTGATACCAAGTTTGTTCATGCAGCTTTAGTAAAATTATTTAATGGCTTGCCATTTCTGGTCTATATATGGTATTTGACAAATTATGGTACAAATAGTAATGAAGATGGATTATACATTTTTTCCTCAATCTTGTGTTGTATGTGTCATACTCCGAGAATATGAAATCATTTGCATTCTTACGGGAAAAGGACCGATCAAATACATCAATATCCCCCGTTGAATTAGTCTCTTTCACGGATCATTTACCTTCCAATATGGCTAATTTGATCTCCTTGTGCAACTGTCTCCAACTTTAGTCAAAATGCCTTCTCAGACATCCATTACACGAACATGACGGCGTTATCCCATTTATTTTGCCCCTACAAAGTTTCTCAATTGTAGATTATTGAAGCAAGTGTTCGACGACATAGCCTTTTTATGTATGAAAGTGTAAATGGAATAGAGAAGATTAGCATGCTTGAATGGATGAGAGATCCAACAATTTTGCTTTCAAAATTGCAGCAAATGTAAGCATTTTTGCTGTTAAAATTGCAGTAAATGTAAGAGATATCTATTGTCCCTCCTGGCCTAGCAATTTTTGGCATGTTTGCCAAACAGTTCTGTCACATTGGTAGCAATTCGGACAAAAAATTGTTAAGAGATCTGGATTTGATGGAAAGTGACCTTAAATTTTGGTGGTTTGATGTCATTCTCTCCATAGAATGGTCGGAAGTCTGATCTTCAGTTGATGATGATAGTATGTGCTGCATCCATTAGCGTGGGTGTATGAGATTTTACTATAATCTTCTCACAAACTGGCGTATCAATTCATTTCAACAAGAGTGTATAGTTAAAGTTGACCACTATCTAATTAAATTGACTGGTCCAATTTTTTGTTTAATAATTCCATCAATTGTGGACGACATCACTTTGTACGAAACTTGGAATAGAAGTTCATGTTATCCATCTGGTATGCGATAGCAATACGCCAAGCCTGTGCTTGTATGCAAATTAAAGCTTGGGTTGGATGTCATACCCACCTCTTTCAGCACCTCCAGACAAACTATTTGAGCTTTGCTGTTTTGAGAACTTACAAAACCACAATATGAACAACATTATTATCTTTCAGTTTCAGTTTCTGATTTTCACCATCCGATTCGGGTGGAAGATGCATCTGGGCATTCTACGGTTAGGGAGAGAGAGAGCATTAAACTAGGCCTCGTTCAATTCTCAAAGCTAAAAATTTCTCAGAAGAGGGAATCTATTATTTCAGTGCAATAAGAAATGCAATCAAGAAGGATTTTCTTGTATACGAGCCTCCACTGGATAGCCAATTTCCACCTGTCGATAGACCTTCTGATTTTCCTGGAGAGAAGTAAGTTACTATCACTTTCTACTTTTTGCAAATTATTGGCTTCTAAGAATGCCCAAATCTCTCTAGAAGCCGATAACACCTTCCTGAGCTCCAAAATGGTATGGAGATCTTGGATTTCGTCAAAGGAACTTAGCAGCAAACTGTCTTCTTCAATTGATGTTGGCAAATTCTTCAAAATTGCATTGCATTTCTTCGATATCCATTTCATAACATGAATCTCATTATCTGCTGAGAGTTGAGAACCTGAATAAACAAGGTGTCCTACAGATCTCCGCTTGTTTGATGGGGTTGCCCATAATCTCAAAGCCGACAATAGGGAAAAGGATGGCCTTCCATTTTGATGAATATACAACGACTCCTTTGGCCATGAACTGGAGGAATAAATTTCAGGTTCCAAGGGAACAAAAACTTTGTCGTTGGAATTTTTGTTTAGCAGAAACCCGTAGTGTTCAAGAAGCTCCAAATTCGTGTATGTCCCATAGCATAAAAGAACCTGCAAAGTTCGATTGAAATAGGAAATAAACCAATGCATGATTAATGTCATACAATAACATTGTTAGAAACACTTTTAGCAACCTAAAATGCTTTAAGCACTCCCATACTTGTCTCAGTATATCAACTTCCTACAGGTTTCTATTTTTACACTCAAGCCATTTCACATTTATCATCACATGAGTTTTTGTGATCCAGACACCACTTTGAAAGAAGACATCTCTTTCATAGTCTTGTTGGTTAGACAAAAAAACAATATAATGGAATTATCAAACTCAACCTTAATTTATTTATAGAACATGTCAAACATGGGCAAGAGTATGAACAAACATTAGTCAACAGTAGGTTTTGGCAGCTAAAATAAAATATTTAGAAATAAGTTAATCAACAAAAGGCCTAAAATGTTAAAAAGGTTCCATAGACTTGAAATGCGTTAATAGGTGGCAGGATGGGCATTAAAAAAAAAAGAAATCAGGTGTTGAGACCTCTGCCACGTTCAGGCCATGTGCTGCAAATTTTCATCACCAAAAAGGGTCCAAATGGACCCCATCAAATTGCAGAAGTAATCTGAAGGTGATGGTAAAAATTACCCTTCTTTCCTGGGTTTCTAAAAGGATTATAACCGAAAAGGTAGCTGGCAGGAGTCTTTCATTGAAGAAGAAAGACTTACAGCTTAAGGAGGTCCGGCCAGTCTTACAAGGATCCAGCCAGATAAGGATAAACAATCAGATTTGAACTTGCAATGACTGCTGGAAAATAAGGTTCAATCCTTATCAAAATCCTCGAAGTTTACTCTGCTTGAATCGAGAGCTAATTGTGTCAAAAAGAGAAAGAAACATTCTGCTAGCATTCTGAGAGAAAATTCCGCTGCCAGCTAAGGCCTTTTCGTGGGAAATGAAAGAGAGAAGAGCTGCTGTAGAAAGAAGGAGGCTTGTAACAGCTGAGAACCGAGTTCCTCAAAATGGGGAAAGCAATCTTGCCATAGAAAGAGAGCAAAGCATTGCTGAAAATTCATGTCTCTTGCCTTCTCTCAGGGAGCTTTCAAGGAGGATCAGAGATAGATGAAAAGAAAATGGAAAGGAATCATGGATGGCTGATCTTACCTCTTCTTCCTTCCCCTACATTTTCTTTTTTACTTATCAAAAAAAATTAATGGTCATCGCGGTTCTCTCTTGTATATAACTTGTATACTTGGTTTGTAACCCCTAGGCAAACTATTTAATGAATTTTGTTAAAGAAAAAATGGCAAGTCAATTCAAAATTTAGGTTCCTAGATATGGAAAATGAAGCTAGAAGCATTAAACCAAATACAACAATTCATGAAACCATTTAAAATATCGATCAGCAAATAACTGCTATAAGAAGCACAAATTTTATGCTGAATAATGTCCTTGAAAGTTTGCAGTACCTGTTCTCCTTTTGTATACTTTTGCCGAGCATAGAAGCAATATGCAGCAACATCCTCCTGATAACCGCCATCAGTTAACCTCTGATGATCATGAGCATCAAATTGCTCAATGCTCGAAGACTGTGTACAGTCCCCATTCAACAGAGAAGAGACCTGAAAGGATGGGGCACTCGTCCAACTGTCTACTTCTTCAGAACAAACTGTCTCCTCTCCTGGTGCAGCATAATTAAATAAGTCTCCCACAGGACATAAACATCCCGCTTCATCCCATGGTATATGCAACGTACGTGAGGATATCTTTCAGCAGGATCAAATATAAACGATTTAGATTACTGACAAATATAAACTAGGGCAAGATACAACTACTCACCCCATGAATGCAACAATTCAAAGATAGGGACTATTAAATTGATGAACAAAACCACAGTTATAATAATCTCAAGAAAAATCTTGGGCCATCTCTTTGTTAGACTATTGTATCAAAGCCCAGGAATTTTTTTTTTTTTTCTATTCAATACCCGGGAATGTTTAATCACAATTTGTGGTCTGGCTTTTGAAAGTTAAAAAAAAAAAAAAAAAAGCATATGAATTTTCTATGTCATTGAAAAAACAGA
The DNA here is from genome assembly GCA_900184695.1 of Betula pendula. Taxonomy (NCBI): domain Eukaryota; kingdom Viridiplantae; phylum Streptophyta; class Magnoliopsida; order Fagales; family Betulaceae; genus Betula; species Betula pendula. The sequence continues at coordinate 74,853 of FXXK01000728.1, read as the reverse complement.
AATGGCATATCAATGGGCAACCTATGTTATTATGCATTTGCTGTAACAGAAGGCTAATCAGTAACTCACAGTTGAAGCAGCCCAAAGCCAAGCCCTAAAAGTCAGAAGTTGAGGCTTAAGCTTAAGTTCTTCCATCAGTTGATTAGCTTCTTTCCATTCTAATTTAGCCTTTAATATGGCCTTTTCAGCGGCCCAGATAGCATCAGCAACCTAGCAACCATTCAAGTACATCAGAAACCATTTTAACTGTAAACAAATAACATCTCATATGGATCCCAAATAGAGATAATGAACCTAACCTAATCAAACAAACTAAAATTGTATAATCAGAAACTGAACTTGGAAAGCTTGCTTCTCGAATTCACCAAAAGTTGCTAAAATGTCATAACCGCGAGGCAAGTGCATCAGATAAGGGTGCCACCATGAACTCTTTCCTTTACCCATTTCATACAATAAACACACAGTCAATATCTGCATTGGAAATTTGAAGATAGAATTAAGTATATATAAGCTTAATCTCCAACTAGGTCTACGTACTTGACAAACCAATGAAAATTCATTCATAGAAAGAAACCTGGATAGAGGAGAGAGAAGGGTGCTTATTAACAGCAACAGAGAGCTTGTGATCCTTCAACAAGCTTTCCCGGGTCAACAAAGCGGATTTTGGAACTCTAAGAATTAGCTCTCCTTTTCTAAGATCACGCACAGCACCCAAACCTCTACTGCAGCATTCCCATTAACAAATGCAGAAAAAATAGGATAGACCCATTTGAGCATCAATAATTTCTCCCAAAAATACTAATAACTTCACCTTCCCCTACCTCTGTTTGGTTACCGAGAAAACCCAAGAAGAGAAAATCAAGATTGAATCTTGACTTTATCAATTGGATGGAGAAATAAGTTAAAAAAACAAAAGAAATCTAACTCCAACCCAGAAGAGCCTACAACAATTTGGGTTGGCTGGGTTGAGCATTTCGTTCATTGAAACATAGAAATTAGAACATAAGATTGAGATATGGAATTTTCTCGGCAACCAAACGGAGATACAGAGAATATGCCAAGATGAAGAAAGGAAATGAAAATGAAATTGCACGTACCCGCCGGCGTGAGGAAAGTAGGAGAGGGAGAGAGAATGTCCCAAACAGGTATAAGGGCCCGTTCCCGTTCCCGTTGAGTCTGAAATTCCAAGGTCTGCTGCCCACTTCAGAAAGCTTTCCAGGCTCATGTCTTGTTCCTGCTCCTCCATCTCTCTCCTTTGGAGTGTACTGGTGAAGCCGTCTACATATTTCATTGGAAAAATAGGATCAAGTATTTTTATCTCTCTTTTTTCTTTTTCTTTTTTCGTCATTTCAAATACAGAGTCTGAAGTACTTTTATTTTTATTTTTCCTTTTTGTTAACCAATTTTAGGTGTAAACAGTAAATACTTTATTTTTTTCCCGCAGGAAATAATTTTCTAGATGAAAATATGAAGCTAAAAATGTTTTCTTGACATATTTTTTGGGCTTCTTTTGGTTGCCTAATTGCTTTTGGACTTAAAAAAGTCATTATTTTTTCAAATCTTTTGGTAGATTATGTACATCTTACTTATGATTTTTGACTAATTACCCTTGTTCTCCGAAGTACTAAAGCACCAGCATTTCACTCGTCCAACCATGAAAAATGGTTTTGAAGACAATCCTAAACCGAAACTTGGATAATTGAAAACGTGATTCGTCATATATTTTTTTTGTAAGAGAACTACATATGATATATTGATTATAAATTAGGTTATTGAGATTAAAAAATGAATTAAGTTGATGCTACAGTTTTGTTTAACTATCCTTAAACCCCATTGAGATAGGAATAGGGTATATTGATTATCTTTGTTGATGTATAGATTATCTCAATGAGTGTAGTCCGCCTTTTAGGGAAGAGTTTTATCTACAAAAGAGATAGAAAATGTCAAAAGCCCATTAGCTTAGAAGGATCAGAAGAACTTTGACGCCCAAGTCAATATAGGACAAGAGGGAGAGCTCTCTCAGTTAAAAAGAGTCTAAAAATTTTATGTAGTTTGTAGAATACACACCTTAAGAAAGAATTGGCCTTATATATATACATTTAAACCTTTTAAGCTGTTTTGAGAGGAATTGTCTGTCTACTCGTCGATGCCTGAAGGAGCTGTGCTTGGGTCTAGGTGAGCGGACAGATCTTGACAAGTCGGTGGTTTTCGAGTTTGTGAGGTACTTAGGTCGGATAGTAGCTTAAGCCTGTTGAGTCCTAAGCTGGCTGGGCTTATTATGGGTGTGGGCCTTCATCTTAAGTTGATATTTTCTGAGTTCTACATGAGCCCTCCAAGTCCCCTAAATGAGTAGTAAATCCGTCTAAGAAAATTTTGAGACGTGTCCCTAAGCCCACGGATGGCCTTGCTTGTCAATATACGGTGAAATAATTGGGCCTTATCTTGACGAGCAAAATGAAGTCAATGACTAAATTATCAATAAAAATAAAAATAAAAAGCACAATTTTGTGGGGAGATGAAAGTGTTGTGAATGCGTACGTGGATGTTAAATCCCATATCGACGTGTACGTGTACGTGGCTTGACGAAATTAAGAAAACTTTTTTAAGGTCAAGGTTAAACAACTTAAACCCAACCAAATCTGGCACTAAGATATGGGTGGGGAGTCGGGGACCTCACCTTGAATGGTATTTGGCCAACTCATCTTCTAGGATTTGCAATTGATCTGCTCTATTCAAAGGGGGAAAGGGGAAAATGAATTACAGATGCGTCTTTTCCGTAGTTGATCCTAACCCAATATTAAAATTTTATTTTTTATTTTTTTCTTAAAAAAGACAAATGAAAATGCTACTAAAAATTCGTTAGAAGCAACTTATTTAGCAAACTTATATACTCCAGCATGAGCATTGAGGCAGATATTCGTAGCGGTCCAAGAAGTAAAACCTTGGAGTAGCAAATGAATATCTCCAATTATTAGAGCAAAGTTTCAATATGCGAAAAGAGAAAGCTTTATTGACAGCTAGAATAACCGTGAGGGAGTTACCTTCAAGGCAAAGATAAGAACAATCAAAAATTGCAGTTGACCTACATCATTGTTGAACAATGAATCAGTTAATTAAGTGTCTCTTATAGTTCATATGCTAACTTGATCGAATAAACCTTTTAAAATGCTTGGTGTATTACTTTTTTATTAATTGATAGTTTATAATTAATAAAATGATTAAAAATATATGATTGATATGTCAGTAACTTGACATGTCATATTTTTTACTTAATTATTTCACGAATTTAAAACTACTCCAATTTATAAGAAATTTTGTTATAAAATCTATGATACTCCTAACACAGTCATCCCAACAAATCAACATTGTTTTTCATATCCTCGAAAGCTTTTATATGTAGTCCACCAACTACTTCCGACAAATTTCTACTAATAAGGTGGGAATATTTATTGATGTTCTGATGAGGCTAAGTCAAGCTATACTTAGTTAGATTTGAATAAGCGCTTATAATTTTCACTATCTAAGCTCTTCATGTATAGCTCCCAACTGATAAGTGCTAATAGAGTCATGCCTACTTTTTTTTTAAAAAAAAAAAAAAAAAAAACTAGTAACAATTCGAGTTTACTCCATTTTTGGAGCACCCACTGATTTTATTCACCAGTACATGCATGTGATTATTCATGCATTTGACGAACTTCCAAATTTGTCGTTTATTTTCCTCTCTATATAGATACATTGTTCTAATTTAATTTTTCCAATAATACACACCAACTCAAAATTGAGCTAGTTTCTTGTTCATTATACTGCATGTTTGTACCTTTCTTAGCTCACTTCATCATCACCTACCTCATGTATATTTCCTACCACTAAGTCATATATAACACAAATAAATCAAGTAAATTAAACATAAATAAAATGTAACTCTATTGGGTTTTACCAACGATAGACACGGAAGCTTTTAACTTTTAAGATTGAAAGCACTCCAAAATTTGTGTTCTTTGTCCCTCTTTGCTTTCGTTATTATTTCATTTTACATTTTATTTTAAAATTCTACACGCTCACTCTTTTTCTTTTTCTTTTTTCTTTTTCTTTTTTTCTTTCAATTTTCTTGACTTGGAACAGTTGAGTATGAATTATAACTTGCTTGGCACTCTCGGGATGCACCGGCCTTTCCATAATCAAAGTGGCTGTGGATTTATCTATTAAAAAAAAAAAAGAAAAAAGAAAAAGAAAAAGTGGTTGTGGATTTGATTAGGAAAAGTGATGGGCTTTCAGATGATGACATATTTGCCGGAAAGGTGACAGACGACAGACAAATTGGGAAATTTTTTTTAATTTCGCATGATTATAGATAACTGGACATCGATTATTATTTTTTTAAAAAAAAAAAAATGTTTTTCGAATTTTTGTTACTATTATTTGATTACAGGTGTGAACCTTTCATTGTGCTCCCTTTACTGTATATTGTATAGAAAAAACAAAAAAGAAACCCGAAGAAAGTGCAAAAGGGCGACGTGTCAAACAGGTGACCCACCAACCAATTGGCGAAACGTGTGGTCTTCACAGAAACACAGCCCCCACAAACCAAGAATGAATGTGGTCTTTTCCGACACACGACACACGACAAACTTTTGGGCACGACAAGACAAAAGAGGGAGAGTGGGGGCCACAGGGCACACCCCTCCGTCCAAAGACTCCAAACTCCTCCAGTGCCATTGCCATTTGTCAATCACCCACTTGCACAGTCACGTCCACCACCCCCTCCCACACTCGCTGGGCCCCACCACCAATCCTCCTGGATCTGAGCAGCACCTTCCACCCCCCGCCACGTGTACGCGGCCACCCCCCCTCCCCACCGCTCTTCTCCTAGTAACTGCTACGTAGCTGATAACGTTATCTTCCACTGATTGGGTGCTTGGGTGCTTCTCTCCACGTGTCCTCCTCTTTCAGTCTTTTGGATCTTCTTCTTTCTTTTCCCCAAAAGTGCTCTTTCAATTTGGATCCGGATCCTACCCGTTTCTGGCTTTCCCCACTTATTTAGTATTTAATAAATAAATTAGGTATTTGACAGTGAGTTTTGATAACCCAGCCGAAGATTTTATTGTTTTTATTTTATTATTATACGACCAATATGACTTGGATCAAGATTCTCTCTGTTTCCTTTTCATGTGTAGTGAAAATAAAAAATTAATTAAAACCTGACTTAAAAAACATCTTATTCAATCAGAGAAAGTTGTTAGAAAGCATTTACTGTGAAAATTAATTACATTGTAAAGCGGGCGGGTTGGGAATTGGAGATATATAGTGTAGGATCCGAGTCATATCAGAGGTACTGATCTCAGAGTCTCAGGAAAAAAGTTGCTATTGACGAGCAAACCAAGCGGCATATGATATTAACTGAAAAAAAACTCACAATCCCAATCCAAACAAATGCTGTTAAAAAACAAAGAGCTTGAATAAATAAAAGAAAGAAGACATTTTCATTAATGGAAAAAGAGTAGAGACAAAAACATTGTTGTAATAGAGTCTGGTCAGATTGTCGAGAAAGGTTTTATTGCTTGTTGCTATTTTTGCTTCCCATTATCACGATGACGTTGATGCGTTGAACTTGGTTTTAATTCAATTGGAAGTTCTTGTGAGTTGGTCTGAAGCAACTGCATCAAAACGGGTAAGCTTCTCTTTCATTATATTTGTATGCATGTATCTATCATTTTTGTTCTTCTTTTCGTGTACTCTTTCTTCTCTAGTCAGATTTTGGAAGGTACAAAGTTGTAATGAACTTCTGAAACATTGTCCTATTGGAGATCCCATTGTGTGAGTTCTTGCTGTTGTTAATGGCAGGGTTTTTGTTTTCTGATAATTTTGATTTCATTTAGTATTGGGTGCAGATATATATCTTTTAGTTACTATGTTTTTTGTTTCAATTACAGAGAGGTCAGACTGAGCTTCATTCGCTGTTTAATAAATAAAGTTTCGCTCTTGGGTGGTTTCAATTGGAAAAGCTGGTTCCTTTGTTTGTGGGCAATCTTGTGATCCTTTCCCTGGAAGAATATATAGTTTAGTTAGTTTTCTAACAAATTAAAGTGTATCCCAGGATAGTTGGGCGACTAGGATTTCAAGTTTAATCATGTCTGTAGCATTCCTATGGATTGTCACCCCAAGTGTAGAGATATCGAATAGCTTCGGGTTCTTCGATTCATTCCGAGATGGAAACCGGCCTTTAGATTCATCAATGCCTGTATCTCGAGATTGGGGATCGATTAGAGCAAAGAAGAGTAGGAAACAGAAATGGAATCCCTGCTCTCTTGGTACAGATTTGAAGTATTCATCCGTTGGGGGGTCTGGCTTAGAGAGTGGAAGCAACTTCTCTGTGTTATCAAGCATGGTAGCAAACCCTGCAGGGGAAATGGCTACATCATCAGAGCAGAAGGTTTACAATGTGGTGCTGAAGCAGGCAGCCTTGGTTGAGAAGCAATTGAGGACTAGTGGGGATCTTGATGTGAATCCGGATATTGTTCTTCCTGGGACACTGAGCTTGTTAAGCGAAGCTTATGACCGTTGTGGCGAAGTTTGCGCAGAGTATGCAAAGACATTTTACCTAGGTTAGCCTTCTCCTCTTTATCCTTAATTTATGAGGTTTGTTATTTGAGATATAAATGCAGTATCAGTAATACTTGTGGAATTCAATTCTTATTTACTTTTGCCTTTTTTCAGGAACTCTGCTAATGACCCCTGAAAGGAGAAGGGCTATCTGGGCAATATATGGTGAGTGACCGTGACCTTCAATCAGAGCACATATTTCTTGTCATAATGTAAAAAGAATTATGAAGTTAGAGGGCAATAATTAGAATAGTAAACTCTTGTGAACTTCTGCAAGAGTTATATCAAAGCATTGAAAATAAAGTGAAAGACAGTTTTTAGAAGTACTTTTCTTCTAATTCTTAAGTTGCAGAACAGATATTATACTAAATATGAAATTCTTGCTTTATTGAGAAACATATAATATCCCTAACTATTAAATACATGATTGTTTATTTACTGTGTTAAGGTGGGGTTCATACTTAATATCTAATCTAGTTTCTTAAACATGAGAAATGCTCTTTTCTTTGTTGAAGTGTGCAAATGCATGAATTTCTGATGATTATCAAACGTGTGTTGAACATCTTCGTGAAACTTTCAAGGGTAATACTTGTCAAAGCAAATGCAATCATGCTAGTGGACCAGATCTACTGTTTGAAGATTCATGCATTAGAACTCTTCTTATCTGAATGACTTTTTTGCTGATTGTACCTATCTGGTTTATGACTTCCTTCCCATTTGTTGGATAGCAAGGAAGTTAGGCACCTTTTCACTAGCATTTTAGAAGTATACTTCTTGCTTATCTAAGAATAAATGTATGGTCATTAAGTAGAGTCTTGCCTGGAAAGAAGGCTTCAGTTCTCTTCAAAGTGTGTCCCAATTAATAGTTAATTTAGCAGAAAAGTAGGTCATTATGATACAAACCAAAAAATGATTTTAGGACACTAGGACTTGAAGATGCCCATAATTGTTCTCCAACATTTGGATGTGTTAGGGAACTACTTTGAAATCTTAATTTTTTTTATCACACTATATTATAAGGAGAATGAAATCCAATATATTCATGCTAACAGGTTCAGTCGTAAGTCTTTTCAAAGTAGAAAAAATTTAATTAAAAAGCCAAAAACTAATTGATTGACTCTCACTATGGGAGCTCCTAGCTACAGTGGTGAGGATAGTTCTTATCATATGATATGTGGAAGTTAAATAATGTAACGACCCGTCTCACCTCAACGACACAATATTGTCTGCTTTTAACTCTCCTGAACTAAATATCTTAGGAGGTCATCCATCATGGTACTACTTCTGCATAAGCAAGCTTAACTGCGGAGTTCTAATAGGTTCATGGTCATCACGACTTTAAAACGCATTGTGTCAATATTGGTGCGAATGTACATATAAGCACATCTTTATCCTCATACCCAAGCGATGTGAGACGCTACAAATGATACAGGAAAATTTTAGGCTTTCTCGTCCTGTGGAAATAAAACATGTCTAAAAAGTTGCAAGAAAAAAAAATTTCAACCAAGTATCTTAGATTGTTACAACTACCACCACCACCCAGATCTATATAAATGGATATATCTCGATGATTTGAGACTTTTTATTTTGGGGTGGGGGTAGAGGAGATCTAGTGCCTTGTCTTTCAATCTTAGAATATATTGTGTCATCTTTAGATCTGCCATTTTATGATTTTGGCTTCAGTCATTGTACCATATAGGTGAACGGACTTTTTTCCTTCTCTTTTTTTCTTATAATTCAATATGAAGAAAGCTAAATTTGTTTCATATTTTTATTTCTTACAATCCCTAATTAATTTTGATTAAGGCTTGAGTTGAGTTGAGCTGAGTTGTGCATTTCTCATGACGTTATTGCACATACAGTGTGGTGTAGGAGGACAGATGAGCTTGTTGATGGGCCTAATGCTTCACACATAACACCAACAGCTTTAGATAGGTGGGAGGCACGGTTGGAAGATCTTTTTCAAGGTCGTCCATTTGACATGCTTGATGCTGCTTTATCCGATACAGTTGTCAAATTCCCTGTTGATATCCAGGTTAGTCATTACTTTTGAGAAATCCGTGAAATAGATTAGATCTGAATGAAAATTTTGCACTATCCTCTTGTATCATGTTAATAAAATATCCCTAAGGTGCAGTTGTAAGCTACTAAGATAAAACAACTCTCAAGTAAACTGTAACTACATTATAAAGAATTGAACTTCATATTTTGTTATGGCATCAAGCAATTATGTTAAGTTTTCAAACTTTTCCCCAAAAGTAAAGTCTATGGAGAGGGTAACCATTTAGGCTTGCCATTACATTTTCTGGGGATCAGGGCTTCTGGGGGGACAGGGGTGTGTCAGAGAAGGACCTGCCGAATTTGCAAACTTTAGCTTTCTCAGGTACTTTCATTGTTGCTTCAGATACCAGCCAATCTTCTACATTCCCAGAGGTCTGACATTGTCTAACAAGCGGAATGTTTTTGAAGTAAAGGGGAAAGGGACATAGGAACACTGGCTTTATTAGCCTTTACTTACTATTCCTGATCTCATTTAAGGTTTAAATGGAATCTTTTCCATTTCATTGATAATCCCCTTGACAAAGTTATAGCATGTTCTCTTATGTTTCTCGCTTTGATTGTTAGCAAACTTTTAATCCAATTATATGAACTACATTATTGCAGCCATTCAAAGATATGATTGAAGGAATGAGAATGGACCTAAGGAAGTCAAAATACAAAAGTTTTGATGAGCTATATCTGTATTGTTATTATGTTGCTGGAACAGTTGGATTAATGAGTGTTCCAGTCATGGGCATTGCACCTGAGTCGCAAGCAACAACAGAGAGTGTATATAATGCTGCCTTGGCATTAGGGATTGCAAATCAGCTAACCAATATACTCAGGGATGTTGGAGAAGAGTAAGTGCAGAGCTTTAGAAATTGATATTCTGCAATTTTTTCAGTCTTATTAGCAATGTAAGACAACAACAATGCACAAACCATGGAGGTTATTTCATGGCTTGAATGGTTGAGCCATCCAGTTATAAATTACCATATTTTGAAAAGTATTAGAACTCTTTGAAAATATATATAAAAACATTTTGAAATAGTAAATATAATTCACACGGAAGTATATAATTAATTCATCAGATTTGGTACAGTCAACCTGTTTGTATGTTGTACCTATGTTTGTTAGCACCTAGGCTTGTTTCAAAATTGGAATCTCCAGAAATTTTATATCAAAACTGGCTCCTGCTGTTCAACCAGGCTGCCTAGTCCACTTTGGGCTTCAAGGTTTCTTACATCTAGAATCAGACAGTCTAAGCGGTCTACATCCCATTTATGTTTAATATACATGCTTATGCTCCATAGATGCCTAGAGAAGAGAGGATATTTTTTAGAATATTGATTCACTATTTCCTATGAGCTTAAGTTTTTGAGATACCTGATGATTTAACATGATATTAGAGTAGAGGTCCTAAGTTCGATTCTTGACTCTAAAAAGAATATTAAAATATTAATTAAATGATTAAATACACAATTTCTTATAAGCTTAAGCTTTTTGGATGACTGGTAATTTAACATGATTTTTTACTTTTTCTTACCATCCATTCGGGTGCAAAACTTCCTTTGTCTCCTTTAGAATCAAATCCGATATCAATTGAAGGTCTCATGCCTGAATTAACATCTCGTGATCAAAGTTACTCTATCTCTAGTAATTAATTGACACTTCCTTTTTATCATCGTCCTCTAATGAATTTTTCTTTATGCAGCGCTGGAAGGGGTAGGATTTATCTACCACAGGATGAGCTTGCTCAGGCAGGGCTTTCAGACGATGACATATTTGCCGGAAAGGTGACAGACAAATGGAGAAATTTCATGAAGAATCAAATAAAGAGGGCAAGGATGTTCTTTGATGAGGCAGAGAAAGGGGTGACAGAGCTGAGTGCAGCCAGTCGATGGCCGGTAAACAATCAAAAAACTTTTATCAATATAAAAATAATGCAGTGGAGCACTCACTAGGTTCTCTTTGGTTGCCAAGATGAGAGAAACTGGGAATCTTGTTAGTAATTGGCGTTAAAATGGTTGTTTTATAATAAAAATTTCAATTATTTTTCTTTATTTTACCGTCTATAGAACAAGGCAGAAGGGGAATTCCTTGTGATCAGGTTCAAAAGTTATAACCCTAATAACTTTTACTCACAAATATCTTACATATGATAATATAATTGATATGTTTTGTTGGTAAGTGATAATATCATTTATATGCTGTTATGCTATTATGTTCACAGTTAAAAGTTACCTTGCTGTAAAAGTTATCTGTTAGAATGACTAGATTGATATATGTTGGAAGAAACCAAAAAAGACCATTTTTTTCCATTGCTGGTCATATGAAAGAATCCAAGAAGACTATTTTTCTCGTAGTGATTGAGAAATTTCAGAATTGTTGTTCTGTTTATCTTTGGCTGTTAGTTTGTTTCTGAGCTTCCCATTGTAATATGAACGCTTGGATATTGCAGGTATGGGCATCCTTGCTATTGTACCGCCAAATATTGGACGAGATAGAAGCTAATGACTACAACAACTTCACGAAGAGGGCTTATGTAAGCAAAGCCAAGAAGTTACTTGCTTTGCCGATTGCATATACAAGATCTCTTATCCCACCATCAAGAACATCGTCTCTGTTGACGAAGGCAGGAATCGAAACTTGAACATAAAATTGCCGAACAGAATATATGGGGAATAAATTTGTAAAAAGAGTTAAAGGAATAGCATAAGTTGTATATCATGAGACCTTGTATTGCATATAGTATTCATCGTTAGAAGCACCCTCCAAAGATTCCTTCAAAAGCAAACAATGTGACTACGAAAAAAGCAAGAGCAACCAATAGGCAAGCGTAGGATTTCCAAGCTCATTATACACCATCAATAATTCCCCCGAGAGCTCTATGCAAGGAGCATTCCAAGCATCTCAAAGGTAGAACAATTCAAGGCCAACAAGGCCTAAGCTCTAGTGAGAATGTGGAGTTTGAATTCTAAAAAATTCTCTTTCTTTGTAAAATTTCTCTTCTAGGGTGTAATTACTGTTAGAATATTTTCTTAATTACGCTTGCATTGATTGTGAATTTTGGTGTGCTAAAACTGGTTGGACACACTGTTTTAGAATGATAGGCCCAAATATTATTGAGTGATCATTTTGTTATTGGATTTTATACACCTTAGTTGTGTGGGTTGGGTTCCTACTGAATGTGGTAAACAATATGCGGGCTTGTAATCTTGTTAGGATTAGGAGTTTGTGACGGGTTGACTCCATTCAGCTTTTGATGTATATTATAGGCTACGTCCTCCCTTTTCTCTATAATCTTTTTGCAAACCCTATTCTCTGTGAAAATAGTTAAGGTCTATCCCATTGATGGCCACCTTAAGAGAGGAGCAAGGAGGGGAAGATCTGATTACTAGTAATTACATTTTGCAGTGTGCGAGATTCAATCAAATCAAAAGGAATTACTTCTACAAGTATTTTTGAATTCTGCAAATTATTATATTATTGTGTTATAAGTCTTAGCATGCTTTATTATAAAGTTTTAACAGTCAGTATCAAAGCGTCCATGCTAAAGATAGAAATTTCGTGTATTTGAAAAAGAAAAAAAGAAAAAAGGACCTTGCATGCATGTGTCGCACGGCTGTGCAGCCCTCGCATGGGTTCGTGTGAGTGTTCGACAAAACACACCACCGCACCTCGGTAAGCCAATGTTACTTATCACCGCAATGACATACATTTGTTTTGTTTGTCATTGGGAGGTATAAGAGTGTGACCTCCAATGACTAATAGAGTAACAAACATTGAATATAACATTTTGACGTATGTCATTTGGTATGCCATTTATAAATATCTCTAGATATGAAGAAGAAAAGACGTAAGAATGTTCTCTATTAAGACATCATAGCTTCAATTTTGAAGCTTTGTTTTTCATTGGAAAACATACATATGACTGATATGAATTAGCACAATTGTTGACAACTTATTTGTGTGCTAGTTCCATACTACATACTACTATATTGTTGGTGATCTATGTCTATAAGAGTGTTAGCATTTGTGATTATAGAGTGGTCTTACATCAAATAAATGGCATACCAACTCTTATGTTCAATGTTAATGTTGTTGGTAGACCAGATAAACTAAAGATTTTTTTCGTGAGGAGAACTTTTTCGAGACCCACCGCCCGGGAGGGGGGGATTTTACCCTCGAAGTGGATTCTCTATCACCCATCAGGGGTGAGATCTCACACACTAGTGGCATACATGGATGATCTTCCCTTTCAATGTTTTTTTTTCTAAAAATTTACTTTTTTTAAAAAAAAAAAGTAATGTTGGTGTGGCATGGTAGACATATGACAAATCAAGAGCGTAGCTAGCATTTTAGGCTTAGGAGGCTAAATTTAAAAAAAAAAAAAAAAAAACATTTGGAAGGTAAAAATAATTTTTAAGGGTATTTTTTTAAAAAAATTTAGAAAAATTTTAAAATTTTGGAGGAGCACAGATTCTTAAAAGCATTCTCAACAGCTTACTCATCATTTTTCCTAAACTTATGGAACCAAACTACTTTTAAATAAAATATCTAAATTTACCCCACAATAGATTTTCTACATATTTTCCTATATCATTAAAATAATATTTTTTTTATTTTACCCCTTTTCTTTTTTCTTTTTCTTTTTTTTTTTTTCTTCTTTCTTCCTTCCAGTTCCAGACGCACGCTCCATCTTCATCTTCTCTCTCTCGCTCTCTTTCTCTCTCATCTCCATCTTCATCTTCTCTCTCTCTTTCTCTCTCTCATCTCCATCTCCTTCTTCATCTTCTCTCTTTCTTTCTCTCATCTCCATCTCCTTCTTCATCTTCCCTCTCGCTCTCTCTCTCATCTGGATCTCTCTCATCTCCATCTTCATCTTCTCTCTCTCTCATCCGGATCTCTCTCATCTCCATCTCCATCTTCATCTTCTCTCTCATCTGCATCTCTCTCAGCTCCATCTCCATCATCTTCTCTCTCTCATCTGCATTTCTCTCATCTGATCAGTAAAATTTGTTAGTTAATCAGAGCCGAAGAAGACAGCCGTGAGGGAGAGATGATTTTTATTAGAGTAGAGCTGACGCCCAGCGTACGTTTCCTCTTTTAAAAAAAAATAAAAACTCAAAAAAAATTACTTTTTTTCATAAAAAAAACATGTTTAAATTTATCAAATCTCAAATTTATTTTTTCCTATGGCTATGAAATGAGGATGAAATAAGCCTGAACCTGTTTTTTGTTAAAAAAAATGTTTTTTGTTATTTTTTTAAGCGTTTTTTTTTAACAAAAAAACAGGTTCAGACTTATTTCATCCCCATTTCATAACAATAGGAAAAAATAAATTTGAGATTTGATAAATTTAAACCTATTTTTTAATAGAAAAAAGGTTGTTATTAAATTTAGTACTCTTTTTATTATTAAAATAAGCATCGGAAAGTTACAGTGAAATCTAGTACTATAGCATTCCTAGGTTTAGAGAATGTATAAAATATGTGCTGTGGATGATTTTTTGTAACTTGTTTTATATTTTTTTTAAATTTAGAAAAGAAAATAAAATATAGAGCGCTGTGAATGGTCAATGGAGCCATATGATTATGACTACACCCCTGTAACAGAAGCTGATAAGCTTGACGTGGTGGATTTTTAAGTTTTTGGATGAAATATAAATAGAAGGACTTAAGCACGTGTGTGGGTGCACGTACGTACGTACCCAAGCAGCTGTATGATAAAAGTGCAAACCACGTGTACCAAAAAGGAAATTGGATGGATGAAGTTTCTTGTAACCAAAAGAAGAAAGAAGACTAGAATATGCTTCATTCTTATTCCAGTAGACAGTAGTACGTACGTACACAAGTTTCCACAAGGTTACTCACACCAAAAAAAAAAAAAAGAAAAAGAAAACAAATTGATCAAGATCAATCATCAAAGAAATAAAGCAGCACAATTGAGATGAGTAGCACTCTTACACAAGTTTATAAACGGGTACGTACGTAAAAGCAGATAATTAATTAAAAGTAGTGATACATGCAAAGACTACTAGTGACCAGCAAGATTCATCAACTTCTTCCAAGCAGGGCGGTTAGAGATATCCTCCCACCATGCGTTCACATTCTTCCTCTCCGTCACCAGGTGCCCCATTTTAGCTTCATTCATAAGATATCTAATGCCCGGAAGATGGCTGAGATCAGCCAAGGTGAAAGTCTCTCCGGCAAGATAGCTGCTCTTTGACAACCTTTGCTCGTACACGTCGAGCACCTTCTCTAGCTTTTGCTCACAGGTGTGAGCCAACGCCAAGTCCCCGGGCTCTCCCATCCGCGGCAGGATCACGAGCTGAAATACCAGAGTGTAAATCAATTCGTTGAAGTTGTGTGCTTCCACTTCCAGCCATTGATCCACCACTGCTCTCTCTTCTAGACTACTTCCCAATAGGTTCGGACCGTGGTCTGCGTACTTTGCTGCATAATACCTTATAATTGCCCTAGACTCTGAAAATTTGAAAAAAAAAATAAAAAAAATTGAGGAGGAATGATATAGAAACAAAATTTGTATGCATTTTTGTTAGAGCATTATAGCAGCAGTTTTCTTTAGATTGTTGTTAAATGTCGGGAACTAAACTAATTTTTGTTTTTTTATTCAAATAAACTTCTTTACAGTTTCTCTTATTCTTTCCCTATACCATTTAAATTTTCTTTAAATTCAATGTAATGAGAAAGAGATAAGAAAGAGAAAGTCATTTAAATATTATTTCAAATAAATTAATGCTCGTGAAAAGAGAAAGCTTTTTTATTTCAGGCTTTTTTTTTTTTTGTTTTTATGAGTTTTCGCTACATTTAAAGAAGATAATAGGCCTATGAGTTTTTCTCTTTTTTTTTTTAGTTTTAACAAAGAGATGTAAAAATTTACATCATTTACCAAAGAGATGTAAAACACAAATTTTGACATCATTTAAAACAAAAAATAAAAAATAAAAAGGTCAGGATTTAGGGAAGCTGCTCTTAGTATTAGGGGATAAAGTTTTTCTCCAACCTAGTTGGAAGAATTTTCTTTAACTCATCAATATGTATCTAAAATCCATAAAATTATAAGCATTTTTGTGTTAAAATTACATGATATTTAAACACATGTTAGTTTAGTAGATTATATTGAAATTTCCTCCAATTAAGTTTGTAGGAAAACATTGTTCTTTGTTAGGCGTGCGTTAACAACATTTTGCTCTTAAATAATTGAACAGTGATTCAGGTAAGCCCAGGCTGAAATAAACAGTATTTCAGCTTGGGCTGGATGAGTTTATATATATATATATATATATATATATTAATACATGGGCCCATAAAATACTATTCATGTATCTGGGCTGAAATACTGTTCATTTCAGCCCAGGCTTATGTTTATATTTACCGTAGATAATTTAATTACATGTACATCATATATCTCTAATATTAAAAATTAGAAAATTCATTAATATTTTCTCATTTATTTTTTATGGAAAGCAATCATTTTCATCTTATTTTCACTTCTTCAACAAACAAAAAAATTTATTCTTTTCAAAATTATTATCAAACAAATTTTTTCATTTTTTCTCTAACAAAAAATAAAAATTTATTTTTATTTTATATCACATCAATTACTTTATATTACTTTTCAAACAAAAAAACAATAACAAAACTCTTTATTAAACGACCCTCTAAACCTCCAAAGAAGGCATTTAATTACTAAAAAATTTTATTTTACACATGATACTTTTAAAGACTTGGTTAATTTTTACAAGAATTTATGAGAAATTTATATTAAAAGTTTAAATCAATAAAAAAATACAATTTAATGACTCTTAAGAACACTTTTATTGAAACACTTTTATTTAGGGTTAGGTGATGATCGATCACGCCCGTTACCATAAAGCTTGAGATAGCCATCCTCTATTGCCGGAACTTGCCCAAACGGCTGTACAAAAGAATTAAAACATCCCCGTCAGTGATCAGTGCGTTATATCGAAACCAAAGCAATAAATTTAAGCTGCCCTCGTAATCCATTAAAGTGCATGTCGTCAACTACAAGTCTACAAAGAATATTTTTAAGTTACATTTTGTACGAAGAATAAATAGTCTTTATTAAAAATAAAAAAAGATAAAATAAATTAAATAGTCTTAATTTTAATAAAAGTTATTCTAAAGTTAATTTATTACATTTTCTTTTATTTTTAATAAAAAAAATTTTATTTTTAATAAAAAAATTTTGTTTTTTTAATAGAATACATATCAAACGTAACTTTAGTTCTTGAGTCCCGATTAGTATCAGCCCAGGCTGATGCTACAGTGCATCAGCCTGGGCTAATGTTTACGATTACCGTTAGTTCTTACCTTAATTGCGTCCAACAAAGATGAAGAAGATGCTCTTTATTTGAAGTGAAATAGAGAGAAATTATATCAAATTAGACTTACGTACTATGAAATATCAATTACCTGCCGGACAAGAAACTCAGGTCGTTTTTGCTCTCCAGTGTCAAGATCAACATGAACGACATCAAAGTCCACCCCCTTCTCCAAAAGGCAAGCAAGCACCCTCTGTACGCAGGCTGACCTTACGGTCCCATACACTTTCACTACCATCTTCTCCCACCTAAAAGGCAAGTCGTTTCACCAACAGAATTTGTTTAGAAAGCCCCACGACACGAGAAGCTCTTTTGGTTCTTGCCCTTTTGGCGAAGAACCAACCTCTATATATAGTAGAGATCACACAACTGGGGGTTGCCACGTGAGTTTCGGAAAGATGACATTCCGTGTCGCTGTTGAACAGCATGGCCGGGGGTTGCCACGTGAATTCTACAAATAATATTATATATATATATAGGTGTGTGTGTGTTTTTTTGCCGAACCCAATCATTGCCAAACAATGAAATAGAAACAGTACTAGCTAGGTATTCATAAATGTATTCTTGTGGTAAACGTTGTTAGTTACCTCGCTTGGACGGTCCACGGTGGCTATGGCCGGGGGTTGTCACGTGACCTGCCTCGACTGGTGGGTGCCTGGGTGGTACCGTGGTAGGAAGATACTTGAATCTTGAAAATTTGAAATATTGCCTCACTCACCATCGGCTTTTAATTGGCCACGTCAGCTGGAACAGAAAGTTAAACGAAAGAGATACGGGGGGAGACAAGAGAGATCCAGCGGAAGATATTCCTCTAAGTAGTAAGACTCGTAACTACTATCGAGGGTGCAGGGGACATCATGCGGTCCACCACATATATCTGACAAAACCCATTACGTGAAGTGAAATGTTTGAGGCGGTTTATTGGCCACGTTTACTCCATTTTTTTTTTAAAAAAAAAAAAAGGTTGTTCTCAAATTTTTTTTTTTTAAAAAAAAAAAAAAATCTGTTATCAATATTTAAAGTTACATATGATGTCTGCTAATTTATAATTTATTATCTGGATGCCAACCATTCTCGAATATTAATAGAACTAGCCTGTTTTAAACACCGTCATTCTATATAACTATAATATATAGTTGTGGTCATAATTGGATTAAATCAAAAGAAGTGTTTATCAAATAATAGAAGGTATATAAACATTGAATATTGCCATTTTAACTGTAATCATTATACTATAAAGTTAATATTTATGGTCACGGACCTCATGGTAATTTTTTTTTTTTTTCTAATTGAAACGGGAAAATGACTATAAGGGAGGATCTTCACACTCTTGATCCGTAGGGACGAGAGAAGAGGAGATTATATGGAAATGCTTTCATACACATGATGAGAAGCGGCCTATTTAACTAAATAATGTGCACAAAAATTTGTACATCTAGAAATCTTCAAAACTTGCCAGTTATGGAAGGACACTAAATCTAAACTCCAAGAAGAGAAAAGAGATGGATGGTTAATAGCTAGAATAACCAAAAGGGCGTCTCTTTCCAAAATAAAATTTGAAATACCCATGGACACTGCTAGACGGGTGGAGAGGAGGACAGCGTTGGCTTCTCCAAAGAGGGCATATGAGCAAGACACATGCATGGTAGTAGCATTAATGATATTGCCCAATGAATCGGAAAGAACAACAGCTGCCATAGCATAATTTCCCCTCACTGCCACATCGAAGTTCTCCTAAAGCAACTTGAGCTAGTGGGCACCAAAGAGAAGGAAGGGCAGCTTCTCTCCAAACAGCAATGTGTGAGGCCAAATTGGAAGCAATAATCTGAATAGCCTTGGCTAGATCTGGCTTGACATGTTCGTGAGTAAGCTTGTACCTTGCATGCCAAATGAGATCAAGAAAAAAAAAAAAGAAGAAGAGTAAGAGCAGCAAAAACTTAGAATTTTCGAGACTCACACTTAGGGACAACATGCCAAACAGAGGAGAAAATTATTGAGTGAAGTAAAAATATATACAAATTGTGTTATAATTATATAGGAGCAAGAAATTTTGAATATGTTTCTTAAGAGTAATGATACAAGTCACCTTCCATGTTTATCTTGTGTCAATCAAAAGTAATGTGGCTTTTAAAATTACTATTAGATCAAAAGTCAATAATGATCAATTATAAATTTAATAGTAATTTTAAAAACCACATCACTTTTAATTGACACAAAATAAATTTAAAAGATGACATATATAATTACTCATTTTTTATTGTGTTTTGAATGATGAGGCTAGCTAATATCCTCTTATATTGCTGAGTTCCACGATAAGTACGGATTCTGCTTAGACACGCACGGTGCTGGGCTGCTTGGAGCCTTGGAATATGTACTCCTTATTGAACTCTTTTGCTTGCCTGTTAGCTTGCCACGTAACACGATAACAGAACACATGAACCATCATAACTACTAGTCTACAACTTTAAAATGAGCAAGTTTGTCAACTTTTGACAGCCTAGTATGGGAGTGTATCAAGTAAACTGCATACCGCCACAGCAGGCAGTGACATTTGGATGCACGTGCTGATCGAAATCCGATTTGAGCCGGAGAGGAGCTAATTAGTTATTTTTTAAAAAAAAAAGGTAAAAGCTTAAAAAAATAAAATAGCAATTTTATCATATTTTTTTTTAAAGAATCAACTTATCTTTCATTCATTTGAACAGGAGAGCATCCACTTTGTGCTAGTGTTGAGTTACATGCACGTAGCTTCTCAAGTCCATTCAATTCGAAGTTATAATACAAATTATGATATATTAACTCTTCATATATATGATATATTACAGCAAAACTTTAATAAAAATTATTGTTAATGTCATTTAACTAGAAACTCCATCACAATTAAGGAAGTTATAATACCAGCCATGAACTCATGGTTGCACCAGAGGATCAGTCAGTAGTCACACCATCATGGGCACGAGCCATGATTGTTCTTATCTTTTGCGACTATATCTATATTTTGAACAGCCATACAAACGAAGCATTCATCTCCTTCTGGACACGAGCAAGATTCCACTACATGTAGGAATTCGAAGAAGAGGAACTCTTTCATATGCAACATGCAGCTCTGGAGCTCTCTGATGATGAACACCATCGAGAAGAAAGCTTTCTTTACAGATTATTCATCAACCTCTTTGAACCCCTCCTTCCATTGCATCTTCCACTTGATTATTCATAGTGAAAGCGACGCGAGAGATCCATGCGTTTGCCTTGCGCTCGATGCTTGTTGGAATGATTTCATCTCTTCTTTTTTTTTTGAATGTGAATTTCCACTTTTCTATTAATAACAATTCTTGAGCAAAAGTTATTACAATCAAAAGTTAAGACAATAAACCACAAACTTCGATAACCATAGCCCAAGACTATAAACTTACAAGTCATAGACAAAGACAAGCAAATATTTATGATATAATCTTCCACATAGCTATGTACAACTCTGGTTATAGGTCAGATCTGCAACAAGCAGACAAGTTCGAAGACATAAGCAGTCCAATTCACACCAACATTATTAAAACTCCCTCAACCCGAAAGTTAGGAAAAATACCTCCCTCAACTTGAAGAGTAGGGATAAACAACAATGGAAATAAAATTAAAACAACAAAAACAAATAGCACCAAGCAGATCCACCGACTGGAAGCGAAGGGAGGCTAGCCGGCGTGGGAGAAAGAAGCGTAGGATCCCCGAAACACGATAGAAAGGCGCAAAAGGGGAGAAACTCTCTAAAAGTTTCAGATTTGATTTTGAGAAACCAAAACCAAAACTTCGTTAAACAATTCCGTCACAGAAGATATAATTTTTCAAAAAATTTATTGTCACATATGACATTTTTCACCAGAGAATACGAAATTGTCTAATTAATGGGCTACAACAAAATTTAGAAACTTGATGAGAGTAATTACTAAATTTTAAACATTAGAAACAAAGATTGTAAAGGTGATCAAACTTTGGAAGGTTTAAATATATTTTTTCCTAAAAAATTTATGCATCGGTAAATAGTGTCAATCCACATGTAAAGTGACCCTCTTCAACAATGTATGAAAAATGCTTTTTTTTTTTTTGGTTAAATACATTTGATCCCTTGTGGTTAAATAATTTTATTTTTTTCTCACGTATGTTTCAATTTGTATCATAAATGGTGCCTTTTTATGGCTAAAAACGAAGATGATACCTCTAACTAACTTTCGTTCATAAATTAACTGAAATCCACGTGAATGCCTTTAAAAACCTAACATGTGTCCCTATACCTCAATAAAAATTAAAAAAATATATAGAAATTAAAAAAAAAAAACTATAAATATTTTTAAAATTAAATAAATTAGAAGAAAAAAAAATTGAAAAAGAAAAAAGAAAAAAAGGGGGGTGATGGCTCAACCTATATTTTATCGGACCAATGGTCCATACACAGAAGATCTATGGGCCGACCATATTTTATTGGACTGGTGGTCCATACCATGTTTTATGGGTCCATGGCGCACAAGTAGACACCACCCAAGTCCGGGCTCAAGATCCATCTCGGCACAAACTGGTCCAGCAGATTCAAGTGGCCTAAGGATTCCCCAGCCTTCAAATAGTGGGCCAGGGCCTATGAATGAATGCCTTAGTGAAGCTTAACAGCAAAGGAGGCTCACATATGTGGGCTGGACTCTCAGTAAGTTCACATGAGCCCATTCCAAAGATTTTTCCTTTATCTAATCAAAAGGGCCCCAACCGAAGTGTACAGTCCACAAAAAAAAAAAAAGAAGTAAAAAATGAGGTCCAATCAAGCCTGAGAGGGCCCATGTCATCTTCTTCCTCGGTCAAGGTTGCACCAAAACGACTGTGAACATGGGGCAGCACACAAAGGTTCACGTGGGTGCTGCTGAAACGAAAATTTTCTACAAGATTTCAACTACCTATGGCTTATTTCAGCTCTCGACTAGTCTTTCTTATACTATGAACCAATGTGGGTTGCGTGGGTTGGCACAATCAAAAAGGTCCTTGAAAAACTTGAAGGCATATGTAGTGTGCAGCTGAACAACAGGCTAAATCTCAACTTCACTTTGTAATCACCCCCTCTCAAGTATTTTCAACCATCAATGCTCCTAGTAGAATCTACAACTTGCATTTTGAGGAACCAAGACCAAATTAATGTCTTATTTCTCACCTACCTATCATGTTGTGCATTGCCAGAGAGAACGCCCTCTTTGAGTCTTTGTGGCACAATGGAAGAAATGGTCAAACATTTATTCTTAAACTACCATGATGTACTACCTAAATATCACCATATTTTCTATTTGTATTTGTAGTTGTAGCCATAGTAATGGAGATGGTATGAATGGCAAGAAGCATAGCAGTCCAATACCAAATATGGACCCATGCATTCCAATTAGCACGACAAGTTGATGGAGTCGACTATAGAAATATTTGTTGATTTTTTTTTGTATGAGTCAAACATTAAAAATTACTTTCAATTGAAATTATTTGTCTGAAAAATGATTATGTTAAAAGTATTTTTCAATAAAAAAAATTTTATGTCGAAACAAACAAAGTGTAAAATAAAAAGAGAAAAGAAATTGGAAAAAATATAGTTTACTTTCCAAAATTTGACAATTTTTTTAATTTAGCTCCGAATGTTTAAAAATTGATAATGCATTCAAATTAAGTTTTAGAAATTCTCAATGTAACCTACCTGTTAGTAAATTTCGTCTTATCTAACGAAACTAGGATTAGGTGTGCGGCACATGCGGTTTGAGGAGTGTAAAAGTCTAAGATGCTTTTAATATTTATGAAAAAAAAAAAGAAGGAAAATTGGGGTGGATGAACCACTCCCATTCCAACTAGATGGAAGTGGGTCGGCTACCCCGTAGCCAAATGAGAGAAATTAAAACTACTCCCAAATCTTTTGAGAGTGGTTTCGAGCCTTTGGGGGTGGCTTTTACTCTCTTGGCCCCCCCCCCGTTTTTTTTTTCCTTAAGAATATTTGGGGCATTTTAAACTTTTTCACTTCCAAACTATGTGTGTACCGTGCAGGTGGTCCTAATTCCGTAAATAAAGACAGAATTCATTATTGGATGGGTCACATTGAAAAATTTTAAAATTTTATTGTGAGTACATTGTCAATTTTTAAGAATTCATTATTGGATGGGTCACATTGAAAAATTTTAAAATTTTATTGTGAGTACATTGTCAATTTTTAAATATTAAAAGTTAGATTAAAAAAGGCAAATTTTTAGAGAGTGAAATATGGTACGGACCGTTGGCAGTTTTTATTTTAGGCTAAAGCTCTGGCGCTATATGATAAAATTAAATAAAATTATTAGGCAAAACCTTTAAAAATATATTTTTTGCTAAACAAACCTCAAAATATATAGTATCCAAAAATGAGTCCAAATTCATACACACATATATAATACCCTTTTAACTTCTAGCTCTCCCAAAACAAAACCAAAGCAGGGGATGTTTGGTCGTAAGTCGTGGCAACAGAGTCAAGTGTGCTTGAGAAAATAAAACCCTAAAGAAACAGCGAAATCAACAAGAGGAAGAAGGAGAAGGAGAAGGAGAAGGAGAAGATAGACGAACCTAGATCGGATCGGATCGGATCCGACCCACATACGCACATCCTCCTGGTATGTACGTGGGTCTTCTTCATCTTCTTCTTCGCGAATTAGGGTTTTGGTCCTTTTATAGATTCACTGATACATCAATTTTTGTTCAATAATTGGCTTCTTTGTTTAATACGCTCTTTTTTTTCTTTTTCTTTTTTTCTGAATTTATTGAGACCTAATTATCGGTTTTTCATTCATTTTATCTCGTAACTGTTTCGCAATCTTAATTTGATTCCCCAAAGATGTTAGAAACACGCATATACGTGAATTATACACTCATAATTTATTCGAAACTACATTTTTATAATTTTTTTTTCCTCGTAATCAGTTCTATGATTGGTTTTAAATTTTTAGCATGAGAAAGTTTTGTTTAGCCGGAAAAGAAAAGGTCTCCTAAAAATCACACGTGAAAATTTTTGTAACTGCTCGTAGATGCATTGTCAAATGAGAAATTAGTAGCTCAGTGGAGGAACCAAGCAAAGACGGTATGACCCATCTTGTGTTGAAAAGCATTGTCATGTTTTAAAGGTACTATTTTGTATGTGTTTCCTCATGATAAGCAGAACAAAGATGGAAAGAAAAATTGTTCTTTTCTGCTACAGATGTTGATTGCTAAGTTGTGAAATATATGTGTTTATCTGACATTTGGTTTAGGATTTGATTTTTCAAGATTGATATCCTTCTGTACGTCACTTTGGATAGTATTCATGATTTATTAGCTGATGGTTTCTACAATCAAGACCTTCCTCTGTTTTGTGTGATAAGAGAATTCGAAGATGGGTGTTACTGAATTTGTGGAAAGGGTTTGATATTGAGGATTCCAGTTATGAAAGAGGGGCCAAGGTCAACTCATGGGAGTTACTGGTTCTTGGTTCATCATGGCATAACTGTTTCTGTTTGTGCATATATTACAGGAGAGGTTTTCATACATTCTGCTCCCGAATCTTCTGAACGATCACCAAGAGCCTTGCAGGGGGTGACGCTGACGGGGGTATTGCTTGCAAGAAATGGATCCTGGTCGCTATGGTCTTCAGCAAGGATGGGATAATAACAGCGTAATTGTGGTTTCCTCCTTAATAATCACCTATATGGGATGATAAAACAAGAAATTATTAGGGCACATGTGATTGTCCATTTTTTTCCGGGCATCTCATCCCTAAAGAAAAATGAGGGAAAGCTGTGGGGCAGTGAGGATATGGACTGGATTTGCCTAAGCTCATATCATGATTGATTATTTGTGGCTGACATAGCTTATTCTCTTGAATTCACAGGCTCTGGAGGGTTATGGTGCAGTAAATGAGCCAAACTTCCGGTGAGTGCTGACAGTTGCTTATCACCATCACCAGGGTACTTTAGTACTCGTGGGTATAGGGGTGCAGTTAAAAATATATGTAACTTTTATTGGTATTTATTTGATGTGTAGTTGTGCAAAATTTTTTTGTTTTTGTTTTTTTTTTATTGTTTATTGATAGTGACCAATTGTTTTGTGGTTCTTTTATTTGGAGTGTGTTATATCACATTTTATCTTTTCTCTTGCATCCCATTCTATGTTCTTTTGCCAGGGTTGGTGCTTCCTACGATGAGAGGAGGTTTTTAGATGAAAGATATTCAAGAGATAGTGTTTACCCAAGAAATGCCTTCCATCGTGACGTTTTGGATAGGGAGAACTATCCACCACCACCTCCTGCTATTGGGCTTTGGCCACAATCAAGGAGAAGAAGTTATGAAGAGGACTATCCACTTGATAGGGAGTCTAGGCGACATGAGAAATCATACATTAATTCATACCATGAGATGGATACCTTTCGGGATCATGAGATCGATGCAATTCAGGAATTTGATAAGTTTGGGGATGGCTATCGTAGTATTGATAACTATCGTGATCATGAACTTGACAGGCCTGGTAGGTTTGGGGGACGTGAACGTGATGATTATGTGTATGATGATTATGACTATAGGTCCCGCATCTCCCATCAAAACAGGGAGGATAGCCGTGACAGGGATTATGACTATGGTCGGCATAGTTATGATTCTGATTATGAAAGAGGTAGTAGGAGAGATGGTAATTGGAGGCGGCGTGAATCCCGTGATAAGAAATGTTTGAGTCGGGAAAGAGATCCGAGTCCACATAAAAGGCATGAACGCTCCCGGTCCCGGGGGCATGATGATCGGCCTCGATCGAGGTCGCCTCGCAGTCGAAGCCATGGTCGAAGTCATCGAGAGGACAGCTACGATGATGATAGGCATGAGAGGACTGATAAGCGAAGGGAGCGTGAAGAGAAGCGTCATCGTGATCAATATGCTGTGGTATGCTTTAACTGTTAAACATGTATTTTGTATTTGATGTATTGTCTCTTCGATTTGTTGCATGATAGATGGCTTCAGTGAGAATCCTGTTTCCTTGTAGGCCCCATCTGCCACCATTGTTGTGAAGGGCCTCTCACAGAAGACGACTGAGGAAGATTTGTACCAGATCCTTGTAATGTTTTGATGTTTTGGCTCTGAATACTACTGTTTTATTTCTTTGACAAAAACTAATTATTGTGTGACTATTAGGCTGAATGGGGACCCCTTCGTCATGTCCGTGTGATCAAAGAGCGAAACTCTGGGATCTCGCGGGGATTTGCTTTTATTGATTTTCCTTCTGTGGTATATCTTTTGTTCAACTTGTTAATTTTTGTTCATTTATTAATTTATTTTGTTTAAAATGAATGTTTATATGGAAACTTATTGTTCTGGAACAGGGAGCAGCGCGTTCAATGATGGACAAGATTGGTGATGATGGTCTTGTTGTGGATGGAAGGAAGCTTTTTTTTGAGTATAGGTAGTTTTTCCTACAATCATCATTTAGTTCTTGTTATTCTATCTGATAAGATTGTGTTCTATACTCTTTTGTGCTTATTATTTATAGATATTAAACTTGTAGGCCTTCATTCTGTGTTAATATCATAGTTGCTAATTGAAAAGTCAGTTTTGAGCTAGGACAGGGTGAAATCTGGATAAAGTTTAATTTTAATAGGGTAATTTCAGTTGAAGTGGACTTACTTATCAAAAATTTCAGTTGAAGTGGACTTGCTTGTTCGTTTTGCTATTTCTAGCTAGGTGTTTCATTTTGTATACTTCCTTTTTACTTAGGGGCGCCTACGCTTTTAATGAGATTGGTTTATTACTTATAAAAAAATTTTTGAATTGAAGTGGAACATATTTACTGTTAGTATTATTTTATTGTGATGAAAGTGCTAGTTTATATATCTTAAATCCATGCCAATTCTATGGTTTATTTGTTGTTGCAAGTATACTTGGTGAACAGTTTTGTGTTGCAGTAGTAAGCCAACCGGTGGGGCAGGTGGACCGTTTGGTCAAGAGAATGCTGTGAAATCAGGCCACTTTAACCATAAAGGCATGACAGTACCATCTGATTGGATGTGCAACTCTTGTGGTTGTGTCAATTTTGCCCGGCGGACATCTTGCTTCCAGGTTTCTTTTTTACTTTTGTGTTTTATCACCCTATTTCTGTACTTGGTTTATGGTGATGAAAGAATATTTTCCTACAAAGAGTCAGCTTTATCTGGCAGAATACTGAATCACACTCTAGCTCTATAACTAGTCTACCTATGTAGTGTGACTTTCCAATGCTCGCTATATTCAATAGGTGAGCACACTTGCATTCATGGGTGGACCTGCTTTCCAGGAGACAGTCAGCTATCTATTATTTTCTGATAATTTGTTTTTTGGGGTCTTCTATGTTCCTTTTTTACTTGGGCAAAGGCCTCGTATACATGTGCAGGACCAGTTTGTTAGCTTTGGTGTTTGAAATTTTTATTTAGATCTCATTGGTTGTTTCATTTTCTTCCCTTTGCTGCAGTGTAATGAACCACGTAGTGATGATGCTCCTGCAGCAGATATTTCTTTATCAAATCCAGCACCATTAGGAAAGAAAGGATTGGAGGCAGGTTGGTACTTGTTGCTTTGAGCTGGTAGGTGTTAGATTTTATTATATGCTGCAATATATAAGTTGATGTAATTATATGTATTCAGGTCCTACTCATGTTTTGGTTGTTCGCGGATTGGATGAAAATGCTGATGAGGAAATGCTTCGTTATGAATTTTCCAAACATGCTCCAATCAAGGTATGAAAATGCTGAGTAAATAATTAAAAGGTTTTGTTTACTCTAATATTTTTTAAAACAATGAAGCTGCATTCCCCCTCTTAACATCAGTCCTCTTTAGCACTTGCTTATGAGTTTTATTGATCTTAATTTGCAGGACCTTCGTCTTGTCAGAGACAAATTTACTCATGTCTCAAGGGGATTTGCATTTGTACATTTTCATTCGGTATGTTGATTTTGTTGTTAGTGGTTGAGCCCAATTGAATATGTTATCCTTGCCCTTTAGTAATGTTTGAAGCATGGTTTCAATTTTTGCTTTTCCCAAACAGCAAACACACGAATGCTATTGTAGTGTAGAACTCACAAATATAATTGTTGGTTTATAGATTCGAAATTTAAATTTACTAAATGTTTTGACCCTATTTTAAGATGGATTTTAATATAATGAAGGTGGTGTTGTGGGGTTCTTTAGTTGTTATGTTGTTAAGGAAAAAATGCAAAGGGAACCTTGCAAGTTGTTAAATTGAATGGTGGAACCACTGTTAAATTGTCTGTTGAAATGTGTGGTTCAACTTGATTAGTAATTGCTTCTTTCCTTCTTTTTGCTAATTTTAATACTTTTGGTACTTGGAATATGCAATTGTGCTTTCAACCATGTAGTTAAAATGAATACTGTTTGCAAACAGGCACTGCATGTGCTTTTGGCTAGTGTTAAACAAACTAAATTTTGTTCAGGCCAAAAAAAGAAAAAGATGTTTTGATGGTTGGAATGGAGAATGAAATGGAATTTTCATTCAAAACCTATGATAATTGAGATGGAGCAATATCTGGATTTTTTTTTTCTTTTTGGGTTAGCTAGGAAGAATTTTTTATTTTTTTTTAATGAAGCTTATTAATAACAAATTGCTCCCATTGCGTTCCCTGCTGCGTTTGTTAAGGTTAACAAAATCATGATGTTGTGGCTTGTGGAGATTATCTTTGATTTTTTGATTGGAGCTAGAACAGTAGATTTCATTTTTTGTAGGTGGAGGATGCGACCAAAGCTCTTGAAGCAACGAATGGTACAACTCTTGAAAAAAATGGGCAGATCTTGAGGGTGGCATATGCCAAAAGCATCCTTGGTCCAGGATCAGGCACATCAGGACCTGGCCAGTCAAGTAGCCTTGCTGCTGCTGCAATTGAAGCAGCAACATTTTCTCAACAGGTGCTTTATATATACATATATAGGTGTGGGTGCTTGTGCGTGTGCGCATGTGTTTGTGAATTTTGAGTTTCTTTTATAGTATCTATTTGTTTATTCATCGTTAAGCTGTTGCTTGATTTTACCAGTTTTTGATTGGATCTTTAGATTTTTTTGTAATTTCTTGAAGACTACTTGTATAGGGTTTGATGTTTAAGGACTAACGGTTAGTTAGGTTATAAAAGAGATTGAATTCTGAAGGAATTTGATGACTGTTTGGTATTAAGACAGTGAATTGAAGGAGAAAAAGAGAAAAGATGAACCCCATGCGATCACATATAGCTTTCCTAAACAATCATAGCTAAGAAGGAGAAGGCAATCACACCTATAAGCTTTAAGAAAGCTGATGGGTTTTTATTGAACTTATTCCATGTATTTTAGAGATTACATAGAGGCCTTTATATAGGCCTTTGCTAAACCTTTTCCAACAAAGATTAGGATTCCTTAGTAAAACAGTAATCTTAAAGTACTCCTAAACTAAGGTGAAAACTGTTGAGACAAAAAGACCCAAACACATAAAATAAGGCTCAACTTGTCATAAATTGGATCAGGAAGTAGGACACATAGGTGGAGCAGGGTAGTGGTCAACACAGAGAACCCAATAATGGTTTTTGGGTTTGATGATAATTGTACTAAATGGTTACAGAGGAGACAAGTGGAAGAGCATTAAAGGGAAATGACTTGAACTTCTCACAGTTCATCAACTTAGGGTTTTTTTTTTTTTCCTGTAAGCAGCGCTTGAAATGAAAAGAGGGATTATCTATTGATATGAGTGAAGAGTAATGCTAGACATTTCTCGTGTTCCTCTAAGAATGATGTGGCTTTTAAAATCACAATTGGACAGCTACTTATTTGGCTCTCTTAGTGCTTAGTTATAATGAATTTCTTATACTTTTTTTCAATGATTTTTATCTTTATTTACTTTTTTTAATATGTGATTCAAAATGGTAAGATTCAAAAGGTAAGTGTTAAGTTCATATCCAGCTTCAGATTACCTCAGAGAGATTGATAATTATAACAAATTTCTAACAGTTATAACCTAACTTAAGATGTGGTGTATCAGTTGTACAGTCGGGAGTTATCTACTCTTCCCTTCCTTTCCAAACTAACATAATCTTAGATATCTTGCAGCATATGGACTTGATGCTTGAGCTGCAGGCCTTTTTGATGTTAACTTATCCCTTCTAATGAATACCACTGTTGTTTTGTATTTCGGCTTGATTTCTATGCAATTGAATAGAGAGAATTCCTCCATGGGAGTGTATAATCTGCCTGCAACTTCTTATGTTGTTAACTTGTTGTCTTTTCTAGTTGCTGCTGATTCTGTAATCCTATATAATTGACTTTAATGGGATTGCATTCTTGTGCTCCTTTCTTTCTGGCCTTTCAGTATGATGCTGTTGGATGGGCACCAAAAGAATATAACCCAGATGACAAGCAATCAAACAGTGGGAAGGAGCAAATTGGTGGGAAGGTTGCAGTTCAAAATGATGGTTCGGCTCCACAATCTGGATTTGTATGGGATGAGGCGTCTGGTTATTACTATGATGCATCTTCTGGGTTCTACTATGATGGAAATACAGGTTCATATGTTTTCTAATTGCATTATGTTGAAGCTGTCTGAATCTGAATCATTTTGCAGACGTTGTAAACAAAAGGGGTAAAAGCTGAATTTTGATAAGAGGGTTAACATTTCAAACTTTTAAAAGATGGTGACCTTAAATTGACACGTGATTAAAAATTGTGGTTTTCCGAAGAATTTATTTAGAAGCTACTATTTGTCTGTCTAGGGCACAACTCACTCTCACATGATGGAATGTCTTGCTTGACTTGGGGTTTGTGAGTCGCAATTCAATTTACCAGTGTCGATGCTGTGGTTGGGTAATGTAAATTACTGTTAGCAGTGATTATATATGGAAATAGGGGGAGAATTTATTGCAGAATATCCAGGCTCATCTTAGTTTGTGTTATTAATACATATCCGAAATGATCTTCTGGGACCAAGTGCTTCTGATAGCCAACTAGTCATTATTGGTATTACGTTTCAACCTCGAAATGCCCCTCTCCAACTTCAGACATATATCTGTGGTACCTGTGGTTTATAATTTGCTGATGTACTGGATCATTATTATCTGGAGAGTTGCAAACATATTTCGATATGTATGCTAATAATATGATTTTTTTTAGTAGAAATTGCTTCTCTCTCAAGGTGCATTTTGGAATTTAACCTTTCTTGATTCTCTACGTTCTTGCCACATGCAGGTCTTTATTATGACGGTAACAGTGGAGTCTGGTATTCATATGACCACCAAACTCAGCAGTACATCCCTTGCACTGATCAGAATGACAACAAAACACCTGGTAACCAATCTGAGCTCCCCAAGGCATCAGATGGTTCCAGTAATAGAAAAGTAGTCATCTCTGCACCTGCTACTACTGTAACATCAGTTGAGAAGGCTGCCTCATTACCGGATGCAGTACAGGCTGCAGCAACAGCAGCAATAGCTGCAGAGAAGAAAGAGAAGGAGAAGTTAAAAGAGATAAAACTCGCTTCCAAGAGCAGTATTCTGGCTAATAAGAAGAAAATGAATAATGTATTGTCAATGTGGAAGCAGAGGAGTCATGAAGGGCAAGCAACTCGTGTGGCTCTTGATGACAATCAACTATCTGGGTCAGCTGATGATAGACCTTTTTCTGTTGGACAATCCACAAAGAGCAAGTTTAAGACTGATGCAACATCAACAAAAGATAATTCTATGTCCAGTTCAGGAGCTCCCACCACCGCCTCTGCAGCACAGGCTGTTGGTTCGGAGTCTCCAGTCAAGCCAAGGCCTGTGAGTAACAGCTTAGGGGGGACTGTGATGGGGGTCATTAGGGGTTCTGGAAGAGCTACAGTGAGATCAGAAACCTTGTCTTCAGGATCATCTGGTGTAGTTTCCAGCTCAACTGTTGCTGCAAGTGCTGCTGGTTTATCTTTATCAGCAAATGCAGATATACCTACAGTTGCAACTCCATTTAAAACGGACGCATCTGCTTTGGGTACCTACACACCACCTGGGGCTGCTGTGAGTGGCAAGAGGAGGTTTTCTGAAATGCCACTTAATCCAGCTGCCATTCACAAGGAGCAATCTCAAACTACCTATAGGGATCGTGCAGCTGAGCGAAGGAACTTGTATGGTTCATCTTCTCTGGGAGACGAACTATCTAATCTGGGATTTGGTGATTCAAGTAAGCTTTGTTCAGCAATTTGTCTTTTAATGGCATGCCTTTGATCCTGTCTTACAAGCTCATATTATAAATTTTTATAACTGTAAATAATTATGGATCTAGGACATAGAAAAATGCTCCAATATGTCTGAAAATGTTACACTCCCGTAATCAACCCTGGCCTCGGGATATATGCCAAATGCTTGTTTTATTTACCAATTTAGTTATCCAACTTTATGGTCCATTTACTTCTCTCTCTCTCTTCTCTCTCTCTCTCTCTCTCTCTCAAGATCTGTGTTGACTTCTGTGAAATCCGTTTGTCTCCTGTTGTTGAACATCCAAGATCGAGATTTTTCATCAAGGAAGGGTTCTATGGATTCAATGCCCTTCCCCCCTGGTGTTGGTGGAGGGCGTCCACTCGGAGATGGTAATATCAACAGTTATGAGGTGATTACTGCAGACAAAGCGATTGATGAGAGCAATGTTGGCAACCGGATGCTCCGTAACATGGGCTGGCATGAAGGCTTGGTATCATTTCCTTCTTTGCACTTAGAATAATACGAACTGTTGATCTAGTGGTTACATTTAACTGAAATGGCCATTCAAATATTTAATTGAAATGCTTATTCTTTCTGTTGGTCGAGCAGTGGAATTTGATTTAATTATTAGAAAGAAGAAAAAAATCTCTTTTTTTGTTTTTTCATTAAAAGCAGTTGATGCAGACATCGTCCTACCCTAAAAAAATTTCTTTGGTATGTCCAAACATCTTTTTATTCTAGTTACTAGCCCTTTTTTTTTCTTCCCTTTTGTTTGTAACTGAGACTCTGTAAAAGACACGGTGTCTTGGTACTTGTTTATAACTTAGGCACCTCAACATCTGAATGGTACCAGTGGGCATTTGGTTCTTCTTTGGAACACTAATTCTGCAGGATTCTGACATTTTATGCTTTGGGGATTGTGTTTTTCTCGTTTTGGTATTCCTCTGGTGTGCAGGGATTAGGGAAGGATGGAAATGGAATGGTAGAGCCAGTCCAGGCACAAGCCGTGGATCGAAGAGCAGGACTTGGCAGTCAGCAGAAAAAACTTGATCCTAGCCTCGAGGTGCAGGCTGGGGATAGTTACAAGACTCTCATTCATAAGAAGGCGCTCGCCAGGTTTCGGGAGATGTCTTAGATAGATTGATGTGGGAGTGATTGAAGCTGCTCGTGGAGTGAAGGGAGCTGATAACAAAAACTTACGAAGGAAAGATAGTGGCAGAGCTTTCAAATCTAGTTTCCATTGTAGAGGCTTTTGGGTCGGTCGTGCATTATTGGTTTATGGTGTCGTCCAACTCATTTTCTCTTGTAAAAAAATAGCTTTTCAGCACTTGTAAAATTCAAATGTGCTTTAAAGATCTGAAATTTTGATTACTCTTTTGTTAGCCATTTTTGTTGTCGAACACTTCTTCCAACAATGCATCTTTCCTTATGCTGGTAGCTAATGAGCGCTGCATGTGGAAAGCGAGATTGCTGTACAAAGGCACGCATATTTTTCGTAAATACTAGTAGGGTAGCCATGTAGGCATTCAATGCTTGGAATGCATTATTGTTTTTGCATTACGAGTGCACCTTGTGGTACGGGGCTATGACCCTCGGGCACGCCTTATGTTTGAGCTGATCCAAACGTACTGATACCATATAACATTTAACAGTAATTTTTTTTTAAAAAAAAAAAATTAATTAATTAATTATATTATATTTAATTTAATATTACTATTATAATTTTTACTTAAAATTCATTATTCCTCTTTTGTGATGCATAATTATAAATTAAGTGTTTACTTATCAAAAAAAAATTATAAATTAAATTTTACATTTCATTTTTTATTGATAATATGGTTAATCTATTTAATCTTTCTTGTTGAAATTGTCATTCTTATGTAGGATTTTATCAATTTTAATTTTGGAAAAAAAAAAATTTGCAAGACCAATTGAACATGTATTCTCAATAAATTATATAAGCAATACATGCGATTAGAAAAAAATAAAATATTCTTATATAATTTAATATGTCAATTAAAACACTTTATTCTATTTGTAAATTCGTTTAAAACTTTTTTTTTATTACTTATTAGATATAGAATGATTTATCGCTTGATTCAAGAACTTTAAATAATAAGACTTGAAAGAAAGAAGTAATGAAAAAAATGGAAAGCTATAGAGAGTATTTTATAGGGGAATACGATGTGAAAAAAATTGTACACTGAAAAGTCACTGACAACGCAAACAATGTGAGTTTTATGACTTTGAAAACTTTTCACATTCTTCTAATTGAAATGGACATTAGAGAAAAAAATTATGCACATCAGAGATTAAGACTTTTCATCTTCTAAGCATTTAATTGAAATGATGTTGGAAAAAAATTTACGTATATTGGACTTTTATAAATGTAAAAAAAGGGAAAAACTTTATAAAGATTTCTTCGAACTTCTATGCGATTTGAATAACCTTTCTTAATGTTTGATTTTATTTGATTTGACTTATCAAACTTTCAATTTGTCTCATTCAACCCCCTCCGTTAGGATTTTTCGTTAAATCTTAACAGAGTGGTGCAAAAATTATCAAGATACCCCTTATTTTATATTTTTTTAATAGTTTTTTTTGTTTAAAATACATGGGTATTTTGAGATTACAAGGTTTAACGGTGAAAACAAACGGAGAGAGATAAAATGGAACAAATTGAAAGTATAAAGGGCCAAAATGAGAAAAATCAAATATTGAGGGAAGGTTATTCAAATCACGTGAAAGTTTGGAAAGTCTTTGTGAAGTTTTCCTTAAAAAAAGTAAATACTTAGGATTTTCTAAAATTTTATGAACATTGAGACTTTCCAATAATGACTTTCAAGTTTCAATCGGCAATTACTTTTACCATAATTGAGAGCTTTAATTAGATACTACTTTTTTAATTTTTTTTTTTTACCCCATTAGAGCCTTAAAATAATTTTTTGGAGAGAAATATATATTGTACAATTTTTAATGGGCCTTAATTAGGGAGTATTTATTAAGTTTTTACCATATTAGAGTCAGAGCCTTCAAATATTTTGTTTGGAAAGAACAGTTATTATAGAATTATTAATTGGGCCTTAATTAGAGAGTATTTATTACTTTTTAACCATATTAGAGCCCTAAAATATTTTTTTTTAAAAGAACATTTATTGAAAAATTATTATTGGGCCTTAATTAGAGACTATTTATTAACTTTTGATTATATTAGAACCCTAAAATATTTTTTTTGAAAAAAACATTTATTATACAATTATTAATTAGAGCCTTAATTAACTAGTATTTATTAACTTTTTACCGTATTAGTCATTTATCACCTGCCAGCAGGTGTGTGGTATCTTAGTAATTTGCTATGAGTTACCACGTAATCGCCGACAAAACGAATTTACCAAAAACGCCCACCGGAAACAACAAAAGAAACGGCCTGGCATCCGGGCGCACACTACCAAACATCCACAGTAACCACTAACGTGAGCTACCGTCCCAACCTGAACCAGAACCAATGAACCATCATCTTGGCTTTCCAATTGAATCGAAATCTTTGATTCTTTCCCTTTCACGTACAGACCTTGGGGCTGCAGTTGTCACATTCCTATCAGGGAAAAAAAAAATGCCTTAATTCACAAGCCAATTGAACATCAAACATAAAAAACCCCCACCCACCCAAAATCAAATTCTCTCGCTCAGCCCAATCCAATGCTACAACAACAACGAGGGCATTATTTGTGAATTTTTTTTTTTTTATTATTATTATTATTTAATGTAACGAAGAAGGTTATTATGGTCCTCAATCAATGTCCTAGAAAAGGAAAACTTGAAGACTCTTTGCTAGATCCAAAAAGGTACGAATAAAAGAAAAAAAGATGTTGGGAGCGGTGCAGCTGGGGGTGATGGCGGCCTGCGTGGTGCTCTTCGTGCCCATGGGAATGGCCGGGTGGCACCTCAGCCGCAACAAGATGCTGTTCTTCAGCGGCGCCCTCTTCATCACCCTCGCCGTCGGCGTCCACCTCACCCCCTACTTCCCCACCATCTCCGACCTCGCCACCTCCGTATCCTCCTTCGTCGTCTTCGACTCCCGGGCCTCCTGCCTCTCCCTCCTCCACGACGTCGTTTGGCGTTCCCACGATAGGTCCTGGGCATGGTCCCCCTCGCGACCCGTTTCCGCATGTGGCTTCCAGAAGGTCGCCCCGCCCGACGCCTCCGATTTGCTCAATGGCTCTTGGGTCGTCGTCGCGGGCGATTCCCAGGCGAGGCTGCTCGTGCTCTCGTTGCTCCACTTGGTTTTGGGTCCCGATCGCATGGACTCGGTCAAGGCCGATTTGTTCAAGCGGCACAGCGATTATCAGATCATGGTGGACGAGATTGGTATGAAATTGGATTTCGTTTGGGCTCCTTACGTGACCAATTTGACCGATTTGGTCGTTGGTTTCAAGCGGAATCGGAACTACCCAGATGTGTTGATCATGGGTTCGGGGCTGTGGCACATGCTTCATATCACGAACGCCTCGGATTACGCTGTTCAGTTAGAGCGGTTGAGGAGTTCGGTGGTGTCCTTGTTGCCCATTTCGCCGGAATTAGGCGTCGACGGGCCGGTGACGGGGTCGGTATCAGTCCGATCGCCACATTTGTTCTGGATTGGGATTCCCACGCTAATAAACTCGATGCTGAATACGGAGGAGAAGAGGGAGAGGATGACCGACGAAATGCGGGTCGCCTACGACGAGGGGCTTCGGAGTAGCAAGCTATTGCGACGGTCCGGTGGGCCGCTGTTCTTGCTGGATATACAGTCGTTGAGTTGGAATTGTGGGGTGAGGTGTACGGAGGATGGGATACACTATGATGGGGCTGTTTACGAGGCTGCTGTTCATATCACGCTTAATGCATTGCTCATTCAGTCTCATCAGAGGCTTTGAAGGAAGGAGATTGATTAAGTCATTTGATGACCCAACATATACTCGTCAAGGATTTTCATCCTTGTGAGAGTTTGAGTTTTTCCCTCTAATCTTGCTTAATTCTGATTAACTTAGGAGCAGAAACTTTTTTTATTATTATTATTTTTTTGGCGATATAGTAATCACATATTGAAATTCATTTTCTCTTGTTCATTATGAAGATTGGATACTGATAGCACTTGTAATGTCTCACATGCAATTTTGATGTGAATCAATTCCAAAGTCATTTATGATTAGCATATACCTGCTTCTTCTTCTTCCTTCTTCCTTTTTTTTTTTTTGCAGTTCGTAGATAAGATGAAGATCATTTGTCTTGCCTGTGAGGTTCAAGAGTATTTGCATTTAGAATTTGGATTTGCTGGGTTTGTAGCACTTATTGAATGAATGCTTATGAACATTTGGGCTTTCTTCTTTCTGCGTTGTTTGATGCTGTTCATTATGTTTTTCTTCTCAATACAATCAATGCTGTATTTGAAACTAGAAGTGAAGAAGGTACCCGTAGTTGCTTTCTGTTTTTCAAGGATGTTAAAGGTACATGAGCTTTGATGTTGTAGATGTATATTCTTTTAGTAACAGTCTTTGCGCAAGTGACTTGGAAACTGTATTAGCATGTTCATCATTATTGATATCACTGTACAGCTTACTGGCTTATGAGCTATTTTAATTCTTTTTTGTAGAAAGTATAATTTGATTGAGTTAGCAATAGTTTGTTTGGTCGCTTGCATACGGGTCTAAACCTGATCTGTGAATCCTGTTTGTAATTAATTTGGAATGCCTCAAACTGAGTCTCCTTCATTTGAGGGGCGAGTTTGAAACAAATTTGCTAGCTGCCAGAATTATAGTTTAAGAATAGCAATAGTGTTGGTTTTAGGTTGAAGTCCACGGCTGCTCACGTTATCCTACAGATTGCTCCCTCTCTTGCAAGCTGGTTTTCAATAATAAGTTCTACGTGCGGTTTGTATCAATTTAAGTACCTTCTATTGAAAAAAAAAAAAAAACATATATATATATATATATTGGCGTTGGCTTTCCTTGGAATTTTATGTACATAAAGTGTATTTTATGTTATTGATAGGGTCATTTTGATCAACCAAGTTTGTATATGGCTTATTTTGTGTCTGTTGTTGTAACGAATCTGGCATAGTTAGGCGAACCCAGTTTATAATCCTACTGTTGCCTTTGAGCATAGGTCTTGGCATGTTGCCTGATATGCACAGTCAATTCAATATATTTTGCAGAAATATGCATTTTAAAACTTTTTTTTTTCTTCTGATGAACTTTTGACAGTTAATCACTGTCAACTGAAAAAAAAAAAATGGTTTTCCACACAGCTGGCATTGACTATTCTGTCCTGTTTGTCATCAATCATCATGTCATATGAACATTCAGGAATCGCTTTCGTCTGATATTCTTTTTAGCTGATGACACAATGTTTTAGTTGACAGAACAAGAATTGGGTGAGTTGAGTGGTAATTCTAGAGAGAATTGAAGCATGGACAAGGTGAGTCCATCTACAGTTGTCATATCTAAAGTTTGTGTATCTTAGCATAAACTAATGAGAATATATAGGGCAGTACCTGCAGCCACCTTATGATTATAATCAGGAAGAGGGTTTTGTTGTTCTGTTTCGTTTCTTGCTTAATTTGAAGTTCACACTTTACCTTTTTGTTTTTTCTTTGTTTGTTTATGGCTAGGATAGAACGAGATGAGCGGATGAAGCTTGTCCCTATAATATGACTTTTCTTCTTCATCCTTTTTTCTTTCTCTATAATAAGGTCTGTTGTTACTGTGAGTTTTTTTTTATACATACTCTGAAACATGGGAGTAGAAATTAATTTCTAATTCCTTTTTAAAAAATAATACTGGAAGCAACATAGCTCATTAGGACCCATATGCTCCTGGTTTGTAACTTGTTATAGACGTGTTGAATTTAGTTAACGGGTTAAGTCTATTTTACGCCCTGTTTTTTTTCATTGTGACCGTCGAGAAATTGCTTGACTGCATTTTACGCCCTGTTCGACCCTTATTGGTTGCTATTGCCGCATGACTTCCCACCCCTTAACGGTCTTAGTAAAATTATTCAATCCTAGTGTCGCTCTGCTCTGATCTAAATCCAGCAAAAGCTTTCTTGCTATTTGCTTGGGTTTCAACTTTTAGCTGTATCTTTCAAGTGGCTTCAAGAATTTTTGAGTTTGAGAGATATTCAATCTTGTTTGTGAGCGGCATATTAGAAACATTCAATTCTTGCATAATTAATGTCCCACATTGTTAGCATTTAGCTTTTAACTAGCAGCTGTGCAAGGCTGTTAAAGAGACGTGAGATCAAACCCCTACCGAGAAGAGGGTTTAAGGAAACGGCCAGAGCCTCCCGTCTCAATGACTCTCCAACGGACAAAAATATAAAGAAGAAATTGACTTATTTCTGGTTGTAATCAATTCTAGCCTCTTTTCACCAGCCTAGAAAGAAACGGACAAAGTTTTCCTTTCCTCGAGCTAAGATCCAAAAAATCACGTCCAGCAACTTATCTTCAGCTTATGTAGAACACATTTTTGCTACAGTAATTCCCAACCTATGGGCAATCACTGTAAGCAAAATGTTGCTTTATTTTATCCTCTTCTTCCAATTAGATTCATTGCAAACATGCCAGAGAAATCAATCTTTATTTTTAAATCATTCAGCTTGTGCTGATGCATTTGTGCTTCCACGAGAATCACATGTTTCCTAATAGTAATTTCTTCTGACCCAAATTAGTGGAAAATTTTGTCTAAAAGAAATTGCAAAGACTACCCTGATATGTCAAGTAGTATAGCGTCAGTTTGCAGATTAATCATATTGCAACTTGATAAATTAATTCCAAAATATGCACGTCCACTCGATGATAAAAGTAGTATTATGATACAGTCAGCCGTCTGGGCTGTTAATTACCAAACATATATAGGCTCAGCAAAAAAACAAAGTACCAAACATATACAAAAATTAAGATTTTTCAGAAGTGGATTGATTGATTTGTTATCTCCTACATTTCCGCAAATACAAATGCTTTCCCTTACATCTTTTGTAGCACAACATTTGCGATCGAATGACGATTATCAACCCTAATAACGAAAAAAAAAAAAAAGAGGACAAAAAACATCAGGTGACTTCAAGAGAGAAATTGCTTACCTTCAAACGTTTGCCCAAAGTTCCAATTTTTGGGAGCAACACTGTAAGATGCAAGTGTCAGACGATCGCTGGTAGTGACCTCAAAGGAAAGAGGTTGATTCCTTAAATCAGCATTTATATGCCAGTTTTGCCCCCAATTCCGACCCATTGGAAGCCAACCAGTTCTTGAACCCTTGATCTTCACTGCTACTACATCTCCAGCCCCAGCAACATTTGTGATCAGCACCGAGATGAAGATACTTGAACCGTCAATACTAAATCGAATCCCCCCTTCCTTTCTGCACTTTATCCTATAAAAACCAATTCAACATAAATAAGGCAAAGACTGATGCAGATGTGCTTATCATAACTATCAGGAGTAACATGCTAGCACGTGTCAACAAGTTGTCACCTTCTGTTCAGTACGTACTCTTCAATACGTATTGATGCTGAATCTAATCAACCACCTTCAGATTATGAAAAAGAAAAAATATTGATAGATACGAATCTAACAATACATGATACATAAAACGAGAAAATACCCAGTTCTCTGTATCTCATTACAAACACATAAAGTTCAACTGCTTTAGCAGTTTTTTAAAATGGAAAAAAATAGTTGCAACATACGTCTCTAAAGAATAACTCATTTTTAGAGACAACCAAGTACTTCAGGATTATTTCCTCAGTTTCTTTTAGGAAACATTGGAATCACAGCACTGGTAAGTTCGGATGGGTTCGCAGACGCAGCCAGGCCATAAAGGCATTAAACTATGGGACAAAAAATGGACTCCTACATGTCAAAGGGGCATAATTGTAATTTGACACCTAGAAACGCGCTTCAATAATACGAACGCGTAGGTTAGCAAAACCAAATGCTACGCCTTCTAGCCTGAACGTACTATAAGGTAGTGTACATGTGCTGCGCATGTTAGCAGGACACGACAGAGTAAAGTAGCAGCCGACAAAGATCAAAGACAACCAGCCACTGAGAAAGTGTGAAATGGGAGATTTGGGTGACAATCTCATACAGTCAACCACACGCAAACTCTCTCCGACGCATGCTGATCTTAAGAATCTCCTCAAAAACTCTCAACACGCGCACACATTGTAAGAAGAAAATGATAGGGTAGGGTGCGAGAGTACCTGCGGAACTGGACGGGCATGTTACCGGCCTTCCAGATGGCGATCTTCTCGAAGGCATCAATGGGGAGGACGAAGTGCTTGTTGGGAGGGTTACAGTGACCCCCACCGTCGGGGGTAAATCCGTAATTGGGCGCGCAGAAGTTGGTGGCCGTGACGATAATGGACGTGCCCGGGATGCACCAGCGCAGGTCGTCCACGCACCGCAGCTGAAAGCACGCGCCGCAGATCTGCCCGCGCTCGAAGAGCGTCTCGCTCAGCCCCACCGTGGCCATGCCGTACCCGGCCTGCTTAAGGTCCCCGAAGCCGCAAGCCCCGCCTACCGTGTCCCGGGGGTCCGCCGCGGCGTAGTAGGTGGCGCGTGCGGGTTGCCACTCGGATTGCGTTGGTGATTGCGACGGGGAGGATGAGGAGGGCGAGAAGGTAGAGGAGGAGTAGTGGGAGGTGGCTGTTGATGATAGCGTGAATAGGAGGACTAGAGCGGGGATTACAGGTAATGACATTATTGAAAGCAAGAGACTGAGAGGGTGAGAGCGAAGAGGAGAGATAGCGACAGAGAAAGACAGCGGAAGTTAAAGAGGAAAGGTTTCCGAAGAATAACGTTTGATGCTTTTGTCGTGTTTTTTTAGCTGGAGTGGAGTTTGCTTTTTTCCTTTGTCTTTTGTAATTTGATTAGACTAATTGTGGGCTTGGGCATTAGCTTTGTTACAACTGATGGGCTTTTATTTTATTCGCGGTTGGCTGCTTTTCTTCACACAAACGCTGGCCCTTCATTACATGCTATATTCCAGATAGCTCCACAACGCAGCAATTTTTCAGCATCTTCTTCCACTTCATGAGCGCTCCCATAAGAACTCTCTACCCATTTTCATATTTTCATCACCACCTCCAAAACATGATAATTGTGACATTGACAAACAGATGAGATGGTGTTGAGTTTGAACCTCGCTGCCATGCCCAGCAAACAAATGAATAGAATGCCTCGAAGACCGAACCAATGCCAAACAAGAGAACACAACTCCAGAATTGCATCATTTAAAGAAGTTAAACAAAGAAAATGATTGATGAGACTTTTTCCACGTTAATGCTCTGTTTTTTTTTTTGGATGAATAATGCCCTGTATTTTTATAAGTATTTAGAATGCAATGAATATTTTGTACAAGAGGCAAGAATTCGCATAACGTTCAAGAGAAGATTTTCAAGCTTGATGCTGTCATGATTCCAGTGATTGGTTCTCGTTGACTGATGCTGGTCTGATCTGTGATAAACACCCACAGTTGGCTGCAGGCAAGAAAGAAAAAGCTCCAATTTTTTATTAAGTTCTTCTCCTTCTAGAATATAACCTAGCTCTCCTTTTATAGGCTGTTCTATATAGCTAAAGATAAAAGAAGGCTTACCACTACTTACTTCCTTTTCAATCATGCTGGATGGTTCTCCATTTTGTAATTTCTATCCCACCCATGGTCTCACGCAAGGGATCTTATATCTCCTTTTCTTTTTATTTTGGGTACTAAAACTCTTTTCAGGCTTATTTTAAGAGAAAAAGGCCTTGGTAATTTGAATGACATTAAAACTGCTAAAAACAGCCCCTGATCTCTCATCTTTTCTTTGTGGATAACTTGATGATTTTTTCCAAAGCAAAAGCTAGTGAAGCTAGAACCATTCTACATTGCCTTTCCACCTACTCCAACTAGTCTGGCCAACATATAAATATCTCCAAGTCATCTATGTTCATTAGTAAAAATTGTAAGTCTGCTACCATTTTTTCCATTAAGAGTATCCTCAATCTTTCCCATATCCCCTCCAAAGGCCAAATACCTTGGAATACCTCTCTTTTTTCACAAAAGCAAAAAGAAAACTTTTTATGAACTCAAAGACAGAATCCTTGCTAAGGTTTCAGGTTGGAGAGCTAAATTACTTTCTCAGGCTGCTAGAACCACTCTCATCAAGTCAGTTGCTAATGTTATTCCTTCCCATATCATGTCTCTTTTTTTGTTGCCTAAGACTTTTTGCAATGAGCTTAATTTTATTTTGAGAAAATTTTAGTGGGGTTTTTCCCAAAATAAAAGTCATAACCTCTCCCTCCTTGCTTGGAATAATATCTGCATGCCTAAATCCTTGGGAGGTCTTGGTATAAGATTCATGGTTTTTATGAATCAAGCTTTGCTTGCTAGATTGGGTTGGAAGTTGATCTCTAATCAGCCTTCTCTTTGGGTAGATGTGCTTAAGGGTAAATATCTTAGGAATGACTACTTTTCTAAACACTTAAGTTTCTTATTCTTCTTCTTTGTTGTGGAAAGGTCTTTTGAAAACTAGAGAAGTAGTGGAAAAAGGGTTTTGTTTAGCTATTGCGAATGGTCATGATGTCGACGTTTGGAATTCTCCTTGAATTTCTTCCATCCCCTCTTTTAAGCCCTCCCTAACCCAAATTTAGTTGTTTGATTTAATTGATCCCCATACTAGGAATTGGAATTATTTTTTTGCTGACTGACCTATTTGATTCAGAATCTGTTCAGTAGATTCAAAAAAATTAAGTTCCTCAATTGGTACCCTCAGACAGATTGAATTGGGTTCCTGTCTCTTCTGATCAATTCTTGGTCAGATCTACCCATGAAGTGGTCTCTCAAATTACTACCAGCAGGCTCTCTCCTCTATGTTCTAAACACTGGAACTGCCTTTGGGGCCTTAAGATTCAACATAGATTGAAACATCTTTTTTGGTCTTTGGAAGATTGCTTTGAATATTCTTTCTGTCAGAACCAACATTGGTAGATTTATTTATTCTGAAGATCACTCGGCCTGGCAGTGTCCTTTTTGCAAA
The DNA here is from genome assembly GCA_900184695.1 of Betula pendula. Classification (NCBI taxonomy): domain Eukaryota; kingdom Viridiplantae; phylum Streptophyta; class Magnoliopsida; order Fagales; family Betulaceae; genus Betula; species Betula pendula. The sequence continues at coordinate 30,568 of FXXK01000728.1, read as the reverse complement.
GGTCCCCAAGAAACCATCTCTCATCTCTTTCTTGAGTGCTCTTTTGCCAGAATTTTATGGAGAAGCTCTTCATGGCCTATCAACACTGATGTCTTTAGTAATAACCCATATCTGTCGATTCTCAATTCGAGCTAGGTACTTGCAGTTCCTAGTTTGGATTCTCGAAAATTTCAGCTTCATGCAGCTATTAGTTTAGATTACATTTGGTTTGTTAGGAACCATTTAGTTCATAATGATGTTCAACCTGGGATTCTTCAATCAATCCAAAAAATTTCAAGAACCATAAGAGCTCACACTCTAGCTTGGATAGATGCAACAACTCCTTCTCTTTGGTCCCCTCCTCTGATTGGTAGCTTCAAAGCTAATTTTGATGTGGCAGTAAGAGCAGATTTTGCTGTTGCAGCTATAGTGATAAGTAATCATGCAGGTGATATCATTTATGTCGTCACCAAATAGATTTCCACACTTGATGCTACTGTTAGGGAAGCTCAAGCTACCCTTTTAGCTACTCATGCAGCTGTATCATCTGGGGTTGGTAATCTTATTCTTTAAGGGATGCTATTAACATTATTTTGGCTATTCAGAATCCCAGTTTGTTTTTTGGTTAGAATTTTGTAAATGTAATTGCTAATATTAGACTTAATTTGCTTACTTTTTTAGTTTGGAAAGCTGTAAAAGTTTCTAGGTGTGCCAATGTTCATGCACACTATTTAGCTAGATGGGCCGCTCCTCATCTTGTGTTTGGAAGTATTCTCAATCAGTCTCCCATTCTCACTTCTATTCGGATTAAGAATAAGAAAGACCCTTCCTTGTAAACCTTTTCTCATTTGATTAGAAAAAAAAAAAAAAAAAAAAAAAAAAAAAAAAAAAAAAAAGAGCAAGATAATAAATATAAAACAGGACAAGAATTTGAGTGATCAACTTCTAGAATAGTTTAAGTAAGAATTTGTATAAAAAAGAAGAAAAACAAAATACTGAAAGCCATCAATGGACATTAGAGGGTGGAGGACCCCAAACATCTAATAGCTCATGAGGTGATCTGCTGGTAAGAGAAGATGTATGAAAAGGCTGAAGATGATTTTTGCTAAATACAAAGAGACTTGGAAATTTGAGATGGAAGAAGCATGCGGAAAAGATGCTAGCAGAGCTGGTTATAGCGGCCTATGGTGGGATGTTATGAGTGTATCCGGAGGCACTCAAAAGTTTCTTAATTTCGGTCCAACATAAGCTGTGATGGACACCCCTTAAAGAACTCAAAGACAAAAAGCATATATAACAACGGACATTATGGCCTGGATCTGGATTTGCAATTCGTTTTGCTAAAAGGGTTTCACAAAAGGAGAGCCAAAGGAGCCAAAAGGGTAAAGGAGTCAAGGATCTTCCACTTGAGACCAAAAGTGGCACTGGTGTGTGCAACCCACCAAAAATGGATAGGAGGTTGGCGGAAGGTGGCGCAGAGACCAGTGATGGTGAAAGTGAGGCGCGTGGATGGTGAAAGTGGAGGAAGAACAATAGATATGAGATCCTAACCCAAACAAAAAACCAATAAAGATAAAAGTGGATGAGAAGAGGAAAAAACAGCAAGGGGTAGAGGAACAAATATCATAATTCTAGGGGGTAGAGAGGAGGGAAGAGTCCCAAGCTTGAATATGTAGAACCAAGAATTTTTTGTGTAGAGAATGCGAACCTACGTAAATAAATAAATACATAGATACAAAGAGCGGTAGAGTATAAAGCTAAATCATCTAGCCATCTAGGGGTGAAAAGGTCATATTCGACTGTGTATGGTATATAAAATAGTATTGGTATAAGAATTAAAAAATAAAAAAAAATAAAAATTGGAGTGTTGCCCTTTTTCACCAACAAAGGCAATTGATTTAGGTTTTGCTTATTTTTACATTGGTACAAAGTAGTTAGACTCTCTCCATACACTGGTATAGTAAAAAAAAAATTGCTCGTGCTCCGATCCTGGACAAAAAAAATTAAAATTAAAATTAATGAAGGAACAACTCAATAACTACTCTATTATACCGGAGGAGCTAGACTTTTTCTTTTATTTTTTTTTCTTTTTTGGGAAATTACATTTACCTCCTTTAAATTGATTGCAATAATTTGCATGTAACTTTTCAAACTACCATTTGTGACATTTCACCTTCTCGAACTATAATTTCCTTCAAATCGGCACCCTCGATTTACAAGTAAACTATTTATTTGAAATATCTATATAACCTCTTAACCATAATTTTTTTTTAAAACAAAAAAAGTTGAAGGGTGACTGAAGCCTGAAGGTCGAGAGTGGTTTGGCTATGTTGGTCTGGGTGTTTTCAGCCATGGCGGTCGAGGAATAAGGATCAGTCTCATTGGAGAATGAGAAGTAATTTATCATACAGAAGTTCATCATAGAAATTGATTGGAACACTTCTTCCACGTTGATGCTCTGTATTTTTACAAGCATTAATGATACAGTGAATGTAACTTTTGTACATGGCAAGATTATGCATAACGATCAAGAGAAGATTTGGTTGATGCTGTCATGATTCCATATTTGACAGCGAGTGTTGTTGACTAGCGCTGATCTGATTTGAATGAGCTGTAATGCAGTAAATGTTTAGGTATCATGGTCCAATCTCCTCGGCCACAGTCCCACTTAAAGCATATGAAATTGCGTCCAAAAATAAAACTTCTAAAAGTCCAAAATAATTTTTTAACGAAGACTTTATTTTTTAGCTTTTTTTCAAAAGTATATTTTAATCATTTTTAAAGTAAAAAATTAAAAAAATACTTTTAAAATTTTTTATATCAATTTTTTATTTGACACAATTTTTTAAATATTAAAGTAGAAAAAAAACAAACTTTTTAAATTCTCTAATACAATTTCAAACAAGCCATTAGAAAGCAGTAAACAGCCGCAGGCCCACAGGCAATGGCTTTCCCCGTTGCTCTAAGAAAACAGCACGGCGTTTTCGGTTCCTGGTTCCTGGTTCCTGGCTCCGCGCATACCATGTTAAAACCACTTAGATAAATTATGCTCAGAAGTCCGCTGATAGACTAACACATCATAAGAGGCTAGTTTTGATTAACATAGAAAGCTACCGAGTGATTTATAGTTCAGAGGACAAAAAAAAATTAGAACACAAAAGCTAACGCCGAGGACAAAGAAGCACGAGAAAATTATGCATACAAGAAGAGATGGGCTTATGGATTTTAACAGTTGGGAGCTAAAAAGAGAAAGTAGGATAAGAATTTGCAAAGCTGCAAAAAAATGGCTGTTGTTCCACAATCTTATTTCTCCTCAGCCATCCAGCAGCTGAAACCGCCACAGTCAACTAAGTTGTACCCAGATCCGTCCCTCGGCCTGTCAATAGTAGTATATGCTAACAAAAGGAAACTGCTGTACGGAAACTACAATGGAGGGACGCTACCAACAAAGTCGGATTTGTTTCTCTTCCCTCTCTTGACCTGTTGTTGTTGAGGACTGGGAGTCTCTCTCTGCCACACATCTTTTGTATGGTACAAAACCTTTCACACACTTTTCAGGGCTCGTTGTTAGCCCAGAGAAGGCTGATTCTTCACTTTGTCTTAATTGAAAAAATAGATGTGCATCTTGGTTCTCATTTTTAAGGATAAGCGGACGACTCTGGGTCTCGGCCTCAAAAAAATTATCACCATTTTCCCCATCATTTACTGATCCAGTGTTTGAATCAGTCCAGGACTCTTCCTTCTGAACTTCTTTATCTTGGATTTCTCCTAGGTCGGAGTCCACATATGCTTTTGATGGCTCCACCTTATGTAATGGTAGGAAAGGAAGTGGTAAACCCCCATAAACGGTCCACCATGGTATAGGAGCCGCAGAACTAGCTGATACAGGATTTGAGTTCTCTTGCGTGAAATAGAGGGCACCATGTGCTCCATGGAGCATATGACTCCAAGCACATTCTGTATTACCCGGTAAAGGTTTGGCAGGCAGTAAATTCCTTGGCAATGCTTGCACAACTATTTCCTCATGCGTGTCTGCAATTGATTTACCAGTCCCTATGGGAAGAGAAGATGGTCTGTGGCAATCTGTTACTAATACCGTCCTTCCAAAAAGCTTAAGACTCCGGGTTGATGCACCACCTTTTGCGTACGCGTTTTCTTTGGGAAACAAATCGAGTTTCTGGGAATTGAAGCCAACATCAAAACAATATCGAATAAATAAGAGGTTCCATTGAAATTTATTGAATTGGACAAAATGTGGTCAACCAGAGGATCAGCAAGTACCGTAGATAATTGCTCATCAGAAATTGAACCAACAGTTGTTAGAGCTGGTGATGGAGATGCACTTCTCTCGGTCGATTGGTTGGTTTCAGATGGTACTAAGCCACCCGATTGGACACCAGCTGCAGATGAAACAGGGGATAAGCTACCACTTGGTGCATCTGAATCAGTGCAACCCACTGTATCCGAACCGATTGCAGATAATACTGATGTTGGAGATTCGTTTTCTCGTTTCGAAACTGACAAATTTGGAGATGCAGACCTTATTGGCTGTTCTGTTGCAGAGGTTTCTCTAGGTGGAATTACAAGTTTCCGGGGGTAAGGATGCATAGGCTTCCGCTTTGGTCGAGGAGGAGGAATTTCAAAAGGCTCCAAGATTGTGTTACTTCCATTAGAGTCGCGAATGACCTATTAGAAACACAGAAAACAGAGGAGTCAGAAGGGCAACAATTATGAATGCATGAACCCATCTAGAAAGGTTGCACACCTCAGGCTCCATAAGAATTCAACTTACATTAATATATGGGATTATTAGATATTATGGTAGAGATTGGGTACTGGAATAAGAGCAGTAAACCTTAGAGAAGAATTTTTGAGCATGACTTCGAATCTGAACTGCAGTCTTTGTGCCCACATGTTCTGTTTCAGAAAAAATAACAGTCTAAGCAAATCACACCAGTTAAGAAATGGGCTTGAGATGTAAGAAATGTGCATTCAATCATACCCTCTATCCGTCGCCAAGTTCGACCATACAGCTTTAAAGCCTCGAGAAACTTCTTATGCTCTTCCTCCGACCATCTTTCTCTCTGTTTTGTGATCGTATATGGTTTCCTAGCCTATTGAAACAGTAACAATGGATAGGTAGAAAAGCGAGTGATCAGAGTCTTCAAATCAGTTGATTTATGGACAGAAGCAGAGAGCATGAAGAATGCAGAAAATATGAAAACCTTGGGAGGATAATCATTCCCGCAAGAAAACTGGTCCCTTAGTTGGAGGCCAGTTACAGAATGTAGGCCAGAACTCAAAGATATTCCATTGCTGGCCTGGAGAACAGAATGTGAACGAGCACCCACACTTTCATCCTATAGGCAAAAGAGAAAACAATGGCATCAAAAAGAATTCCCTCCGTCCCCAGCACGGTTGCAAAAATTTGCAAATTTCTAAAGAAGCAAAAAAAAGACAGATTAAAAAAATTCCACCCTCCAATGCCACTAACTAATTGCATTTCAGAATTTATGAAGTGCCAAAATCACCCACATATTCTATTAGCACGATTACATCATTTTTGTATGAAACAAATAATTATGACCGAGAAAGAAACAAAAAATAGCAGAACAGCCCAAACCAGGCCTAAAAGTGATTCAACAAACTAGAAAACCCTTTTATGATAAGCAACGAACTAGAAAATCCTACTACAGTTTGCAATATAATTGCTCAGTGACATTACTCACAAAAACAGCATTACAAAGATATAGTGAAGTACCCAGCAAAGACTGTCCAAATGAACAAACTTACAAGAAATTTGTGAAAATGGATAAATTGACAATAAAATCACATAATTTCATCACTTGAAAGTACAAAACAAAGAGGAAAGAAAGGCCTAATTTCAAACAGAAACGTCCCAACTCTCTTCATTCATAAACCTCCTTTAATTAACAAAGGCATGCGTTCAAAGTCAAAATTTAATTGAAAACATAGCTGTAGTTATGGTCATGTTTGACTCTAATTAATCCACATAAAAGATTGGAATTCAAAAGCATAGTTGGTAAATGAATATCAACAAATGACAATTTCAGCGATCTATATAAATATGTACATCCTAATCACTGGCATCACAGAGCAGGAAAATAATAATAACAAACCTGTATGAAAAAAATAATAATAATAAAACAATAAAAAAAAAAAAATAGCATTGATACCTGAATAGACATAGCTGCAGAAACCTCCAAATCTCTGTTTCCTTAACAGGGCCAAGCACTCTTTGCCTTCGCTACTCTAGAACCGCTTTCTCTTACTCCTTTTGCACGAAGAATCAATATATTCATAGATTTAACACTCCATCATGGGACCAACTCTGTAAAGTAATGGACCCATCTGATCCAAACAAATCAACCCCCAACAATAAAAATCCAAAAACCCAACTTTTTCTCTCGGTTTCCGGATGGTTCCCAGCTCGTAATTCTCAGTAACCCTAGAATTGAACAATCCAAAAGCGTTCAAGCTCCGTTAGTCAAACCACAAAGAACTTTGATTCAGTCGGCAGCTTCACTGATTCTTTTTTTGGATGAATTAAGCTTAACTGATTCAGATCGAGAGCAACCAAAGACCACCAAATCTCTCGTTCACAATAAGCAAACAAGAGAACAAAAATTTGCCCGACTTGTTCGCACAAAAACCACAAGGTCCACAACAACAACAACAACAGACTGTACCACAGACAAAGATGAAAAACAAAATATATATATATATATATTTATATATTTAGTCTGGAATCACGAAATCAACTAGAAACCATCTTTAGAAACGGTTTTCCGGTAAAAAAAAAAAAATTAATTAAAACACAGTTTCAGTCTGGAAGAAACAACGGTTTTCCGATCACCCGAGACACTGAATCTCCTTAATCCCTCGCCTCCAACTTACCGGAAAACCACTGTAAAAAAAATCACGAGAGACAAAGAGAGAGAGAGAGAGAGAGTTGAATTTACGGGGATTTGGAGGAGGAGAAGAGAGCAAGAGAGAATTGGGTTAATGAATAGTTAGAACTTTGGGTTGTAATTGCGAAGAAAAGGAGGAAAGCTGGGGTCGCCACGTCAGAGCCTAATTTTCTCTTTTCCGAATTTTTTTTTGAGTTTTGCCAATAGAATACTCGAGAATTCGATGGCATCTTGTGGCTCGCGTCGCTGGAGGCCTCCCACACGTGGCGTGCGCTTTATGACGCTTGCAGTGTTTTTATTTCGGTGGGGGAGGAAAATTTGTGCGCCTAGCGGATAATTCAGACAACAAAGCAATAATCGCAGAGAGTGCCAATAGAGCGCTCTACTCGCGTTTCATTGAACGACCCACGTGTTGTTGCCTCTAGTCCACGGATAGGTGTTACTTGCTTCACCGTTTCAAGCAGATATGAGATAAGCGTCTTGCCAAAAACAAAATGATAATTTTTTAAAAATTTAATCTATTAAAGAAAATTGATTTTTTTTCCCTTTAACCACAATTACTCTAAGGGTAAATTAACAATATCATATAAAAATAACGAGATAATGGCGTGGTATAATAATGTTATATATTATATTTTTATTTCATAATGCTAATGTTACAATTTCAACTAATTATTGATTTTTTTAAAAAAAAAAAAAAAAAGTTAAGAACTGATCTAAGTGTTAGTTGAGATTGTCACGTCAATATTGTGAAATAAAATATATGAAATTAGAATAAAGCATGTAAAAATCACATGCATTTTTAAAAATTCATCTAGAATCGCATACATTTTGTGAGAATTACATACAATTTAGACATGTGTCCATCTAATAAATTTAATTGAAAGAAAACTTTGTTGAATTTGTAAAAGTTAATTAGTTTAATATATTGGATCATGCAAGTAAGAATATAATTCCCAAACCACTAGATCAACAATTATCATGGTATATTTGTTAAAATAATAATTAAAATAATTGATTTTTTTTATTTATTATCAACTTTAAATTTTAAGATAAATGATAATTTGACTTGGTATTAAAAACAAAAGTTTTGAGTTCGAACCATAACTCTATAATTTAGGCTTTGTTTATTTTGACGTAAAATGATTCATGTAAAAGATTTTTCATATTTTTCGATGTTTGGTGTGACGGAAAATAATAGTCAATGAAAATTATTTTTTATTTAACCCAAAAAGCTTCTCTAATTTTCATAAAATGGTTTTCTTTTTTTAAAAAAAAACTATAAACAATTTTTTAAATTTGAGCTTCTCATTCTCAATTTGCTTAACATTGACCGAACCACCATCGGANCACTGACGAACCTCTGCCATAACTCTTTTAGGTTAATTTTTTAAAAAAATAAAATTATATTAATATTTTTATATTATGAATAAAAAATAATTTTTATAAGTTAATATGATTGAATGAAAATAAAAAAAATATTATAATTTTTTGTACGCGCCGAACACCATTTTGAAAAACGATTTCTTGAAAACATTTTATGATGAACAACATTTTATGTCGAAATAAAATAGAGCCTTAGTCTTTACTTTAGTTAAATACTTTGTGTGTGGTGCTTCACCTTATTGATCGATGAGAGGTTGAATTAATATACTCCACGTGTTGGACTAAACTTTTTGAGCAAGGGTTTGAACATTTTTTTAAAAAAATTATTAATTAAAATAGTTAAATTCATTTTTTTTATCAAATTAAACTTTTAAGTATTATTTGGGAGATTTAAAGTAATTGTTGGGGGGAAAAAAATCGAATATTCTTTCTTACAATGAATGACAATTGCATTCATCAAAAGGGAATATTTCGATAATAGATTTGGTCTAATTATTCGATTTAACGTATATCAACGTAGATAAGCTTTTGCTTTGGTCGCAAAGTAAAAGTAAAAACCAATACGACGCTGTTGGCAGCGTTGCAGGTAGAAAGGACATACATTTGTTGACCCTGCACAGCGAGTACCAATAAGCAGTGCTTTACACCAAGTAGTGGAGCCAGCACTACAATAATTCCGATAGAGACAGAGATATCCAAATAAATGGACAAGATCCCACACTCGAAAAATTCGAGGATATTATTTGGTGACGAGGAGAAAAAGCTAAAATATCTACGGCCTCTAAAAATAACAGAAACAAAGCTAGTCCACGAGTTGTGGATCGAAAAAACAAAGCACAAGATATAGATCATAGATGAGGATGACGAGCCTAGTCCTGTTGTGTCGTGTCTCGCTGTCAGGTGGACTTTATCTCTCTTGCGCTTTTCGCCACGTCATCGCCACTCGCCGCCCGTTTCTACGCCCCACGCCACGTGTGCTGGGCCAATGCAAGAGAGAAAGGGATATCATGGACTGGATGGTTCTGGACCACATTTGTATTCACTTGGACTCTAATATTTCTTTTTAAAATTTAAATTCAATTGCGAAAATTTGTCGACCACAATATGGGTTTGCGCTTCAGAGGGGGGCGGCTTCTGTAATAAAGTGGTGTTAGGCAGTGCCAGGTGTCATTGGACGTGGAAGGTTCCACTCAGCGGGAGGCACAAGATCTTTCGCTTGGATATATGCTGTACTGCTCAAAACTTGCCGCGTGTACTGCGTAGATCTGGTTGCAGCTGTCCTCTTGGCTCAGATGAGGGGAAAAGGATCCTCTCCATTTCTCAAACCAATTTTGCTTGACAGGCTCCTTTCCATCTCCTTAAAAGAGAGGATCATTTTCCCTCCACTTAGCATTGGAGAGTTATTTTTGGAATTTGTAGAGAAAATTGTAAGAATTTTTAATTTTAGTTATTTATTTTATGTATTTGTTTTTTCTAATCAATTATTTTATGTAATTTAATTGTATTTCGTAGATGTGTTCAATAATAGAACATTTATGATTTCATTGTTCAACCACAATCAACCATCATTCAGTCACTTTTCAAAGCTGTACAACGATTGGAGTACTAAATTAGTGACTCTGACTATTTAGTAGCCACCACAATGATTGATAGTATCTTCTGGAATAGAACCTCTTCATTTCTTGGGGTTAAAATTTTGTTTTAAAAGTCAGTTCGGGTGTGTTTGGGAAAGGTTATGGGTTATGGGTTATGGGTTGTGGGTTGTTGACTTTTGATGTGATATAAAATAGGGGGAATGTAAATTTTTTGTATGAAAAAGTGAAATTTTTTATTTTTTAGTGAATTTTTTATTTTAATAGTAATAAAAAAATAAAAAAAGTTGTTAAAAAGTGGTTGATGTGATATAAAAAGTGGGAATGTTTTTTTTGGGTTTAAAAAAGTCATGAACACTCTTGCCAAACGTAGCCTTTGTTTTGGGTAAAAGTAAGAGATATGAAAGTAACATATATTATTCTTTATTTTATTGAATATGAGCTTTTGTTTGTAAGAAAATATGTTTTATTTTTTTTATTTTTTGTGTTTCTAAAATTAATGTAATTTTAAAATGTTATGAATTATAATAAATTATTAAATTTAATTCAATAATATTTTAAAATTATTTAATTTTTTTGTGATACGAGAAGAAGATGAAAGTAAATATATTATTAATTATATAAAAGCCCTGTCGTTATCTTTTGATCTCATCAGTTATCAAATCAAACAAAAAATATATATATTTGAGATAAATGTGATCTTTTTTCATGAAAGCACAAAAATACCTTTAAATAAAATAATAGAAAAACATAATTTGATATCTACTTAAAAAAAAAGAGAGCCTAGATACTTAGTGGTGGCATTGTATGGAGATAGCCACATTTGAAGTTACCAATCATCTCATGTGATTCGAGGTGAGTCAAGCAGCCTGAATCACTTGAGGGATAGTTTGACTGCTATAAGGGTGTCTAACCACCAACTTTATTATTATTATTATATTATTATTATATTATTATAATTATAATTATATTTTATTGATTTTTTTTCTTTTATTGATTTTTTTACTCTAAGGTATTTTGTTATTTCACGTTAAAAATCATGTCCATGTCATTTGTCGTTTATCCATCTAATTTTAATTTTCTCAATTAACAAAAATAACTTCTTCTTTTTTTGCAACTATTGAAAGTTTAATGTGGTTTGAGTGTGACAAATGGTTAACTCATGAGGCAACGAGTAAAATTAGTTGTTAGTTGAGGGGGTTAAGTGTTCAATAAACCCCTACATTTTTTTATTTAAAAATACAATTATAATTTTATATAGGCTATGTTTAAAAAATGTTCTGAATTTGTACAAAAAAAAAAAAAAAAAAAACCATTTTATTCCAAAGACATATCACAAAATTTATAAATTCCTCACATCCATTTCTTACATCTATAGGTTGCTTTTAAAATTATTATTAGATAAATTCAATGATAATTTTAAAAGCCATCTAAAGGTGTAGAGAAATGAGTATAAAGAGGTGGTGGGTGTAGGAGCGTACAAGTATGTATATACATATACATATGTATATGTATATACATATATATGTGTTTTGAGTATTATGTATGATATATTTTACTATGAGATTATAGATGAAATCAGAGTAATGTATTTATCGGCAGAATCAACAAAATAAACTAGTTACGAAATTCTCTCCCGGCCAGTGAAGTTATGCTGGCTCTTATATATATAGAATTATATGTTTGTTTTGAAATTCTCTCCCACTGGATCAAACCACTTATACTGGCTCTTATATATATATAAATTTTATGTTGTCCTTTTTCTTTTTTTTTTTAATTAATTTCATGTGTTATTTTTATGTCATTTATATTTTATCGGAGTATAAAATAGCTTTAAAAATAACTAAAAAATGAGTTTGAAATAGCAAAAAAAAATGTCCAAAAAATTAATAAATGATCTAAAAGGCTTATTATTTAAAAACCGATTACCGGTTAATGGCAATTGCACCGGTTGCGGTTGCGATTGTTAAAAACAAAATAGCCGAAGATCCCGATTGTGGTTACAGTTTAGGTAAGAGTATATGTAGCATTATTCTTTAAAATTACATAGATTTATTTATTACAAGACAAACCATAAAAACTATAATAATTTTTTTCATACATATAGAACTTGGTAAGTTAGGTACTAACTAATGATATTCACATGCTATTTTAGGCTTATTGCATAGTAAAATAATATTTGGGCTCCTCCTTTGTTTAACTGGCTTATGGCCATTCTCCATGATAATTCCACATCGACTTTTGCCAACCGCAAAAGGACAACTCAATATTTAATACAACCCAATTGTAGCTTCATTTTTTTTTTTTTAAAGATACATTAACAGCAAACCAACTAAACATACTTTTTTTTTTTTGTTTGAAGTGACCAACTAAACATACTTAGTAAAACAAGAAAATCAAAAATCAAAATAAAGCATATGTTTTATTCTCAACTACCCAATAATGAAGGTCATAAAGGCCAAATAATATTTATTAAGCCCAAGCTCTCTAATTTCAGGTGGTGTCCCGTTCAAACCCCAAATAATTGGTTTTGACTCTCGCACACTAGTTTACAAATTCCCCAATCCCATACGAAATAGATAAGTTTTCAACCATTCTAACTAAAAAAAAAAAAAAAAAGTTTACAATCTTCTCAATCCAATCCCGTAAGCAACAACAATAATATTCCCCTTTACCTGATCATGTATTTCATCAAAAAAAAAAAGAAAAAGAAAAAGAAAAAGTAACAACAATAATATATAATAGTAAAAGTACTTCACAACCTCCTTATGAGTTACGAGTGGCTTAGTTAATTACCAAATATATGAATTTTAAGAAAGAGCACACGTTTCAAACTTTTAATATTACTTTTTCAAAGTTGCCATTCAAAAGTAATCAAGGCACTTTCCATTGTAATCCTTCTCCCCTGGACCCCTTTCAATTAGAAAAAAAAAAAAAAGTAATCAAGGCACTTACATTGCATTATAATAAAAGGTATGGGGGTCAAAAGAACACATATGTATAGCTTAAGAACACTTTGTTATTTTTATTTTTTTATTTTATTTTAGCTATTCATTTTTTTAAAATATTTATAGTCGGCTCAACATTTTATTTATTTAACTTTCACTATTCAATTTAAATATAAAGTATATATTTTTCACTATTCCCAAATAGGAGAGAGAATTAGATTATTTTTTTTATATCTTTTACTACATGACTAACAAAAATAACAATGTGAGTGCTCTTGATCAAGAGTCTAACAACCCAACAAAATAGTTAATGAACTCACTAAAACCAGCTTAATAGGACACAAATTTTCTACAAACCATTATCTAAAAGCGACATCCTTTAAGCTATTAATAACACGTGAGAAGCACTCACACATGTTAAAAAAATATATATTTTAGCTACTCAAAATATATATTTTTTTTCTTTCTATTTTAACTACTATCTTTGATGGATTTGGTAGCCGAATTGAGATGGTAGTTTGGTCAAGTGGGGGGGTTTACGCCCTTGTTTCCTCTGTGGCTGGCGAGGAAGGCAGATTCAAGGACATGGCTGGCAGCAGATCAGTTGATGTTGTAAGTGGTCACTGTTGTGTGGGCAACGCCATTGTTGTGTAGGTGAAAGAGAGAAAAAAAAATTAAAAAAAAAAAGTTTGTAGTGTGAATAGTGAGTAGATTCTTCTGCTTATACACTATTCATTCTATAAGGAAAAACTAGATTTTGGCTACTATATTGGAGAGAAAAAATAGCTAAAAATAGTCAAATGTTACCATTATAAGAAATTTGTCTATTCTGCTACAGATGCTGCAAATGTTAAAGATACCTCTTACTTTTAAAATTTAGTTTGAATGAAATTTTTGTCCAACTTAATATAATGAGCCCAATTAAAAAAATATTGTACTTCTCTAAGCCCCCTTTTTTTTTCAAGCTCAAAAGATTTTCATAAACCCATTAGATGAACCCAAGTTCCTGTCCATCTCATTATAGGCCCAACTCTAAGACATGCCCCAATTATCCATTGGACCCAACAGAAACCATTGGAGTCAACCCCGGGAGTTGACGGCTTGACTGCCTCAAACTGAATCGTAATCGTCAGCTACCCTACAATGCAACGGCTTTGTATAACAAAACTATATCTTAAAATTCTATTTGTCATTCTAGCTATAAAAAAAAAAAAAAAATCTATTTGTCATGCTTCTATCTCCCTCTCTATACTATATGTAGGGCTGTAAATGAGCCCGCCTGTTCGCGAGCGCGCTCGATACTCGCTTGATTAAACTCGACCCGAGCTCGAGCTCGGTACAATACAAACCCGCTCGTTACTGTAAAAGCCCGCTCGATTAGTTAGTGATACATACTCGACTCGCCCGACTAAGCTCGATAGGGGCTCGCGAGCCTGGCTCATTAAGCCTCAAATAGACCGGCTCGTTTAAGGCTCACGAGCTTGACTCGTTTAAGGCTCGAATAAACCAGCTTATTATATAAACACTAGATCAAATGATAATATGAATATGATAAAAATTTGTTAGGTTTAGTCATTATAATTTATATCATTGATTCATTATTATTATATACTTGTCATTATCATTATCATATGATCTAAGTTATCGAACATTGTATTTATGCCATATAATTATATAAATACGAGGTCAAATAATAATAGGAATAAGATAAAACTTTGTTAGGTTTAATCATTATAATTTATATCATTGATTCATTATCNAAGCCTCAAATAGACCGGCTCGTTTAAGGCTCACGAGCTTGACTCGTTTAAGGCTCGAATAAACCAGCTTATTATATAAACACTAGATCAAATGATAATATGAATATGATAAAAATTTGTTAGGTTTAGTCATTATAATTTATATCATTGATTCATTATTATTATATACTTGTCATTATCATTATCATATGATCTAAGTTATCGAACATTGTATTTATGCCATATAATTATATAAATACGAGGTCAAATAATAATAGGAATAAGATAAAACTTTGTTAGGTTTAATCATTATAATTTATATCATTGATTCATTATCATTATATACTTAGCAATGCTATTAATATAGTCTCAAATTAAATAATTAGTATTATAATGAACAATGTATATTATTAACATATACTAAACTAATACCATTAAGTTAATAAATCAATTAATTAAAATAGGTTATAAGTAGGATATAACTTAATAAATGAGTTGAGCTGCCTATTTAAGGCTCGAAAAGCCTTAAATGAGCTGAGCTGCCCATTTAAGGCTCGATAAGTCTTAAATGAGCATAATTGGCCCATTTAAGGCTCGAAAAGCCTTTATATCAAGCTCAGACTCGACTCGTTAAAGCCTTTTAATCGAGCTCACAAACTCGCGAGCTTGAGCTCGAGCTCGGGTATTGTCTAACGAGCCGAGCTTGAGCTGGGGTTTCTAAGCTCGGCTCGAGCTCGAGCTCGGCTCGTTTAAATATTTTCTTAAACGAGCCGAGCTGAAAATCTTAAAGCTCGACTCGCTCGACTCGATTACAGCCCTAACTATATGCAAGACTCATATAGGTTCAAATCAGCCGTACAACATCAACAGCAGCCTCCGACATTAACAGCAGACCAAAACAACATCAACAGCAGCCTCGGAGCATATTATCTGACAAAGCCCATATGTAACAGAGTTCCTCAATTTGTCTAGTTCTCATAAACTTTCCTCTATACAAGATTCTCATACGAACTTCCCAACTAATTTTCTGAGTTAGCTTCTCCTCTGTTTGCAGCTGATTGCCATGTCTAATATTATTCTTATCTCTCCACAAATTGTAAACAGAAGCACTAAGACACAATCTGAATAGGGTAGCTTTCAAACCCTTACCTTTGCATTTTGATTCCTCTGCCAATTATCTCTTCCCACTGAATGGGAGGATCATTAATCAAACATTTCCCAACATTTTCCACCCATATTCTTTTGGAGAAACCACACTAAAAAAAGAGGTGATTTCAATCTTCAATACTGTTGGACAACTATAATGAAAATAGGGAAATATGGACACAATAAAATAATTAAGATTTTAAGGCTCGATCACAAAGATAATATCTTCAGAACTTATTTTGTCCCATTTTTAAGTATTAAGAGATTTGACAAAAATAATTTTCAAATATAGTGAAACCCAAATATTACTATAAAATTATACTTTCTAGAATAACAAGAAATATCTTTATGGAGAATTATACAAAAGAAACTTGTAAAAATCAATAAAAAAACCATATGCTTGTATGTCATTGCATATGACCAAAAGGTCATATTTATAGTGATTTTTTGTACACATACAATTATCCAAAATTATTTGATCCAATGGTTACAAAAAAAAAAAAAAAAAATCGTATCAATAGTAGTAAGGATCTTCTCCTGTAATTCTTTTCCTTATTTAATTAGAAAAAAAAAATGGTCACAAAATGTAATCATTAAATCCAACTTAATGGACAAATTATAACCGCCAAATCCAATCTTAATGTACAATTTGTAACTACCAAATCCTACTTAATAAACACCTTAAGAGCATATTAATCTCTTTTATAACCACAAAAACCTTAAATAACATATTTAATCTCTTTTGAAATTTTGAAAGATGTAACTCTTTCAACTAAATGCACATTAAACTTTTGGATAAAATATATTTAATAATTATTTGAAATAAATAATTATATTTATTTATTAAATAAATCTGACAAATACAACTTCTACAAATCTCACAAAGCACATTACCTCCAAATCCCCATTTAGGCAATCTCCCTCCTGTTGAGAGTCCATCCTTAACTGCCAACCACCAGTCGACTTGCTGCTGCTTGCATCTAATTTCTTTCCATGTTTCTGCACAATTGAATGCACCCTCCTTTCGAAATACTCCAAGATAGGAACATCATAGTCTCCAATACTCACGAAAGGAAGTTTACTTTGGATTCTAACAAGATCTTCCGATCTTGCTGGCTGCTAAATCCCAGTTTTTATCTTTTAACACACTTGTCTGTTTCGCACGAATTTGGCTGGCTGCGTCATAAATGACTCTATGACCATACACTTCATGAAGAACCCCATCCGGGTGCCAATAATCAAGCCAAAGATGTATATTTTCATCAATTCTAACTTTATACAAGATGCAATTCCTAGCCAAACTACGCATTTTCAGTAACTTCCTCCAATTCCAAGAGCACACTTGAGGAATTCTTACTTGCCAAGAGCTTTTCACTTTTAGCAAGTATTCTTTTACCCAAGCTACCCACAAAGAACTACTTCTAACAAATAAACTCCAGATGTGCCTTAACATGGAAGCCTTATTCCAATCCTCCAACTTCTTAAGGCCCAATCCTCCTTAGTCCTTCCCTCTTAGGTACACACACAAAATTCCACCTCACTTTAGCTCTAGATTTGATAGCAGAAGACTCAACAGTGGACATTCCCATTACAAAAAACAGAGCTTTTACTTGGATTAGCCTTCAATCATGAAAATTAAGATGAGTACGTAGCATTACTCATTGTTGTATGTGGTTGGATTTTTCTTTCTTGACGAATTTTTGTTGTGACACTGTCACACTGCCTTGGAGGCAAAAGACCGCATAAACTATAATGGATTGAGTTTTTCTTTAAACTCAGTTTATAAAATATTATGTGTCCTTTTGCATGTAAAAAATATATGTTTTTTTTTTTTATTTTTTTATTTTTTAATTAATTTATTTATTACAAAGACAAAGTTGAAATAAATTTTTGTCCAACTATGACAATGTTGGATTTGGATGCATACATAATTGGAATAAATAATTTTTTTCATTAATGACTTCATAGAATAAGGATATAATTTGGAGGATTACAAAAAGTTGATCTCGTATTGATTGTGATATTAATTAATTAATAACTCATTATCTGATCACATAATTGCATATCTTGACAACGAGATACAAATATCATCACATAATATCCATTCTGCGAATTGATTGGGGGAGGCAATTGGGTTGGCGAAAAAAGGTTTTTTGGATTGTGAAATGGGGTGAATATGAGATGAGGAAGAAAGAAAGGTAGCTGGTCTTGGTCGATTAAGGTGGGAAGATGGTGGATATGTATATATTTCATTTTCCTAATAAAAACAAATATTAAAGATTAATTTTTTATGAGTTAGTTGTCGGGGCAAACTAATGTCACATGCTTTTTGTTCCCTTGCGTAGAGATTAAAATTGATCCAATTGGAATTTAAAGACTACATTAACACGTTGACAACAAGCATAAGTTTCTAAAATTAAATTGACCATATTCGAACAGTTAAGATTAAATTATATTAAACTGAATCTTAAGTTGATTGACATCTCCTAAAATTAAAGGGATTGCAATTGTCTCAATCTTATACATTTAGCCTTATTAACTTTGTCAATAAGGTGGCTCACTCTCAGCATTTCATTGCGAATCACATGCCCTGCAATTCCTAAAACTTGGAGGATAACAATCCCCCTTTAGGCCACTTTAAGGAAGAAAGTTAGTTAAAACTAAAATCTACTGACACGAGCCCCTAGACTTTGACAACAACAGCGGGAACTTGGGTGACGTGTCGCCTTAGCGTAAAATAGGCGCCAATCTTTTCTAGCATTGGACGGGGGTAAAGCTGAGAGCGTCGTCATATTCGCCTGCATATTCTCTCCGCAATAGACTTCGTTTATTTTTGTGTGGGTGTTAAGTATTATACTCTATGCACCACACCCGTTAGCTTTCGCCACGATTAGACCTCGTTTGTTTTTTTTTTAATTTACGCGCACCCCGTCCAAAATCAGAGTCATTCTCACCGCACGCAACAAATTGTTCCCTATATATACAAACAAACGTTCTCTTCTAAACGCACATTTCGTTTCCAGATAATACGTCTCTGATCTCTCTCTCTCTGTGAGTTTTGTATCTTCTGGTTTAGAAAGAAGCTTTGAATCGGTGAGCAATGGCTGCCGCGACTCTGAACACTGCTGATGCGGAGAAGCTCAACAAGCTCAAATCTGCTGTCGATGGACTCAACCAAATCAGGTACTCTTTTCATTCAAATGTTGCCTTTACTGGAGGCTTGGAGTGTGGTGTTTCAATAATTCATTTACTGTAAGACACTCTGATTCCCATTTTTCGCTGTATCGGATCGAATTATGGTGAATTTCTTGAATTCTGATTGTTATTCGGATAGTCTCTCTGCATTGGAGTATTAGATCTTAGATCTGAGTTTTGGTTCGTTCTTTGATTGTTTCGGTTTGTGTTTTGCAGTGAGAATGAGAAAATCGGATGCATCAACCTCGTCGCTCGCTATCTCAGGTGAAATATGCGCGAAATTGTGTCGAATTCGTTTAGATTTTTATGTGGTGTGAAACCGTGCTTGCTCAAAGGCCTTTTTTTTTTTTGTAAGTAAGGCCCGTTTTTTAACTTATTCTGTTTGTTTGGTTGTCGAGAAAACGATGCAAGAGGAAAGGAAATAATATGTATTTTGTTGATGTGATTCTTGATATGTTAATGAAAGATCTGAGACTTCGATTTTAAATCTAATTTCTGTTCCTGCATTTTCCATGCAACCGAACGGATTACTTATTATATTTATTGAAGATTATAAAATGGATTTGTTTTGACTTATTCTTTGTTTGGTTGTGATATTTTGTGCGTTAAAGTGGCGAAGCGCAACATGTGGAATGGAGCAAGATCCAGACCCCTACTGATGAAATAGTGGTTCCTTATGAGAGCCTGGCACCCACAACCGATGGTAGCGTTCTTGACTGTTTCTCCCTTTGCATGAACTTTTTCTTCACTCTTTTGGAAAAAATAGTGCAATTTTATTATCTATCTACATATGTCAATTGATCCGATTTGAATAGTATCAGCAGCTTATTAAATATCTGAATGAATGCAGATCCCGTGGAGACGAAGAAGCTGTTGGACAAACTTGTTGTGCTTAAGCTTAATGGAGGTTTGGGGACAACAATGGGTTGTACTGGTCCCAAGTATGTGATTTAGTCTAACTTCCGATATATTTGTTTTCTTGTGTATTTGTGTACTGGTCGAAAGCCTCTATTAAAATTGTGATTCTCTAGGTGATTTCTATTTTCAGATGAACTTCTGTGAAAAAGATTAAGAATGACTTGAAGCTCAATAAGAGTAGAGTGTGTTATGTTCTTTGCTTTAGAAGTTCAGATCCTATTAATAATGTTAGCAGTAGTGTAAAAATTTTAAGCTATTACTAACTATATCTCACAATGGGCTGTGAGCGAAACAAGTATATCTCCAGAAAAATTCTTTGTTCACTTTGTTTAGGGGCAAATAATTCATTATATACTCTGATTTTTTAATTTTTTTTTTTATATTTTACTTTTTAAAATTGGTTGTAAAATTGTGCAGTAATTAGTAAGGACTATCTTGTTTTTTTTTTCTTTTTTCTTTTTACACCCTTCTTGTTCCACATCAGTAGTCTGTTTTTGTATTTTGCTTATTGTGTAAATTTTCCATTTTTTTTACAGCCATGTATAGCTTCAATTGCTTGATGTTCTGCTTTGCTCCTGCCATGCTTACATTCTGTTGAGTGTATATTTTTTCTCTTGAACCTTTCATTGATTCATTTGTTTCAAATAAATCTAATTGAATTGCAGGTCTGTCATTGAAGTCCGGAATGGGTTGACATTTCTTGACTTGATTGTTATCCAGATTGAGGTCTTTGTCTTTTATGCTACACTTTTATTTTTTTATTTTTCCTTTTGGTTGTTGTATCTTGGCTTGCAACTAAACTTTCAATTGTTTATAGAATCTCAATTCAAAATACGGATGCAATGTTCCCTTGCTTCTAATGAACTCATTCAACACTCATGATGATACATTGAAGGTAAATTGTCTTTACTTTTACTCACTTATACTGTAATCTCTTTTTTATTAGATTTTCCTAATGTACTAACAAGTTTGTTGTCTAGTTCAGATTGTGGAAAGATACTCTGGCTCAAAGGTTGAAATCCATACTTTTAATCAGGTTTGTGATACTGATTCTAATTTTTTATTTTTTATTTTTTTTTTCTAAGCACACTGATTCTGTATTAGCTGCTTTACAACAAATTTATACTTTATCCCGAATCTTTGGATTTACACAGAGCCAATATCCTCGTCTCGTTGTTGATGACTTTAGTCCACTGCCAAGCAAAGGACAGACTGGCAAAGATGGATGGTATATGCGGCTGTTAATCCTTACAAACTGAGTTTTGCTCTCTTTCTACTTACACGTAAATGTTTATCCATAGACTTTTGTGCTTGTACAAATATGGTAAACTCAGAAATATGACATATAGACTACGAGAGGACGGTGGTGGAATTAAACTCTTTCATCTTCAATACTCTTTACTTCTGGACAACTACTTAGATTTTCCTAATGTGCTTTATTTTCATGCTTTTCTTGATCTTTTTTCCCTTCTAGCTAGGTGTCTCTCTTGTATACTTCATGTTTACCAGGGTTATGCATTTTCACTTTTTTATGAAATTTATGTTACTTATATATAAAAAAAAAAGATATAACTATGCCCGTATCTTTGTGTTTATACTGTTTCTTAGGGCTAAGAACAGTCAATATATTTCCTTTTAGTTTTTTATTTCATGCTACTTCATTTATTTTTACCAGAATAGTTATGATTTGTGAAAGAGTAAAATTTTGAAATAGATACATAGACCATTTGATAATTAATAAACTTGGTGGAAACAACATGTTTCAAGAGTGTCTGCATAAGTAACTGCAAGATATCCTTCAAAATCTGTCATCTTATATTATATTATTTGTTTGTTCCAGGCATCGCCCCTTATGAATATCCTCAGTTACTTGTCATATAGTAATTGGTCACTCCCCTTTTCCTAGTTGATTTCATCTCAAGCATTATGCTCGTAATAATTGAAAAAAAAAATCAACAAATTATTGTGCTTTGCAACTCTAATACGAGGTTGTAAAACCTTTTCCCCCCAAAATTAAGCCTTTTTGTTTTGTATGAAAAGAATTCTAAAAATATCATCAAGAAAAAGTAGTAGAGAATATTAACCACGCCTTGGAACATAGTTGTTTTCTTGGAAGTATGAAACATCAGAGATAAGTGATTTGAAGAATATTAATTCTAAGGGGGCATACTGTGGTAAACTAGTCATGCAGTTGCTTGGGAAAAGGTTTTGTTTTGTCAATCTATGAACTTCTCCACCAAATTTTATTGCATTTATAGAAAGATTATTGTGACAGAAAGCAGGATGTGCTTTAGTCTGGAAATTGAGCATGATGATATAAATTTTATAGTTCGTACGACCATATGAATATGATGAACTAGTCTTTTGTTTAATTGTTCTCTGGGAGAGGACTAAAATGTCTACAACGAGTATGCAGCTAATGCTATAGTGATCGAACATTTATTTAGGAACCTCAATTGAATGTAAAGTATTTTGGAAGTATCCCATCTTCATATGTACAATAGAACATAACCTCAAAGTCACTAGTTCACTGATTGCTATGGGAGATATTGATGCACAATGATCTATTTCAATGCCCCCATTCCATGGACATTTTTATACATATACATATACATGCGTGAGCGCACACACATACATGTGTGTGTGTGTGTGTGTTATTTACATTCAGAGGCTTTTATGTATCAAAGGCTTTTTGTCTATATGTTGAGTTATGGAGTTTATGAATGATTGTTGACTTCCAAATGCAAGTGAATAGGGATGCACCCATAAATTACTGATTTTTTTTCCAAACACAGGATAAGGCATACATATGATAGTAGCTCGTTATGAAAAACTGGGTGAAGATTTTAACATACGACCTTACATTTTAAGCTGCTAAACCATAGTAAAAAAGATGATAAGATTTCTATTCTGAATGATATTTGTAATTTTATTCACCACTTCATTCTGTCAAAACATTTTAGAAATCCAGTAAGAGAATATTTTGGAATATGAGGATAATTCTCAGCAAACATGGAAAGAAGTTGGGTAGTCGGTGTAGGTACCAACCTTAGGGCCATTCATGTGACATTTATATGAATATGAGTCAATAGATTTGCATATATTTTTTTTCTGTTCAAATTTCATCTAAAGCCCTAATCATGTGAGAAATTTTAGTTTTTGTTCTTTGTAAACTCTCCCAAGTACTACTGTATATTATGTGGAATAATTTGTGATTTTTGTTGATAATTTCTTCATGGATAGAAATTTCCTACAAACTAGTTTGTAGGAAATTCTTACAAACCGGCCTTTAAAAGTGACATATGTCCTTAACATGTAAGAAACACATGTTTTTTTTAAAAACATGTGCTTCTTATATGTTTTTTTAATAGCATTAATAATAAAACATGTGCTTCTCACATGCTTAAAGGACACATGTCACTTTTACAAGCTGGTTTGTAGGAGTTTCTTATAAATTGGTTTATAGGAAATTTCTGTCCTTTCTTCCTTATTATGAATTGAAAATTCTCTATGTTGGTTATAAGATGTTTTTAATTCCATCAATTCTGTAATCCACCGGAAGCAAATTTTGAAACTCTATTCACTTGGATGTTTGAACTTGAGTTTCGTTAGGGGTGAAAAGGCGGTTAGTCTAATTTGCTAACCGCCTCTGCACCGCCTTAGGCGGTTAGCAGTTATAAAATAACTGCCGGTTAGTGGTTATTTAAACCGGTAACCGCCCCGTTATAACCGCTTTTTTAAAATTATTATTATTATTATTATTAATTTTTGCTCAAAAAAAAAAAAAACCCATGTGCTTTCAACGGCATTCCTACAAACACTCAATGGTTTTCATAGCATCAGAAAAAGGAAAATAGATCTGCCATGGTAGAAGAACAGAGAAGGTGAGAGATCTGCCATGGGAGAAGAACAAAGAAGGTGAGAGATTCGGAAACACGGCATGGTTTTCATAGCATCAGAAAAAAAGCAAATAGATTTGCCATGGGAGAAGATCAGAGAAGGTGAGAGATGGGCCATTGTTCAACATATATGTAAAACTACGAAATTATCTACAGAGAAGAACATAGAAGGTGATATAGACAAGCACTTATCATTTAAATCATGAAAATACAGGAGAGAAGGTCAAATCTGCCATGGTTCCTCAACTTCTTTTGGGTTCTTTTCCATTTTTATGTTTTTGTTGCAACCGAAGAAGAAGAACATATGTCTTTTTGCTTCAACCCAACAAGCACTTGAAAGACCTCAACTTGAAAGAGAAGGATCAGACGAGAGGGATGAGAGATTTGTTGGTGTGTGCGGTGCTAAGGACTAAAGCGTGAAATAATTGAAAAGAATAAAAGATAAGGTGGAGCAGTTGGTGTTTAACCCTAAGTGAAACGCTTGTTTTGTATATATATAAAAATAATTTGTATATATTTTAATATATAAAATATAATATATATATATATAGGCGGTTAGCAGTTATAACCGCCTATAACCTACACCTAAAATCGCACCGCCTCATGCGGTTAGCAGTTAGCGGGAAGTTAATAACCGCCCGCCTTTTCAGCCCTAAGTTTCGTCTAATTTTCTAACCTTTCCCATGGCAAAACTGTTCGAGTACAATAGGGTAGAAGTTTGTCTTATCTTTTATCTGTCATGTTTTTTTGCACTTTGATAGAATATCATTTAATCAGAAATATGTTAATTTTTTAAATTATTTTAGTTTGAAAAAAAAATTATTTCAGTATTTTCACCCTTATAGAAAGCATATTGCATCAACTATAGCCTTCTGTTTCTAGTTCTGCTTTGACTAGAAGAGGGAAGAAAAAGAAAAGACCGTCAAGAGTGCTAGAGTCCTTTGCCTTCAGTGGTTTATTTATTTATTTCATTTTTTGCCTTTACACTCATGGCTTCTGTATGCATGTGACATGAAGGTACCCTCCTGGCCATGGTGATGTATTCCCATCCTTGAAGAACAGTGGCAAACTTGATGCACTGTTATCACAGGTCAGCACTATGATGCATTTTATGATCACCTGAATGTTCACTGAGACACAAGTATGCTAATAAGCTTTATCCTTTGCTGCATTTCCTTTTTCTCCCTGAATCAGGGTAAGGAATACGTTTTTATCGCCAATTCAGACAACTTGGGTGCTGTTGTTGACTTGAGTATCCTGAAATTGGTTCTCAGTGACACCTTTTGGTTTCTAGCTTGGTTTTTTATAATAGTGCATGGAGAAAAAAATCCTTTTGACTGTCACTATCCTTAACTGGATTTCTTAGAAATCTTAAATCATTTGGTCCACAACAAAAATGAATACTGCATGGAAGTGACACCCAAAACCTTGGCCGATGTGAAGGGTGGTACTCTCATTTCTTATGAAGGAAGAGTTCAGGTATATAATTATCACCCATTTTTAATGTTGTTTTATTACAATCTTCTGATTTGTTTTGTCAGAAGCATGATAGAGGTTTTGAAGTTAGTTTTTATCTAGATGCTCAATTGTGAATTACTTGGGATAAATCTAAATATAAAATTAAAGCATTAGCGGTACGTTGCATATGGTCTTGACATATAAGATAAAAGTAATAGTTGCTTTTGTTTGCCAAATTTTTTCTGAAGAAGGTAATTTTGTCATAGGATAGAATGCTAATGGGCTGTGCACCAAACTATACAAATAAATTTCAACAATTTGAGATTGATTAACATTCAACTTTAGTACTATCATCGAAATTTATCGTTGTGGAAGTAAGAGTTCTGGATAGACTGTCTACAGAGTAAGCTTTCAAATAAGAAAGAGGTGTTATGTCCTACGAAAATTTTCAAGATTTTGCCCAGTCCATAACTCTGCATATCTTCTATAAGCACTGATTTGGCAGGGCAGGAGTAGGATGATCGGATATTTTGAACTAGAAAGACAACAACAAGCTATATCAGTATCCAGTTGCATTATGCTCAATACATTAGGGAGCATGCTAGGAAACTGTAGTGAATCCAGTGTAGATTTACGGTTTTCTAGGTGTGTATAAAAGAAATAAAATTGTTGACATGAAGGCAACTTGAATAAACAAAAATGACACAGTTGACAGTGAATTAAGAGAGCACTGCTCTGGCTCTAGCATCAAATTTTCAATGGTCACAATGACAATAGTTAAGACCTTGCTGTAAGCTTCTACTAGTTTTATAGCCCCTACATTTCAATATCTTTTTTCCTATGATCAATAATAAGTCTAAAAATTATTTACTTGATGAATTGCACTTACTAATGGATATTAATTGAAAGTTAAAAATAACTAAAGCTAGCGTTCAAACACAGCGAAAACTTTTAGTTTGTATGGAATATAACAAATGAATTGAAGGTTGCAAGAAACAGAAAATATGCCTTTGATGCAATATTGAAATGCTGGCATGGATCAATGTTGGGAAGATGAGACATGGACACAGCAAAGACATGACAATATGCACCAAGCTACAGTAGCTACTATTAGTTAAACTTGAACGAAGTTAGTTCTACTAGATTCACATCAATTTGATCAAATGATTTAGCGAAGCCTAAAATGTTTTCTTATATGACAGTGACATGATGCCTATTAAGCTGTAATAGATTACTAGATGTGAGGGGTGTTGTGTGCACACCCACGTGCACACGCGGACACACACACACACACTCAGAGAAAGAGAGCATGGCGCAAAGTTAAATGGCAAGTGGTCCAAATAAAGATGAAAAAGCCATGGAATTTATTTCAGAACCCCCACCACCAAAGCTTCTACTGTCTACTTAGATCGTTATCAAATTTTTGTTATATTTCCCAGGCAGATGGAGACAAAAGTGCTACTCAGGGAAATTTTTATTACAAATAGTGGCTCATAAGTCAATACTCTCAAGCAAGCAACTGTGTACTTAGGGGCGCCTTTCGTTTTTTTTTTTTTTCCTAAGTTTTTAATGAGATTGGATTATTATTTATAAAAAAAAATTTTTTTAAAAAAATAAAAAATAAAAAATCTTTTGTAGTTTTTTGGTTTGTCGATTAGTTATAGTAACTTCTTTGTTCGTTTTGCTCTTTCTAGTTAAGTGGTTCCTTTTGTATACCTCTTGTGTACTTAGGGGCGCCTTACACTTTTAATGAGATTGGTTTTACTTATAAAGAAAAGTTTTTTGCTCTCTCTCTCTCTCTCTCTCTTAATTTGAAAAATCTTAAGCGGCATTTATGTGGATTTTTTCATCTATACTATGATTTGTGATTTGCATAAAATTTTTCTGGAACTATATTAAATTTTGACACCGATATTAATTGTGAATGCCAAAGTTTGGCTATGATATTTCTCATATAATAGATTTAATTTTTCTAATATTAAAATTATAGTCATTATACAGCCAATATTAATTGCCTTTCCAAAATTTCTCATTTTGGTCCATTTTTGAAAAGAAATATAAATGTATTAGCATATGTCACCTGTACAAGGAACATAACTTTTTAAGACAAGGCTGATGATTGCTAGGTTTTTAGCTAGCTGAAAGGAAAATGCGTCCCATCTTCCATTCGTAGACGTACCTTTTGCTGGCCCCAACTACAAACTCTCTTGTAAATGACGTCTTACTTGAGAATGCTTTCAATGGCTGCAACCTAGTAGGCTATTGTTTCTATAAAGAATTTGAATGAAGATTATACTTGTAGGCAATCAGCATCTGCTTTATGATACCACCAATCCACTACAATTTTCTGAAGTCTAGTACATAGAAATGTGATATATGATAGTTTCAAGTTTTTCTTTATAAATTTATTGACATTTTTCCTTTAATTACGTGATGCAGCTACTGGAAATAGCACAGGTTCCTGATGATCATGTAAGTTCTCGTTCTATTCTTCCACTCTTTTCTCCTCTTTTGGTTTCCTTTGCCATTTTAATTTCACTTGGTAGATCGAGTACTGCTTTCATTATCCAGAATTCTCTCTATAGAAGGCAAGAAGAGGTACAACTGAGGTGCTAGAGTCCCCTATATAGCCAAGCTGATGCACACCCAGCTAGGCAGTTGTACACGTGAAATAGTATACTAATTCAGAAGACCATACAAAATTGGCATTATATGGATATAATAATTGACATAATTCAACCAGTGAGGCATCAGCTAAGCTAATTCTTTGCTATATGTTTGGTGTTGCTTATCACCAAAAGAAGCTCATGATGCAAAATCGATTGAAGAGCTTAATTGACTGTTTAACTGCTCTGAAAAATAGGCATTTCTTGAGCATTTCATAATTTTATAATTGATATTTCCTGAACTGGGAGGTGAAACAACAAAATAGGGGGTCGGTGCCCACTTCTGAGAGTGTTGAAGACCTTCAAGACCCAGTTTTAATTCATTGCAAGGTGTATAGGATTCATGTTCAAAAATAAATGGTGCAAGTACTTGTAACTATTTTTTTTTGTGATAAGTAAGAAGCAAATATATTAATAAAAAGCGTAAGGCGCCCCTACGTACACAGGAAGTATACACAAGGACTAACAAAAAAAGAAAACCCTAAAACACCCACAAATGAGACCCAACCACTAAGAAGCAACTCTAAACTCGCAAGATCGCCTATTTTTGCCCCGGTTAGACCCAATGCCTCCGACATCAAAGTTTAAGAGAGCATTCCAAATTTTTCAGTTCCCTCCACCCCTTTGTTTCGAAACAGAACCTCCCTCCCCCCGATTCTAACCCTTTTCAATGACATCATCAGATCCAAGAATCTTTTCTTATGACCCCCAAATGAAATTCCCAAGAGCTTGAGCAACCCCCAACGATTTAACTACCGCCTCAGAGTAGCCGTCAAGCAGGTCACTCTCCGAAGAAATCCCAACGTCCATGATGGTTGCCGGGAAGGGGGACCGACGAAAAGGATCCTCCACCTTGGACTCGCCAAGCCATCGGGCTCAAACGCCGCAAACAACCCTGATAACTCACCGGAGATCGAACACTGGCTACCAACCAACGATACAGCGGCAGGTGCGACGTAGATCAAATCGCCCGCAAGCTCCCCCAAATCAACTTTGAAGCCCTCTGAACCTTGTGCTTGCGATTGTAGAAATACAAGGGCTTAGACGATTTCTGGGCATTACTACCGCCGACAGGTTGCGCGGCCTCACAGAAAATCCATCGTCATCTAGAGAAACCGTCCCTCTCGTATCTGAACAGACAATTCTTCACTGTCGGCACGAGAGTAGCTGACCCTGTGACACTAGCAGTAATCAAGCCCACAGCCGGAGAAGAAGACTGGACAACCACCGGCGTCTACTCCCACCGAGAAACCATCTCTCTGGGCAGCAGCGGCATCCAACAGTGAGCTCTGGTCAATCGGCAGGAAGGAAGGCAGGTCCCCGGCTTCAGAAAGCCCTATCACCTGTGCCAGATGGAGCTCCAGGTACACCCACCGGCCGGGATAGAGAGCCTCCGTCCTCCTCTGAACACACTGGAAGAAGCCCAGTCGTCACCGGGAGATGTTCCAGCGTGCCGGTCATTAGGAGAACCGATCACCTGAGCATACGAGGTTTCAGGAACATCCACCGGCCGGGATAGAGAGCCGTCATCGTCATCTGAGCGGGCCGACCTAGTCGTTACCGGTACCAAAACCACCTCCGGCGTGGAAGACGGCGCGGCAAGGCTCTGGTTGGATGGGGAAGCATCCACGCGGACCCGACCCCAGCTTAGAACCGCAACCCGGACTGATTGTCTTGGGTTTAAGTTTACAAAGCCCAAATCTTCCTTTTTAAATTCCCGGGCCTTGCGGGTCTTAAAAGGAAAGTAAACCCTTGTAACCCGAAATGGGCTTCAAGCCCAAGTCACCAGCCTGCCACCCATCCTCCACAGGCCCAGAGGCCCAATGATTGATTTCAAATTTGAAATGCTCCAGACACTTCCCTAGCCACTCGACAGCTTCCGAAATTTTCGCCGTTGAATGAGGACGACAGCTACGGCCTCGAACTCTGGGACCTGATGACTTCACCGGAGGATTTCACCCACCGGAACAGGGAAGCCCATCTCCAGGTCGTAACAATTCACCGCCGTTCTTCACCGCCGGAGTCTCTTCTAGCGTCCCAATGGAAAGAGGTCAAGCTCTCTCAAGTCTCCGCCGTAATCTCCTCTAACGCCGGAGTCTCCGCCGATCTTCAACGCCGGAGAAAACCCGTCAATCCAACCATCTCAGGGCGTTTCTTGTCCGTAGAAGGGACCACCGTGCGGACCACCTCTGCGAATGACGGAACAGCCCACCTCTTTCCCTTCGTTAAAGGAGCAGCCCTCGGCGACTCCATCCTCCCAGCAACTGAACCCATCAAATCTTCAAGTACGACCTTCACCTTACTCAACTCATCGCAAAGCGCCTCCACCCAAACCCTTTACGACCCTCAGGGATCACAATACGACTTCTCCCGGCACCCTCGAGATACATCACTACCTCCAAAAAATGTCCAAAACTGTTGGAGTTTCTCTGCCGATGAACTTTTTCGGTCCCTTCCCTGAAACTCTTCGCGAAAACATTCGAACCAAGCTCAGCCACCAGATTCTCCACCGTAGAAGCCAACCACCAAACGCCCAGCAAACCCAAAGCATATGACATTAGATAAACCCTTCTCTTTCCTTCCAGCCGAAGAACAGAGCGCGGCCCCTTCCCCACCGAAAGTTCAAAACTTTTGGCCTCCACAAAAAAAGCGTCTCAAAAGAACGCCATCACCAACCGAATGCCCCTCAAGACTGCACCGCAGGACACAA
>FXXK01000727.1:267117-323703 GCA_900184695.1 Betula pendula | reverse complement strand
ACATGCGATGTAGGACTATTCCTTAACACTAACAACCCAAAACTTTTATCTTTTTCTTTAAATTGCAAGAAATTGGTAGGTATAAATATTACTAATCCAGATTAACAATACAAAATACAAAAGTCAAACAATCGTCAAAGTTCAACGCTTAATTATTTATTTAGTGTTTCAAAAAAGTTTATGTTTATTTTTCTACACAGCAATCACTATACTCTTCCATTAGTCTACTAAAAATTCACACAATTTATTATCTTAATTTTGAAGTTGTAATTTTTATCAAAGAAAAAACATAGGGAAAACTTCACTAAAGCCCTCAAAACTTCCACATGTTTTGAAATACCCTTACAATTTTTAATTTATCTCACTTTGGCCCTTCATACTTTTAATTTGTATTATTTAACCCCCTTTGCCTGTGGAGAGAGAGAGAGAGAGACGTGATATTAAAGAGAAAAAAAGAAGAAGAGAGAGATAGACGTGGAGAGAAAAAGAAGGAAAGAAAAGTGGAGAGTGTAAAAAAGGGAGAGAGATGTGGAGATAAAAGTGAGAAAAAAAAAAAAAAAAAAAAAACCTAAAGGACCGGTTCAATTATACTAATTGACCGGTTCACTTTTAAAAAATATGACTTAAAAAATCGGTTTTCTGCTTAAAAATTATGAGTTTACGCCACATATTGCGATTTTAAAGCACTTCGTTTAGTGTTTCGGTTATATATATATATATATATATATAATTTTTTTAAACTATAAGTATCATCACAAGATATCACCAGACTTCTAAAGCATAAACATATTGCATTCATGTTTAGGTACATAAACACATCAGTGTTCAGCTTACAGCCTTAACTAAATATCATGGTCTATCAAAATAACCACATGAACTTTAAAAAGAAAAGAAAAAGAAAGAATAACCTTGAGTCTATTTATATATCATGATATATATCTAGTTAAGCCTAAACTACACAAGCAAATTGCCGTAGAAGCTCGTATCTATTGCCTATTTCGGTTGCTTGTTTCCTGCGTCAATGTCTTATGTAAAATAAAAATTTTACTGGTAAAAAGTGAGTTTACGTATGAGTAAGCAAACATCATTTCGTAAGGTGTATGTGAAATGAGCTCATGTTAAACAAGAAGACTTGTTTTGTAAACACCTTTTATAAACATCGTGTCAAGGGCCTACGTAATGCGAAATGGAATCATGATAAAGATCATAGGTTTTAGTAGAATAATTCGAACAATCTTAGCCTTCCAATAAACAAATGTGAGTTTACTAATATAATTCTATGATTGTTCATTAACTTTTTTTTTTCTTTTTCTAGATTGATATTCATTAACTTGATTGTATATTTAAATAGACACTTACAATGCATAGTAAAAATAAAACTAATTGAAATAAACAACTTCTAATGATAACCTACTATCTATGAGATTCGAGATCCTGTTCCTTAACGGATATTAAGGACTAATGAGAATAAAGCACTTCTCATGTGATAAGATATTATCTCTAGTTTATCCTAAAATCTCTTCTACTAGACTCATAACACATCGCTAAACATTTTAATGAATCATAAAAAAAAATTTAAAAAAAAAAAAATCGTAAAACCACTTTTTGTAAACCGTTTCATAACCTACCTTTTGTAACATACTTAATGTAAACCCTCGTAATTGAAAACGCCACATTCTTATCAGAAAATATCATAATCTTTAATATAAAGCATTATAAATCATAACGCAAAGCATGATCATTCTTAAAAAAAAATTAAAAAAAAAATCATAACTTTTAATAAGAAGCCTCATAATTCATAACATAAAACACCATCACTCTTATCATAAAACATCATAATCTTTAACATGAAGCATCATAATTTATAGAATAAAAAAAAAAGAAGCAAATATGAAAGAAGTTGAATGGAATTTGACACTAAGCATTACTCTAATTTATAATATTAAACATTGTACTTCACAATATAAAACATCATCATAACTCTTTACTTGAAAATCATGACTCTTAACATGGACATCATCATACATTTTTAACATAAACATCATATTGGAACCTATCACAGGGAATTATAACTTGTATCAAAATCTTATTATGGGAAACTAATAATCTTGTACCGGATCCCTTATCACAGTGGACTGTAATCTCGTACCAAAATCTCACTACAAGGGTCTGTAATATCATATCATCCGTAGCAAAAGTTATGCTCATTCTACTATACACTGATTGGAGGAATGATCTAACGATTTGGAGGACCGATTGATCGGTCCGTGTTAAGTTTTTAGTGTTGATAAATTCAATGTCAAAATACATTTGGTTGTAAGCTTTAGTCTAAGGGTTAATTCGGTGAAAATGTTGATCAAATGCATGATTATTCAAGTTTGTGTATGTTGTAAACATTGATTTAGTCGGATTGAGGTAGTCATAATTTTTTATTCCGAATTTCGATTGAAGCAAATTTGGTAGCGTTAAAAAGCTGACTCAAAATTATACAACTTTATATTTTACGAAAAATTTTCGATTTCAGCGTTTATTGGGTCAAAATTGGCCATGAAATCTGGATAGATTGGCTCGGTTGCAAACTCATCTAGACAAGATTGAAGACAAGTTTTGGGCAGAATGCCTTGTCTGCAGCATTGTCCTCAAACAAAAGCTAAATGTGAAGAATCCCATTGTGAATGCTCTTTAGACACGAGTTAAGTCAAATCCTCCTAATTGCACATAATTATTGTTATTTTTGAAGTAATGCCCTCAAAGCATTCATAATGGACTCCTCACATTCAGGTTTGGCGAAAAAACAAAAAACTAATAAAACTCATAAAAATGTTCATTTAACAAATTCCCTACTTCACTTTAAGTTTAACTATTATTAGACTTACTCCCTACATTCCAAAAGCTAAAAAGGTAAAAGTTATAATTTTTTAAGTTTATTTTTTACTTTTCACACTTGAATTGCAGTTAAAGTAGTTTGTTCAAACTAATAAAAAGTAATATTTAACTAATGTAGAAAAAAATGTAAAGAGTTTGATGTATGATTATTTTTAAAAGTAATTCTCTAAATTTTAAAAAACAAACATTCTTTGTCAAATTTAACTTTTATTGGAAGAGTGTATTGTAAATGCTTTCACGATAATTTGGGAAAAGTACTTTTTACCCCCTCGATGTATCCACCCATTCGCACTTTAGCCCCCAATGTTTAAAAAATGACATTCGACCCCCCTAATCTTGACGACGTTTTCAAGTTAAACCCTCCGTCCATATTTTCCGTTTTTTTGGACGGAACCCTAGCCACGTGTGTTGCACGTGACTCTTTTATACCAAAATGTCCAAGAATGTCCTTGGGGGCTAAAGTGCCACAAAAAACAAAAGTAAAAAAAAATCAAAAAATCAAAAACACTTGACAGTGGGGGTGCCCGGCCATGTGACATGGGAATTTCTCGGCCACCATGTCACATTCTTTGCACCTCTTCACTCCATCCACTCTTCCAAAACAATGTTATTCCTACCCGAAACCCTCTTTCCCCACCCTCAATCGCGGGTTCCCGGTCACCTCCGTTAGATTCTCCTCCATCAGAGCCTCCTCCTCAGATCTCGACCCCTTCTCTTCGCAAGTCCTACTAGCCTCCGATAACAGGAAGGGCGGGGGGGTTTTAGCCCTGCGACGTGGCCACCGGCGCAGGCGGTGAACTCGGGGTCGATCGAGGTGGACGCGGTTACGGAGATGGAGCTAAAGGTTGAACCGGGCATTTTGGGCGCGGCGTTGTCGAACTCGGTCTGGGAGTCGAAGTTGCCGCGAACTTACAAGATCTGCTCGATCTGTTGCCGCGCGCGGCGTCGTCGGACTCGGTTTGGGAGTCGAAGCAGCCGCCGAACTACCAAGATCTGCTCGATCTGTTGCCGGCGGAGCAGTACCAGAACTTGCCCAAGAAGGACATCGTAGTGGGTTTTGTCAATTTAGGGTTTTGGACGGATAGGATTTGGAATTTTTACTTTCGTTATGGAATTTGAGGGTTTGATGTGCAGGAAGCGAGGTTGGCTCTGCGAGCTACCCCCAGCAGCCTCTGGGGGTGGCTTGCAGGCCACCCTACAGCACGCAGGGGTGGCTGCCGCCCTGTTTTTTTTTTTTTTTTTTATTAAAAAAAAAAAATTAATTTTTTAGCCTCCAGGGGCATTTTCGAACATTTAGCTTAAAAAAAGTCACGTGCAAGGCAACGTGAACTTGACTTCTGTCCAAAATAACAGAAAAAATAGACGGAGGGTATAACTTGCAAACGTCGTCAAGATTAGGGGGGTCGAACGTCATTTTTTAAACATTAGTGATTAAAATGCGAATAGGAGATACATCAGAGAGTAAAAGGTACTTTCCCCCCATAATTTATAACAATCATTTTATACGTGTGAAAAGCATAATTATTATTTTTTTTCTCGAGCTGCACGCAACGATTCAGTCAAAACATTTGAAATTGTAGCAAACAGACCAATAATTCTAGTCGCGACAGGTTTGACGGCGCATCAGTCAATGCCTCTCGCTGTCAGTAGTTTAGTTTTGACTCCCCCTTCAGTCTTCCCCAGCGTTCTTCGTTATTCGGATCAACGTACTCTTTGCCTCGGACAGAGCCGAGTGCGCCTTTCAGTAATCTTCGTCAGTTTCAGTTCCACATCTGAGAATTTTCTGGTAAACCGATGGATATCTGAGGTTCTTCAACTTTAAACCTTTTCTTTTCCTTTCCCTTTTGTCATTAGCTTGTTCAAATCAATGTTATAGATATATAATAGTCTTTGATTTGGTTTAGGTAGTTCAATGTTTATTTGGTCTGGGATTCGGCTTCTTGGTTTGATACTATGAATAGTTATGGATCCTAGGTTTTCTGGGTTGCCTGATTTCAAATTTCACCCAATTCAAATCAATACCCCAGATCTTTTAAACGAGTACAAATTCAATATGCCCTCCCCGGACCTTAGCTTCCTTGAAGTTCATTGCTTTCACCTGATGTGGGTCGCGCTGATTTTGCTCCGCCGATAACTGCGGTCCCAGCAGCAGAGCCATTTGCTCCGTCCGCTGGCGAAAGCATGAGCACACCGTCTGTGGGTACGTGTCCGGGGGGAGACTCCTCCTCGGACGACAGTGAGTTCTCTGAAACGGTTCTCAAGTACATAAGCCAGATACTTATGGAAGAGGACATAGAGGAAAAGCCCTGCCTGTTTTACGACCCTTTGGGTCTCCAAGTCACCGAGAAATCGTTCTATGATGCTCTCGGTCAGAAATACCCTCCTTCCCCCATTCTACCCCAGGAAGAACCAACTTATATCAATCTCAAGTTGGGGAGCCCTGATGATGTTTTTTCTGCAAGCAGTGGTGGTGATTATGGTGTTAGTACGAGTTCTAGCAGTAGCAATATCACTGATCCACAGTGGGTCAGTGATGTTGGGGAGTTCAAGTCCTCTTTTTCCCAAGTTGTTGTTCCTGATGATTATGTTTTTCAGCCCAATTTACAGCCCGCTAATGGATCACAGTTTTTAGCCAATAAGTCAAACAGCGTGACTAACGTCAGCGATGGCATGGAGATTTTGGCTCAGAACATTTTTACTGATAGTGAATCTGTGTTGCAGTTTAGGAGAGGGTTAGAGGAAGCTAGTAAGTTCCTTCCTAGGGGTAATCAGTTGGTTACTGATTTGGGGACAAGCATGGTATCACCAGAGTGGAAGGGAGAGGATCAAAAGGTGGAACTCAAGGGGGAGTCTCCGGATGGGTCCAGGGGAAGGAAGAATCATGAGCGGGAAGATGTAGATGTAGAAGAAGGGAGGAGTAATAAGCAGTCCGCGGTTTATGTGGAAGAGAGTGAATTAACAGAAATGTTTGACAAGGTGTTGCTTTCCACTGAAGCACTTTCTTTGCTATGCGGTAACAATAACAATGAACCCCTGCAGAATGAAGCAAGCAAGGCCTCAAAGCCAAATGGGCAGCCGCAAGGAGCTAACGGTGGGAAGAGTCGTGCTAAGAAACAGGGCAAAAAGAAGGAAACGGTTGATTTGAGGACTCTTTTGATTCAATGTGCAGAAGCTGTCTCATCAGGTGACAATAGAACTGCAAATGAGTTGCTGAAGCAGATTAGGCAGGACTCTTCCCCTTATGGTGATGGGTCTCAGAGGCTGGCCCATTTCTTTGCTAATGCCCTTGAGGCACGCTTAGCTGGCACTGGCACTGGAACTAGGATATTTTACGGTTCCTTATTTTCCAGAGGGATCTCAGCCTCCAAAATTTAAAAGCTTACAAAGTTCATCTTTCATCCTGCCCTTTCAATAGGATCTCCCTAGTCTTTGCTAACAAAATGATTATGCAAGTAGCAGAGAA
The DNA here is from genome assembly GCA_900184695.1 of Betula pendula. Taxonomy (NCBI): domain Eukaryota; kingdom Viridiplantae; phylum Streptophyta; class Magnoliopsida; order Fagales; family Betulaceae; genus Betula; species Betula pendula. The sequence goes on along the minus strand of FXXK01000727.1, from coordinate 317,354 downwards.
AGCAACGAGTCTTCATATTATAGACTTCGGTATCGGATATGGTTTCCAATGGCCAATTCTAATCCATAAACTCTCAAAAAGAGATGGAGGACCTCCCAAGCTACGTATTACAGGGATAGAGTTTCCCAAACCTGGATTCCGTCCAACAGAGAGTATTGAGGAGACTGGTCGTCGTTTGGCTAAGTATTGTGAGCGGTTTAATGTTTCTTTTGAGTATCATGTCATAGCATCACAAAATTGGGAGACCATCCAAATTGAGGACCTCAAGATTGATAAGAATGAGATGCTTGCTGTGAACTGTACGTATAAGTTTAAGAACCTACTTGATGAGACAGTTGAAGACACCGGTCCACGGGATGCTGTTTTGAATTTAATCAGGAGGATAAATCCTGATATTTTTGTCCATTCTACTGTTAATGGATCCTTCGATTCTCCCTTTTTTGTCACACGGTTCCGTGAAGCACTCTTCCACTTCTATGCAATGTTTGACATATTTGATGCTACTTTACCTCGTGAGAACCAACATAGGTTTATGTTTGAGAGAGAGTTTCTTGGGAGGGAGGCTATGAATGTAATAGCATGTGAGGGCTTAGAAAGGGCTGAGAGGCCTGAGACTTACAAGCAGTGGCAGGTCCGGACTGTAAGGGCTGGTTTCAGGCAGCTCCCATTGGATCGAGAACTGATGAGCATGTCAAGGTCTAAGATGAAGGAATGGTACCACAAGGATTTTGTACTTGATGAAGACAACCACTGGATGCTTCAGGGATGGAAGGGCCGTATTGTCTATGCTTCCTCTTGTTGGGTGCCGAATTAGGATCCTTGTACAGGATGTCTGTGAAAACTCATAATTGTGGGCATGGCCGGCAAGGATACTTTAGGAACTGAGCAAACTATTGTTCTTGTTCAATTTTCAAAGTTTTTCTCTCATTTATACGTGCAGGTATATAAATGTATCTATTTATGCTTATCTTCTTGAACTTTATACGGGTGTTTCTATAATATTATGATCTTGCTGAGAGATCACAATTTTGTTAAACCAACCAATAGAGAAGCTAATTTGGTGGGTATCATGCCCCTGATTTTGTATTGTAATTGTCTGAATGATTTTGGAATTTATGGAATTAAATGGAAATTGGATAGAAATGTCGAAATTTGTATTTATGGAGATTTGGAAAAATAAATAAGCTGTTTCGAAGACAGCTTTGACCTCTAACAAGTGAAGTAATTTTCTGTATTGTTGAATGTATAAGCTGAGTGTATGCAGAATGTATTCTTTGTATAGTATTTGTATAGCTGATCATATAGCTGAGCTGTAAATACAATCGGTTAGTCAGTTAAGGCTTAGTTTGTTAATTTAGTTACTTTCACGCGTACTGTTCACGTTTCCCGCTATGCTCTGTTTTCTGAGTATAAAATGTAAACCTTCAGTTTTACTTTCTGATTTAATGAGAAAAGCTTATAACCTTTTCCCAAACTTCTCTTCATCGTTCATTAAATTTGATAAAGAAAAACAAAAGAAAAAGAAAGCTATTAGTTAGAACTTTCTTGGGACACAAAATGCAGTTTTTTTTTTTTTAAACAAGCAATCCATATACTAAATAAGTAAACCTCTCCTGCCCATATGGCCCCGGATCTGTGCTGGTCTTGCAGCACAAGCACTTTATTGTCAATTGGTCCTGGATCCAGAAAGCTGTCAACTTGGGCATCTTGAGTGGCTTTTACTACTGGTGTCTAAAAAACAGAACATAAACTCTCTAGAAAAGTTCAGATGACAAGCAAGACACTAAACTACTAAAAAAAAAAGTGTAATACTTGGGAGACGTAGATTTCTAGTTTTGTGGAACATTACCAAATAGAAACGCCTATGAAATATGATGTTTGAGGCCTTTTTCTGTTGCGTTTCTTTCTTCTTTAGATTGATCTGGAAAACTTGGGAGAGCTAGACTTGGTGTGGAGTTACACTATGGGAAAGAAACGCTGCGTATTATAACGTGTATCCGTTGGGGACACGCCACACGGCCTGGAAGGGCCTCAACGCTTTTAGCGGTTTTAGAGATGTGTCAACTTTTGAGGCCGCTGATTAAAGTGGCAGTTTCTCCTTTACCAAAGAAAAATAAAAGTGCAAGTGCAAGTTTAGGGTAAAACTGTAAATAAGAGTTTGTTTGGATTGCATTTGAAAATAGAGATTAAAAAAAAAAAATTTTTTTAGCAAAAGTTTCATTTTTAACCTTTTTTTTAAAAGTACATTTTGTCAATTTTTAGAATAAAAAAGTGAATGAAGCAATTTTAGAGTTTTTTTTACCAAAGCCATAGATACACTTCTTGATAATGGAATCCGCAGACAACCAAGAAGGGACGGTCATAATAAGGTTTACAAGTCGTTTTCGTTCAATGTTTGTTCAATTACTCTTTTACCCGCAAATGCAATGTAGGCATTGAGTTCAGCAATAATGATATCCCTTCTCAGTCTACAGAGACAAAATATAGGACTGGTGGAAAAACAAAAATTACGTTTTCATTATGGAACAATTCAATTTTTTGTTTGACACAACTTTTTAGATACTAAAAATATATTTAAGCTTCTTAACGCAATCCTAAATCTATTCTACGTTGACATTGGTACTGAAAATCCACCTTTAAATTAATAATTGTTAACAAAATGTCAATGGTGAATTGTGAGTATCTTGTTAGCATAATAGGATAGTGATGTGGTTAGTGGTATATAATATTACTCATTATTAATTCAAAAAAACAAGGAGAGTAATGCGATAAACCACACTTTGATCTCATTATTATCCCACCTTGTTGAAATAGTTGCGCTACTAAGTTATTGGATAAAATGTAGTTTCTAGTATTATTCTTCTTTAATAATGCTATAAACTATATCTTTATTCAATAATTATGACCCAATGTTATGTGACAGTTCTAACCAACCTTTAAATTAGTTATTAGTATAAAAATTAAAAAAATTGGTTGTGATTTTCACATAAATATTATGGAATGGTTATGGATTAAAAATGTGATTTGTAGCTAGAAACTATATTTTTATCTCACAATAATCCTACAATGTTAATGTAACAGTAGTCCTCAATCAACCTTTGTATCGGTTCTCATTAAAAAAGTATGATTTCTAACTTTTTTTTTTTTTTTAAATTGTTGTTAGGCACACCAACTTTTTATAACTAGTCAATTATAAACTAATATAGTAGTTCATGTAGTACTTATCATGTTACAGTAAATAATTAAGAATAACGTTATATACTATAACTCCATTTTATTGGGTTGATGTGGTAGTGTTCATCAATCTTTAGATCAGTCAATGTAAAAAAAAAAAAATTCAAAGATTAATGGGCATTGCTATATTAGTACAGTAAAATGCTAAAAGTTTATATAAATTTTTTTATTTTTATTTTTAAAAAACAGAAATCAAACTCAGGTGGCTGTGCTCGCAACCAACTCTCAATAGAGGGAATGGCTTGCAGCCACCACGACATCATTCTTTTTATTTTTAATTCCAAATCAAAGGGGTGGTTCGTGATCATTTCGGTGTGGTTTTTTTTATTTTTGATTTTGTTTTGTTTTTAATAAGAATGATAAATTATGTTTTGATGTTTTATTTGTTATTTATTTTTTTTTAAAAAATAGAGGTCTTAAATTTTAAAATCTTTGTAAAATTAAGTTTTAAATTTATTAAAAAAAAAAAATTAAGATGAAAAAGTCAAAAATAGTGTAAAACAAATAATTTAACGTATTTTCCCTAATGAATTATTTGCCACAGAATTTATGAAGTAGCCTCGGATTAAATCTAGAGGATGCGAACAATGGTAACTGGTTTGCCACGTGTCCCACCTCTTATGAAGCAGAAGGACGCGTATATATACCCTCCTCCACTTGCGCAGGACAAATTCAAAATGCTCCATCAACGCCTAGAGTTTTCTTTCCCTCTGGCTCAGAGAGCGAAGGACAGAGACAAAGAGTGTGTGTGGGTGTATGACAACGTCGTATAACGGGATGAGCGGAGTGGGAGGAGCGAGGTCGCGGACCGTGCTGATAACCGGGGCGAGCAAAGGGCTCGGGAGAGCGCTGGCCCTCGAGCTCGCCAAGAGGGGCCACACTGTCATCGGCTGCTCTCGCACCCACGATAAGCTCAACTCCCTCCAATCAGAACTCTCCTCCCCTGAAAACCACTTGTTCCTCAACGCTGATGTGGTCAGCCCCCCTCTCTCTCTCTCTCTCTCAGCTTTCTTTGACAGCACTTGTTTAGACCACACATTTGTGTTTGTATACATGTGTTGTTCTGGTAATTAAATTAAATTTCGTGATCTTTTTTTTTTATTTGGGCTTTGAGAATGTGAGAAAAAATTTGAAATTTATGGGAATTTGATGAATGTCCTGGGAATTTCCACTGTCATTTTCAGTAATGTTGATGACCCATTTGAAATCTATAGCCACAGGCCCTACTTGAAGCAATTTTATGGCCCAATTTTAAGTATTACTTCTAATGCATACTGAAAGATTGAAAATTTGGAACCAAAAAGAAGACAAATAAAACCCATTTCTTTCTCCACTTATCTGAATTTTCCTCATAGAAGTTGGTGGTAAGGAATAATTGGATTTGCGATGTTTTCCTTATGTTTTGATAAAATTCTGTTAGCTTTCAGGATATCTTTTAGTAACCACAAGGATTTGTGCTATTGCTTTTTCCTTATTGTTCCTTTTGTTGGTGAGTTTTAAATTGGTTACTAAAGGACCAAAATTTGTGTTTGTAGAAATCTAATAGCAGCATTGAAGAGCTGGCGCGTGTTGTGGTGGAGAAAAAGGGTGTGCCGGACATCATAGGTATGTATATTATTACTCACAATCGAGCTCGTTAAGTTTTTGTTCGATTGTGCTTGAACTTAACTCTAATGGTAAATGTTTTCAGCCTTTTTTTTCTTTTTCGGAAAATAATAATAGATGCACATAAGGTTTTAAGCCTGAAATGATTTAAGATTCCGAACAACCCCATTCAGAAAGTATGGTGTGACTCTAACAAAGGTTTTACTTGATTCTGTTAGATTTGTACGGAATAGGATCATTTAGTTTGTCAAAATAGTATATGTTAGCTATCTCTATGAACACAACTGTCAACGAGGGGTGCATGTAAAATGCCACATGCCAAATGAAAACAGTGTATGCACTGCTCTGGACACTGCATAAAACATCTTGAAATCTCAGTGTTGTATGGATCATTTGATTTTTTTTTTGGTGATAAATATGTATCATTTGAATCTTCCTACTGAAATGTGCTAATTATATAGAGGCAAAGAATTTCGTGTTTCCCTTCCCATCATTCTTAACTCATCCCTCTTCTTTAGTGAGACTTTTGCATTTGGCACTGTAAGGGTTTATGAAAAAAAGGGTTTATATCAATTTAAACAACTATAATGCTTGGTGGCATTTCATTGCCTAGTGAAGCATTTTAGTTCATACTAGTCATCATGTCTTGATGTGCGGTTATCCTACGTTTTCGTTTTTGGTTGTTGCGTGGCATTTATTCTGAATTGGTGTATATGTAGGACTAATATATAGGGAGTTCCAGTAAACAATGCAGGTACCATCAATAGAAACAACAAGATATGGGAGGTTCCTGAAGAAGAGTTTGATGCTGTTATTGATACAAATGTAAAAGGCGTAGCAAATATGTTGCGTCACTTCATCCCTCTGATGATTGCAAGGAAGCAAGGAATTATTGTCAATATGTCTTCTGGGTGGGGAAGATCTGGCGCTGCACTGGTAAATTGACATGATGCTATTGCAAATACAATCCTTTCTTTTCCGTCTTGATTAGATAGATGTACAATTTTTATTTTATTTTTTTTTAAAATATGATAATTGTATAATTCCTAAATCCACTAGTAGGCAAGGGAATTTCTTCTGAAATCACATGCATAAGTCTCAGTATATTATCTCAAGATGATGTGAGGATGCTTTACGCAAACAAGTTGCTGTGTATATTGAATAACTTTTGGTTAAATCGAGATATAGTGGAGAAGATTCCAAGTAATCTATCTTAAAAAACTGAGATTTAATGGACTGAAACAAGAACAACAATAGAAGAAATTCCACTAATACGGAGATTGATAAATTATAAGTAAAGTAATGCTATCTGAGAGTTGCAATAGCCTTATCTTCTCCTTTAAGTTTCTGTTTCATGGTGATTTTGGCATCTATGACTCCTTTATCAATATCTTTAAACTTTTATTAAAACCTGATCATATTTTAACAGGTTGCACCTTATTGTGCGTCAAAATGGGCAGTTGAAGGTTTGACTAGATCAGTGGCAAAGGAGTTGCCTGATGGCATGGCAATTGTTGCACTTAATCCAGGTGTGATAAACACTGACATGCTTGCTTCATGCTTTGGCAATTCAGCTGCCCTGTACCAGGCACCTGAAGCATGGTATGAATTTTCATCAATAATAATTTTATACTTTCTTTCTGGTGTTTATGTCGTGGATCTATGAATTCTTTGAAAGCTGTTTTAACATGTTCTGATCTAGACAATTTTGTGTTGCTTACCTTGTTATTGCACCATTCCTATCAATTTCCCTTTGCTTTGCCTGTGCAATCTCTGCCTTCAGTGCCCCAACCCAATAGGCTGAAAAACATTGATATCATTTGCCTCTGCTGTTCGTAATAGAGAAATATTCATTGCAAACACATCAAGAAAACTTAAGATTTTCATTCCCTATGTTGATCATATAAGGAGAAAAATGCTACTCCCGCACTCTCAAATGCTTATTGATCATATATTTTATCCATTCTTCTCGTAATGGATTTCCAGATATGAAACTACAATACTTTTTATGTTGGGTATATTGCAATGATTTTGAAACTATGGCATAGATATTGATGCAATTGAAACTTCAGGGTTCAATTATAAACTAAGGTCCAGCTATGAGGTTTATTATATAATTACTCCAATGTAATATACAAATTAGTATAGAAAGGTAATTCCTTACTTTGATTTTCTTCTTAACAAAAGACAAACATAACCTTTAATAGATCAATCTTCTTTTTTTTTTTTTTTCAAAAGAAAAGGGACATTTTTTATTCTCTTGTAGTTGATATTGTCTAATGTGCATAATCCTTGAACGCTATAGATGAAATTGAAAGGCAAAGCCATACGCATGCATTGCATATTCCCAGATCTAGTATATGTGAAAAGAGATTTCCAATATTTTGTTGACAACATTTTTATTGGTTTAGGGTCTGTTAGGGTTTGCAATTTTAAAACGTGCGATTTAAAAATAGTAATTTTAAAACTTGCGATTTGAAAACACAATTTTTGAAAAACGCAAATAAGTGTTTGGTAAAATCATAGTTTGACCGTTAAAATCGTTGTTTAACGGTTAAAATCGTGCATTTTTAAAAATGCACTTCCTTGCTTGGAATTTGAAAACACATATTTTTTTTATGTTTTCAAATCCCAACTTTAAAAAACCTACTTCCAAACAATACATTTTTGTATTTTAATTTCAAATCGCATTTTTGATATGCGAAATCGCAGTGGCAAATGCATTAATTCATATTTTGCTTGAATAAGAATTAAAAGTCTTAATAAAGACATTAAGACGTGCTTAGGGGAATTTTAGAAAAAAAGAAAGAAGGCATATTAAGGGGCACACATTAAGCAGAGTGGATAGCTTTTACCTATTTTTAGCAAATAATTACATCTGCCAGTGTCCTCTATGACAATTTATAGGATATTTTATTTTCTCGTGGACTTATTACTGAGTAGGTTTAGAGTTACTGGTCTTTGTCATACATGATGTCTCAATATTGTTTTCGTTTTCTCCAAGTTTGTTCGAACTTTGCTATATTGTTGGAGACTAAATTATTTTTGTTTCTCATTTGACCCCATCAGGGCTTTGAAAGCAGCCACAATGATACTCAATCTTACAGCAGCAGACAATGGTGCATCTCTTACTGTTTGATAAACGTATCCACTCAAACACACTAGCGTTGGTTTATACAGATACCAGAAGCTTTGGATCTATGAAGCCAGAATTTTCTCTCCATGCAATTTGAAATATGATTGTGAGAAACTCTATTCAGTTTACTGTGTGTTCTTGATAGGTAAGTGTAATACTTGTGATTTGTCTTATGCAATAGAATTTGATTGTTTACGAACATAATGAATACTGATTGTCCTGGATAGGCCAAGAGATTTTGATTTCTTGGAGCTATCAGGAAAGTATTGAACCCAATTCTTGACCACTTGAAAAGCTTCCCGACACAAAAATGTTATTTAGTTATTTATTTATTGACGATGTGTCTAGAGTTCTTTGGAAAAACGTAAATTAATTAAAGTGAAAGAAATTGAGGTTCCTAAGTATGGGAATTCGTTTTGTACCAGTTTAATCTATTATCATTAGCTGTTCAGTAGTTTTAGCAATAACGACTATCAGAATATTTAGAATGGAGAAAAATGCTACTCCCGCACTCTCAAATGTATTCAAAATTCAATGGTAATTTATTCAAAATTTAATAATAATTTTTAAAATTACGTTAGAGAATGTGCATTTGGGACCGTGAGAGTGGGTGTGTGGTATTTTTTGAATGAATGTTTGATTTTCTTTTCCCCCTTAAACAAAATAGAACAATTAGTATTGTACAATTTTGATGTTGAAAAGAGATCCATTTGCATAATTTTCGGGTATCTTCTTTCCTATTTACTATACTACTACTAATAATTATTTAGTAATTTCTTGTGCGTTATCATTTATTAGGCTCTACATTTTGTTTTATTCTGTTCATGAATATGGGAAAAGGTAGAAACCAATAATCACAAACTCACATCATGTTTATAACTAGTATATGTATAGTTATTGTGACTTACCAGCAAGTCGGGGCAATGTTTTGTTAAGTCAGGAACTCGTAAGGAATTATCAATGGGATAAGAGTAATGCTATAAATATAATTTTTATCTCCTAAATATGATATAAATTTTAAAATTATCATTAAATTTAGAATGTATTATTATTTGATTTGAACTAATAGTAATTTTAAAAGTCATATTACATTTAAAAAGATAAAAGAAAGTTAAAAGTTTTATTTATATTTTACTCACTCTAGGGACAAAGGATCCCCATTAATGTGCCATGAAGATGGACTTAACGAAGGCATATGATATGGTGAGATGTGATGATACAATGGACAAAGCACCAAATATTGGTCCACCAATTTTATTTAGGTCCTATTAATTAATGATATTAATATTTAATTTTTAAGAGTTAAGAGTTTTTTTTTTTAAAAAACATTGAATAAATGTGTGTTGTTCTAAATTATCTTAGGTAATTCAATAAATAGACGTTTTAAATTATGTTAGGTAAGTAAATAAATGAGTGTTTCCTTATGATTTAGTCATGAGCCGGACAGAAATTAGCTACAAACTAGTTTGTAGCTAATTTCTGTCCATTTAAGTATGATTTGTACTCCAATACAAGTAGACTTGATGATATAAAAAAAATAAAGAAACTTCATTTAATCCTTTTGAACTTTCATGACATTTGCAATTACCCTCCCAAAGTTTAAAAATTCTTGATTTAGTATATCAAACTTCTAATTTTTTTGCAATGTCACTACTCTGTTAGAATTTTGAGTTAAATTAGATGACAAAAGGGTAAAATGACCTTTATACTTACGAAAGTTTTATAAAATTCAAATTTACTAATTAAAAATGAAAAAGGTGACCCACCAAAAATCATTTTTTTTCTTTTTTTTTTTTTAAAAAAAAAAACAAATGAGGATATTTTTGTAATTTCAAAGACCTCTATTAGGATTTAACCAAAAAACCTTAACGAATAGGTGACATTATAAAAAAAGACAGATTTTTTCTCTAAACTGAGTTAGAGGAACTTTCTTCAATTCAATCTATAAAAATGATATGTGTTATTTTACATGTGAGAATTATATATTTTTTTTAATTGCAATGACAAAGTTGAAAAAACATGTACATTTTAATAAGAGCCTAACAACGATCCACCACCGTACTCCAGCGGATCCAACGCCATGACAACTATCACTCAAACACAACACAACCGTTGTCCGACATCCAAACCTTTCCACTGTTGCACGCAGCAAACTGTGAAACCCACCAACACTCCCAAGACTGCAGCTGTTACAAAAAAAAAACAAAAAACAACCATCTCAAAAAGTCTTAACCCGTCCGTCCCAAACAACCCATACCAATATCCCTTTCTCTTTGCCGAATTTAGAACATTTATATGACATGTTACAAGCGAAGAGTGTGTTTGGGATTGCGATTTTGTAGATAATAAGTGCGATTTTAAACCAAATCATAAAAATTGGATTGTTTGAAAATTACGTTTTAAAAAAATTGCGATTTGAAAACGCAAAAAATATGCGTTTTCAAATCGCAGGTAAATGAGTACTTTTTTGAATACGCAGAATTTTAAAGACTAAACTGCGATTTTATAGGGCAAACTGCGATTTTGCCAAACGCTTAATTGTGTTTTCAAAAATCACAATTTTAAATCGCACTTTTTAAAATCGCTATTTTTAAAATCGCACTTTTTAAAATCGCAATCCCAAACAAACCCTAATACTACTAAAGAATTAGCTTCTTTCCTTTTATTATATTACTAAAAATTATTTAATAATTGTTTCCGTTATCATTTATTAGGCTATAGATTTTGTTGGAGGAGACAATCGAGAGTTTTCTAAAAAGATCTTAATATACATATCTGTAATTCATTTCAATCAGTAAACTTAATATGGTTTGCTCTCAAGTACTATATATATATATATATATATTACTCACTTTTTTTTTCTAGAAAAATATTTTCTTATTGACTATATGAAAAGAGGTTTATAATCATTGAGAATGAAAAATTAGTGTTCACAATCTCATACAGTTTTGTAACAGAAAAAAAAAAACACAGAGACAACTCATGTTGGATAAGTACTCGGTTGTACAGAGTTTCTGATAGATTTTATTCTTTGAACATAGAACTGATAGAAGCATTTTTTTCCCAATACATAAGAGTATATATTATTGAGAAGAAGCTATTAATTTTATTTTTTATTTTTGAAAGGAATAGGGCGCTTCGCATATATTCAAACTTGTTGCAATTGTACGTTGTAGCATCTTTCCACATAATCTTTTGCTTTTTCTGTATCTGCAACATTACGAGCGATTATAAGATTATGTTAACAAGTATAGCCATGCATGAATATGTGCTTGCAATATACCATGAAATATGAAAACCCTAGTACACACTTTGGGGATACACGTCTCCATGCATGCATAGTAAGGCATGTTTCTTTCGGTATAAAATATTTTCAGAAAAAGTGACTATTTTTCGCTGTTTGATTGCAACCCTGAAAATGGTTCGAGAAACATTTTCTAGCGGTTGGCTTGAATGAAAAAATCACCAAATATTTTTTATATTTTGATATAATTTGAGGAGCTGTGAGGAAGAGAGAGACAATGAAGAAGAGCTGTGGAGGAAGATAGTATGTGGGAATGGAAAGCCTTCGGGAGTGGAATTGAGATCCAGTGTAATTACTTGCAATATGGGCAAACAATTTTGAAATGGCCCATCTGCCCGGGCAAGTGTTCGATCAGCCCGAGATTTGCTCGGGCATATAGGCCCATAAGGATCCATCTCATAATTGCCTGCCTGGAGGTGTGAGAGAGTGACGTAAAATTGTTTACGCATATGAGAAGCGTAAACCATTTGGTTTATTAAAAATTTACAATGTATCTCAACGTTTCTAAAATTTGCAATACAGTCTATATGTTAAACTATTATGTCTTATCGGAAGGTCATCATAATATTATGTCTTCTTCCCCATAGTGCCTTCAACTTAACGCGTTCTTTTCCAAAATGCTATCATTTTTGTTTAAAAACAAAAACCAAAAAAAAAAAAAAAAAAAAAAACAAAATCAGGAAGAAAAAAAAATTGGAGTGATTGTAACCACCCTCATTCTGTCAGTTCAGGGCGGCCAACCACCCCCAAATTTGGCCACCTCCATTTGGACCCTTGGGGGTGGCAAGCTACCCCGAATCCTGCTAGATGGGGGTGGCTCGGCCACCCCTTGGCTAAATAAGGGTAGCTCGTTCAGCTACCCCCATTTGGACCCCTTGGGGGTGGCTGAACCACCCCATGCCGGCCAAATAGAGGTGGCTATTTTATTTTATTTTTTGTTTTTTCTTCTTGATATATATATTTTTTAAAAAATAAAAAATAAAAAATGATGGCATTTTGAAAAATAACGCGTTAAGTTGAGGGTAATTTGGGGAAGAAAATAATAAAAATGGCATATGCAGACTTTTCCGTGAGATAAGACAGAATAGTCTAACGGATAGGCTAAATTGCAAATTTTGAAAACTTTTTTGGGATGAGAAAATCTTCAATCCGGATGGTCTGTAAAAGACCACTTTTACAGCATTCAATAAGCATTTGATACATAAGTTAAAAATACCAATTACACTAAAACTACAATAAAAACTAAAACACTATATTATCCCTCATTTCTTATCAAACCACACCTAGCCATCTCCACTTCCCAGCCGCCGCCGCCGGAAGACGCCGCCTGAGGGGGGTTACGGCCACAGAGAGAGGGGGGAGGGTTACGGCCACACAGAGAGAGAGGAGGGGGGGGGGTGTTACGGCCTACGAGAGAGAGAAATGAGGGGGGTTACGACCACAGAGCAGAGAGAGAGAGGGGCAGGGGAGGGTTACGCGGCCAAAAAGAGAGAGAGAGGGGGTTACAGCCAGAGAGAGAGAGAGAGGGGGGACAGAGACTAAGAAGAAGGAGAGGGGTTACGGCCAGTCTGGCCGGGCACGGCCAGACTTGCCGCACGATGAGGCGCTGCGGCCAGATTTGGCCGCAGGCCGTCCGGTTCACGCCAGCGCGTGGCCCGACAAGCGCCCTGGTCTGCGCCATGGCCGGGCCCAAACTTGCCCGGCTAGTCACGCAGCCGTGCGGCCAAAGCTGGTCGCTAGGCCAAATCGCACGGCAAGTCTGGCCGTGCTCCGGCCAGACTTGGCCGTAACCCCTCCCCCCTCTCTCCTCTGTGGCCGTAACCCCCCCCCTCTCTCCTCTCTCTTGGTTATCTCTCTCCCCCCTTGGCTCTCATTTACCGAAAAATGGGAGGATTCCGGCGGTGGTCAGTAAGTTTCCGCGCGGCGTTCTGCCGGAGGGTGGAGATGGTTTAGGTGCGGTTTGACTAGGATTAAAATGAGTTTATTTGATTTCGATAGGGTGTTTTCAATCCTATTGTAATTCTTATGTTTAAATGAGGTGTCTTAATTTGATTGAGGGCTGTAAAACACTGCTTTTACAGCCCATTCATATAGAAGTGTCTCTCTTTTGAGATACATTAAAATTTTTTAAATTAGAGGCGACATTAAAAAAGAGGTAAAACATTAAAGGGTAAAGTGTATTTTTCCCTTGAAATTAAAAATAACAATTTAATATAAATTAAAATAATTAAAAAAGTGAAAAGTACAAAAAAACCACCACTTCAGCCACCTCTTTTTAGTTTTTTGGGTTGGCTGAACCATCCCATGTACCCCACGTACAATCTATGGGGATGGTTCCGCTACATCCATATTGGTATTTAGGAGTGGCTAACGCCACCCCCATTTTTGTTTTTTGGGGGGCTGAACCACCCCCACATGCATGAAGTTTAAGGGGTGGTTTGGCCACTCCCCCTTCTTTTTTTTTTTTTTTCTTTTTTTAATTTTTTATGGTGGTTCAACCACCCTTTTTCATTTTGGGGGGTGGCTGAGGCAGCCTCCATTTTGGTTTTTAGGTGTGGTACAACCACCCTCTTTTCATTTTGGGTGGTGGTCGATGCCACCCTTATTTTTATTTTTTGGGATGTCTTAACCACCTATTAGGTTTTTTCTTTAATTCAATTTTTTAAAATGTTTTTATTTTTTTTGTTAATAATATTAAGGACATTTTGGTAAGAGGAATTGAAATCCATTAATTTTAACGTTAATTTCTAATGGAGTGTCTAATTTGATATGTGGTTGTAGTATGGGGGCCCAATGTCACTTTTTTTAAAGTTTGGAGACATATATGAAAATGTGGTAGTAGTTTCTTTATTTTGGAGGCGTATATTTTCTCTTTTAAAATTTTTATAAATGAGATAGTACAAAGACAACAACATGAACAAAAAAAAAAAAAACAACAGATACAACAAAAGTTTGAAATACAACATAAAGAAAAGAGACATGTTACAACTCTATCTCTCATCCATCTCTTTTTGAAATTCATCATTATAACATCCTATATATTTAATGATGAATTTGAAAAAAAATATATACATGAAGATAGATGAAAGATGGACGGGAAATGAAAAAAATAGCATTTCCATAAAATCTTCTTAACAACTACTGTTCATATATAATAAAATTTACTTAACAAAAATGAAAGATTGAGAATTGGGTATTGACTGAAACAACCCTGTGTAAGGATCTCTTATAAAGCAGTATTCATTCTTGCAAAGTATCTGCTACATTTTATTCCTAGTACAATATTGAAAACATATTTTTGTTTCTCTTATAGATGAAGCAATTAATATTGAGATAGAGCTAATAATTCTTCTTGCAATTATTGTAACATGCTTCCACATAAAATCTTCAACTTTCTCCATATCTGCAACATTAAGAAGGAATATAAGAATCTTAATTATGACAAAAAAAATTTTAAAATCATATTATGAATCGTACAGTAGAAGTCCGAGAAGCAGTGGAAGTCCTAAGTCCTACCTATCTACTTATTTATCTTGTTGTAGTCTAATTCTATCCTTTACATTATTATATAGTTGTAGTAGTATTGGTATTATTACTTTATATTATTTTGTTGTCCATTTGTAGGAGTATTATCTATTACAGAGAATGAAAAGAATTAGGGTAATTGTGATAGACCGTACGTTTCCAATTTTAATTGGATTCATTTGTGGTTTTTTCGAGTTAATATTATCAATATATTTATGTTATTAGTTGTGGGGTTTCATAGCATGTCCAATCACTTGGGAGTTTTCTTGAAATGATCTGCTGAACCACCACCATTGATGATATATACGATGATATATACATATCTATCTATGCATAAATATGTAGGTAGTTGCATAGTTGCATGCATATACTTGGAAATCAGATAGATCGAATATGGGTATACGTAGGAACTTTATACCAAATCCGACGTTGCGTATGATGTTTGCTGGGCGGATAATTCCTGCAATGTATTATCACTGATCGTAGACAACGTTCGAACACTGTAGGCCATGTTGGAAATCCCGCGTTTGGAAATGTAAACACCTTGGGGTTTAGAAATATACCACAAGTCTGAGACCATGCTCTGAAACAATCCTCCTGGTTGAAGCCACCTCGTTGAGTGGGGGACCTGGACCTGCACTACAATTGGCACAAGTATAATAAACGTGATTATCATCATCATCATCACAAGTCTCCTCACACAATCCATAACTTAATTAATTGCTCTGATCTATTGAAATTTGTGGTTGTCTGAAAGTTCAATACAAACGCATAATTATAGGGGGTCTAATTCCCTTGATCATGCATTCATTAATGGTTGATGGAGTCTTGCAGATATTTAGTTTAAACAGTAATGTTTTACCCTTACGAAAAGTTTTTTTTTTTTTTTGACCCTCAAACAGATTTTCATTTGAGCCAAGAGCTGTACGTTTTTCAATGGTTAAAATCATGTATGGACAAGGATCCTCTCCATTTGCAATAAAATTTAATCTATTTTATGGTTAATATTTAAAATTTATATATTTAACTGTGTATATGATTTTACATTATTTAAATTTTTTAAAAGATATACAAATATTGTCTTCTTATACACGGTTAGATGCGCACAGGAACAAAACTAGGATTTGTGGTGTGAAGGGACGAATTTAAATAAATTAATATAGTTTCTCCATATGTGTTTGTGATTATTATCACAATTAATTAGTACATAAAACTTCAAAAAATCTGATTATTCAATTTCTGCCTTCTCATTTGCTATGAGAGAGAAAGAGAGAGAGTCTCTTTGCAGAGAATAAGAATTACGGCTTTACATTGATACGATGTAGTTATAAGAGAGAAAAGACTGATGAGAGATTGAATTAAAAAATTGGTATGAGTGATTTTGATGCTTAAACATAACGTCGGAGAGCTTCAGAATTCCAAACCAAATTAGAGTTTCACTATTTAGAAACCAATTGGAGTCTCAAGTATGGAGGAAACTAAATAAATAAGAGTATTTTTTTCAGTTTTCTGCACTGAAAGAGTGGACAAATTTGAAAGAAAAAAAATTAAGGGGGGACAAAATTATTATTTTGAAGGTACAAATATAAAAAATATATATATATTTTAAGAAATATTTTAAAATTTTTTGGGGGACGAATACACTTAAGTCCGCCCCTAAATGATCGCACAAACTTTAAATCTTAACTATAAAATTAATACTATCAATTTTATTTAAAATTAAGAGGATTGTATTCTCTTGGGTCGAGCCATTTGGTTTTGCAAGAGTTATCTTAGACTAAAAAATGGCCCTTATAACTATTGGTCTGTACTTTGTAAGTGTACTACTCATATTCACTCCAATTGGTAAGTATTGGCTTCGATCAAGAGGCGTGGTCTGATAAAGCACTAACCGATTCTCTGTCTTGCCCACTTCATGGTTTCTTTGAGCTGAATTTTGATGTTACAGTGACTAATATTTATATAGTGGTTGCTGCTATTATTACGAATCATGAGAGAGTGATTCTTTCAGCAATTGCCAGAAGATTCCCTTTTATCAATGTTAATGCAGGTGAAGCTAAGGCAGCTTTATTTGCAGTTGAAGGTGCTGCCAAGCTTTCATCCTCATCTTCGATTTTGCTTGAAGGAGATTCCTTAGTTACTATTTTAGCTTTAAATAGTTTCTCTTTGGATGTTGAATGGTCTTCTGCTGCAACAATAGCTGAGACTATTTTTTTTTTGTTTTTTCATCTTGGTCTGCAATCAAAGTTTTAATGAGTGTTAATCTCTGAGCACATTTAGTTATCAAATAAACTACTTCCTATCACTATTATGAAAGAATTCTCACATCTCTACCATTTCTATTTACTGTAAGAATCATGAGTGATAAAGATTCACCTTGATCCATTTTTTCTTTCTCGTACTTTTCTTATAAAAATAAAAAATAAGGGAGACGATACAATAATTTCGATGTTGTGATCGTTTATCATAAAGCTGCCACCTTTTGAGACTATAATTACAACAACTTGACGACACGTGTGAAGATGTGATTGAATGGTGTTAACCCTTTTTTTTTAATCGACTTTCACTCCTCCAATCACATGTTGACATGTGTCACAAGAACCCTAAAATAACCTGTTAGCAAAAGCGGTTACTTATATGAAATAACCATGGTTTTTTTTAAAGGTTTTTAAAGTTTGATTTATTTATCGACATTTTTTCATCTTAATTTCTTGTGGATAATCATTTTCTATTTTTCGTACTTCTAGATCTCAAAAAAATTTACTTAGAATCAGAAAAAAGGTATTAATTCAGAATGATAGTTACAATTGAGCAAAAAAAAAAAAAAAAAAAAGCTTTTGAAGGCATATGGTATGCAAAGTTCTCATAAACTTGTTGGTGGAAGTAGTCGACTTGGCAGCTGAAACGATGGCCTTATTAAATACTTCCTGTGACGAAATGATCAACTTCGTTACAAAAAGTGTCCTCAAAGGCAAAAGGAGGTTCAGAACGACCTCAAAAGTAGTACCATATCACATCTATCTGGCATTAGAGTCTGCCACGTTGCATGCCATTCGATCGTTGTTACTCAGCTTCACACACACACACAGAGACAGAGACGGAGAGAGAGAGAAGCAACTGACCTTGGCCATGGCAGTAGCAGTGAGCTACTGCAAGCCTTCTCCATTTCTAGGCCAATTCCCATCTCATTTCGTAAGGCTCTCTCTCTCTCCCACTTTCTCTGAGTTTTGATATCACAGTGTATATAGCAAATGATGTTGTACAGTTATGTGAAGTGGTTATTTGGATCCCTTTGCCTCTCAAAGTTTCTTAGAAATGCATTTTAGGTTATGGGTATTTGTTATCGGCATCAATCTTTGATTTATGCATCTTTCTTTTTCTTGCTTGCTTGCTTTGTATCTTTTTTTTTTTTTTTTTGTGGAGTGGGGGGGGTATGATGGCATAAAAAAATACAGTGGATTGGAGGATTTGGATTTTTTCTGGCATATGGTATGCACGTTCTGTCATTCCCTTAACTGATTTGAAATAAAACTATATATATGCATGTATTTGTGTGTGCGCGCAGAAAAATTGTCATTATTTCTTTTTTTATTTTACTAATTAGTAAAATTTTTCTTTTAAATATGGTAAATTAGAAATCTTCCTGCCAATGAAAGAAGGTGTTCCTTTACTTTTGACTATTGAGTAGTGGTTTAATTAGGGTCATGACTATAAGAGGATTGAAATCTGTTTCACATTATGTTTACCATGGATTGAGCCTATACTGATAGATGAAGTGAAACTGACATTTTGATTGTTTACTTGTAGGGGAGATCACAATGTAAACAAGTAACGGGGACTTCAGGTCAGATACCTAGAATTAGTGCACTATTTTGGGAGTCTAAGAAGTCTGTGGCACAACAAGAAGTGGACTTTTCGCTTGGGGATTTTACTTTGACAGGGTCAGCACCCGAGGTGTCTTCTTTTGATGGTCCTTTGGAATTGATGACTACTTATTAATCTGTTTATTTATTGTAGTTGCTGTAGCTAATCACACTTCACTGATTCTATATTCAGGACATTTTGGCGAATGAGGTGAAACCTAAAAAGATATCACTTTCAGTTGTTTCTTCAATCTTAGATGTTTCACCCAGTGGCTGGGATGCATGCACTTCAGATGCCACGGGTCCTGAAAAATTTAATCCATTTCTTACTCATGGTTTTCTCTCATGCTTAGAGGAGTCTGGCTCTGCAGTGAAGGTTAGGAATCATTTGCTTCATACCAGACCTCTATAAGTTGAAATGTTATTTATTTCTTAAGGGGCCATTTCAGTATTGTGCCTTTTAGCTTACCTAGCACTTGAAATGAATATGCTCTACTTTTTTAAACTCAAGAGCTGAATTGAATGGTCAATAGTTTATTTTGCGCGCGTGTGTGTGTCTGCTTATACAGTTGTTTTTTGTGGCGGTTTTCACTTCCTCCTTGTTCATGTTTCTGAAAATATGGAAGGTTTTGCTTTATTTGTGGGTAAATAGTACCATAACTTCACTTTCATGTGAAAGATTGTGACTAATCAATTTTTTTTTTTTAAAAAAGAAAATGGTCTTTCAGATATCACAGTTAATATTATTTGTCTATATCGATGTGCTTGATGAGAATGAGCCTGAAGCTTTGACTGTTGTATCAATTATGAGCTTAAATTTTGTTTCAGGAAACAGGATGGATGCCGCGCCACATAATTGCGAAGGATGAATGTGAAAATATTTTAGGTGTTGTTCCACTCTATCTTAAAAGGTTTAGCATCTGCTATTTTGTCAACACAGTACTTTGTTCTAAAATTCCTTATTTTATCTCTGTCCTGTTGATAATTGCTTTTATTTCTATTTGCAGCCATTCCTATGGTGAATTTGTTTTTGATCATTCTTGGGCTGATGCGTACTACAGTTTTGGGGCAAGATATTATCCAAAGTTGCAATGTTGTGTACCTTTTACTCCAGTAACTGGTCCAAGAATTTTAATTCGTAATACCCCTTTCAAAGATCAAGTTTTTGACATTATGGTCTCTGCTCTGAAGGATCTAGCGACCAAGGTATCGGATGTATCAAATGGTTCTTTATTTTCATACATCACTTTATTAACACTAATCTATTTCATATACCTTTGTTTGCAATTTTTCTCTCTATCTATTGCAAACTTATTTTGACTAAAGAAATTGTTTCACTAACTCTGTGAAACAATGAGATACACATTATTTTAGGGGTTGGTAACTGAAAATTCCTCCACTTGTATCCTTGTAGGATGGATGAAGCAACGTGATTTGTTATTTTTTGTCTAAATCAGATATATCATTTCCTTTTCTTTTCTGGATTAGTGCTAAGAATACAAAAAAACATCAAGTTGCAGTGAAATCTGGTTTGCATGGTAAAACTTGAGAGGATATTTAATCTAATGATGTGGCTTAGCAAAGTATTGTTTTAATAAAAAGTTATTGAGTGTTGTAACTTTTGTTAAAAAAAAAACTTTTATAAAATTGCTTAATTATCAAAAAAAAAAAACTTTTGTTCAAATTACAGACACTCACAAGCATACATAACGTAAAAATTTCTCCTTTGTTTGTTTGTTTGTTTGTTTGTTTGTTTAATTCAGCAAGGAGAGAAGAAAGCAAGAAATGCTTTGCAGGTGCTCTGCTGAGATAAGCAAAGGGTTCCTCTGATTTTTGTCTCTACTTACAAGAGGTGGAAAATGATTATTAAAGAGGAAAATATCTGACATCTTAGTGAGGAAATCTCATAATGCATTTGCAATCTTTTCGCCTAGAAACACAATTCCACATTTTGTTGGCATAAGGATTTGTTTTCAGAAAGAGTAATAGTTAAATTTTGCTAAGATATATGTAGGGATTTAAGTCAATTTGCTACACGATTGTAATTTAGTTGTGGTTTGTGATTATTACTTTTTTCTTATTCATAAGATTAGCTACCATTTTGTGCTTTGATGTTTCGATAAGTAAAGAGCACTTCTATTGTGTTTCTACCTTTCGATTGTGATCCACACAAGAATTGATTACTTGCATTGAGTTGTGATGCCCTGGTTACTTAAGGTTATTTTATATGTTTTACAGTCCCAGCTTTCATCACTGCATATCACCTTCCCATCTGAAAATGAGTGGCAAAAGCTGAAGGGAAAAGGTTTTCTGCAGAGGATTGGAATGCAGTACCACTGGAAAAATCGTAACTATAAGAAGTGAGTGATACTAAACAGTTTTTTTGTCTTGGTAACATGACCTTAATAATATGATAATTGGTTTACATAGTCATCGGTCTTCATTCGTATATTTATTTATATCAAATTCCATTGCTGCATCTTGGCACATCCCTTGAAGATAATCCAATGATTGCCATTTCTTCATATATGCAACTATAAGTGTAGTGTCGAGAGAAGGTAATGATTAAGTCCAGGCTTGCTCATGTCAATTGAGTCCACAGTTAGCAATATAATATATATACACACACACACACACACACGCACTCATCTATTGACTGATCCAGCATGGCTACAAGGGTGGCCAAATCAAAGGTCTGGAGAAAAATTAGCCCAGGAGATATGAACTTCTGCAATATTATAGGTACACACACACGCACTCATCTATTGACTGATCCAGCATGGCTATGAGGGTGACCAAATTATAAGGTCTGGAGAAAAATAAGCCCAGGAGTCGCTTGACCAGAGGTCCATATATATATTCATATTCATATTATATATATATATATATATTGCCTTTTGGTTTCTTAAAGGCTTCCAGCTTATTCAGTTTGGCCAAGACAAACAATTTTAAGAAAAATACCTGAACACAGAAGGGCCACATTGTTTTAAGAATTACCTCGGTAGCCTTTCCACTATTATGCATCAGCATGAGTCTAAGCATTGTATAATTAGAACAAGTTGTACCAATAAATCCCTGAATGATTTCCTTGTACTTTTTTCTTCTCCTAATTAGATGTTTCTTTTGTATACTTCCTGTGTACGTGGGTTCTTTGCGCTTTTAATAATAATTCGCTTACTTATCAAAAAAAATAAATCCTGAATGCCTCGTCTTTTTAGCTGCAAAACTAAGTTTTATGCACAAATAATATGGTGTGAGAGGATCTCTTTTTATGCTGCAGTTTTGATGAGTTTTTGATGGACATGAAACAAAGTAAGAGGAAAAATATCCGTCAAGAACGCAAAAAGGTTGGTCTGGTCTTTCCAAATATTGTTTTGTGTGTGTGTGTGTGTATTTGTACAAATAAGACCATACGCTCTCTCAATCTAGGATTTTATTTGAGTACTTACTTTGCTTGATTTCTTATGGTTTCATAAAAATCTAGATTAGTTTCTGTAAATATTTTAGCACGAGCTACATTGTTTCTGTGATCTTCCTATCATTACTATCAATTCCATGCACTTTTTTCTAGATTCACTGTATATCCGAATTCAAGTGAATATTACCAATATTTAAACCTTGAATCGAATCTTAACCAGCAGTAATGAAAGTCTAGTAGATCACTACAAACGAACCAACAGTTGTGGTACTTGCATGTTTAGTTCCCTTCTACAACTCATGGCACGAGTATCCACAATTTGCAGCCCACATATGATATTGTTCATGAATCCTCTTATGATAAAATAATCTGCACTGTTTTGCTGCCTTTTTCTTGACAAGAGTTTGGACAAGTATGGGTATTCCATGGAGTTCAATTTCTAATAATTTAATGGGTTTGAGCTTCCAAAATGAAACTTACAGGATTTTAGTCATTTGAGATTTAAGGGTGCATATGATAGAGATGAATGTTTCCCATTCATTCTGTTTCCATTCTGATTTACTTTGTTGTAGTAAATTTCAGGGGTTCTGAGTGATGGCCCAACAGTCAGAAGTATACAATTTAGTTTGATGACTTGTCGATTGATTTGTTATACCATTCTAGCATATTAACCCACTTATTTTTTGTTTTCTGTTTGCACATACTTAGAAGCCAATTTTGATATGATATGCTGAACATGTTTATTGCTTGGTATACTATGTTGGACTATGAGATCAGTTGACTTGTTTATTGGAAATGCAACTTTCATGTTTTCTCATTGAATTTTACTATGTGTAGATTTCTGTGCAAAACTTGACTATGAAACGGCTTCGGGGTTATGAGATAAAGGTAATGAATAATAGACATCATCTTAGGTTATTATGTGACTGTGCTCTGCCCATTGTCATTTTACTGTTTTGCATATGAGAAATATGTCTTACGCATATTTGATTATCTTGCTACTTATTTTCTTGTATATGTTCAATTGTCCATATGCACATATTTGCATGTGTATGTCAATAAAAACTGAAAATTATCTGAGTTTGAGTTTTTATGTATTATGGTGCCCATTGACCTCTCTCAATTCTAGAATATTTTCATTATCTTTTCACCTGTTGCAGTAGGCTTTCATTCAGAAATGTTGGAAAAGGCCAAATATTATGATAACTTTGCCATAACTACCCAAAACCTGAATTAGTTTATATTTAATAATTAAGCAGTAGATTGTATTAGCCATTTACAGTTGGGATATTTTCATCCTCTTAATTACTGGTGAATTTCCAAAAAAGTGAAAAATGTCACACAAATTTGTAAGCAATTGCATGTGGCTTGCTTCTGCTGCAAATTTCTGTCCTGATGACCTAGACTAAGGTGATGAAAGGTGGCAAAGGTATAAATGCGACAAAGGGTTTCCTGTAGGGGAAAAGGTCCGGGGTTTCAACTTCTCCTTACTGATTCCCATTGATTGCCTGTTTTACAGTAATCTCATGTATTGATCTTGCTCTCCTATTCTGATATTCTAGTTCATATGTTGTGGGCAACGCAAAGTTGGAACTTTGATCTTCTTCATTTACTGGGTCAGGCAGAAAATAGTTCTTACCCTAATAATTTTATGGTTCTATTGGCAGGCGAGGCACTGGGACACCTTTTATAAATTTTACAGGAACACCACTGATAACAAGTTTGGTCCTCGCCCTTGACCTCTTTTTTTTGTTTTTTGGGCTTTACAATGGAACTAAAACTGTGATCAGTATGCTTTTTTCACCTTGTATGGTCTTAAAAAATTTGTTGAATCACATGAAGTGCTTGAGATGCTGCATCTTTGATATGCTGTTGATCATCCATAGGTGGGGTAGTCCTTATCTAACAAGGGAGTTCTTCCACAACATGGGATCAAAGATGGGGGATCAGGTACTACTTGTGGTTGCTGAAGAAGGGGAAGAACTTGTTGCTGGTGCTCTTAATCTTATTGGAGGTGATACTTTATTTGGGAGGCTATGGGGATGTCGGCCACGAGCTTACTATCCAAGTTTGCATTTTGAAGCGTGCTATTACCAGGTGTGGATCTGGTTGGTATACGTAAAGCTAAATAACCTAGAATTATTAACACCTCTCTTATCTTAGTACCATAAATGGAGGAACAATCTGGAAAAGTTTGCTTGTTTTTGAAACAACAGCTATATCCATGAATTATGATAGGCTATGACTATAAATATGATACTGTTAGGATCATGCACTTTTGAACCGTTGAGCCAGGACTGATTGTTAACCCACTTAACCCGAAAGCTCCAGCTTAAAGGTGAATATGGACTGTATGCCTAGAATTTTGATATCGGTCTAGGTGTTCTATATGCCAAGACTTCTTTCATGTGAAGAACATCAACCTTGTGAAGGAATGCATAATTTATTTATTTATTTTTATTTTTTGTGCTTTGATTTGACATAACAGGCAATAGAAGCAGCTATTGAGCTCAATCTGAACACAGTTGAGGCGGGAGCTCAGGGTGAGCATAAGATTCAGCGGGGGTATCTACCCGTGACAACTTATAGCTGCCATTACCTTATGGATGAAGGTTTCAGGACAGCCATAGAGGAATTTCTAGTGCGTGAATCAACTCAGGTGATTAACACTATATTGCAGTACTTCAGTGAGTAATTTACTTTAGAGGAATTATTTATCATCCATCAGCATGAGAATTGTATCCTTTTGAGGCAACCAAGCTCTATCTTATGCCCAATTTATTTGCGCATGGGAACAATTCATTCCACTTCCATTCTTTCTTTCTTTCTCCTCCTCCCTGTCCTCCCTATCCTTTTTTCCTCAGAATTATATATATGACGAAAGTGTATATGTGGATAAAATAACACTATTTTTTGGCAAGTAAAATCCTTCGTTTGAAGTCTTAGGAGGATCGCATTGTAGGTAAGTGTCAGCATCGGGTACATTGAATTTGAAATTTCAACATGTTTTGTGTCTTGTCTTCCATTTGGGGAGGAAGTTTCAATATCCTAGGTGACTCAAAGTGATATCCTTTGTACTGGTCTTAGTGGACCCTTTTACACACATAAAACATGTCTGCTTTTTCGTGTCTATGAGATATCATTAATTTTTGAAAACATTATTACTCTTATTGGACATAACCTAAGAATCTCATAGAAGATTGCTGATAATGTTTCTCTACACACAATATTTTGTACTCTTACCTACATGCCTTGTCATTTGTTTAATAATTACTTTTTGTTTGCAGGTTAGGCTTGTAATGAAATTATTACATGATTCTGGTCCCTTTAAGGAAGGTGTAGAACTGATATAAGTAAACGAGGCGCCGTCGACATATCTCGTGGTATTTTTTATACACATGTGAATGTCTTTTCATCTTCATGTGCTGATCATAGTTATGAAATTTTGCTTCAAGATTTTTGTTAATAATTACACTTACAGCATTGATTTGTGAATCATGGTGACCCTTTCTCACTAGGCAATCAGCTAGCTGGTATACGAAGTGCAGCCTCTACACTCATCTAAACTTTTATGTAAATAATGCCCTGATATTATGTAAAATCTCATGTAAATGTCTAGAATGAATCTGATTAGATTTTCAGCAGAAAGTTATTTATTTAAATTGAAGAACACCATCAGAGCAAGTGCTGACTATATTAGTGGCCCTTTTGCAAGAAATGGAGGTGCTTGTGTTAATCCTTTGAATTATTTTGTCTGTACGGACAACAGTGGAAACTAACAATTTTATGAATTCATGGGAATTTTTGGAAGGAATAATAATTGCTTTTCCTTTGAAGAGTGAAGTCAAGATGATTTGGCTTAGGTGCTGTAAATTTGGAAAACTTGGAATTAAATTTGGACTGTTGAAAAAACTACAGTAGATCTATTGTCCAAATCTAAAAATGTGAAGAAATTCCTCTTTTCCTCGTTCAACTTCCAATTGCAAGGATTTTGTTTGCAGATTGCTAGCATCAAACTTTCTATAAGATATGAAGTGCAATAGCGTGGTATTGACTGTAAATCAGTCCTGACAGTTTCACAAAGACCATTTTTTGTCTGTGACAATCAAAATTCAGAACATTTATTAATTAGGTGTATGTGTCTTTTATAATGGGCACCGTTGAGGGTGATAACGGCCTATAGAAGAAGCAAATCTTATCCTAGCAGGTTGGACAGAAGCATGACACCCTCATAGAACAATCATGTGAAGATTAATTCAGAACATTCGATGTTAAATTTTATAAACAATCACAATATCATAGAGAGATTGATGCATGAATAATTGGTGCAGATTGTACCTAGGGGTGGTTAGTGTCGAGTAATAGTACAAGACTATAAGTGAATCTTAATCCGACTCATTTAATTAAGTAGGTAAAACCTTTGACCCTAACATGTTAATTTCGTGTTAAATTTATATTAAATTCGCAAGTCGTGTAAAAAACTATGTCTTAAATGTCTAATCAAATTTGAGTAATATTGACACATGATATAAGGCTGTTGATCATATTAACTCATTTAATTAAATGAGTCAAACCTTTCAATCCTAATATGATAATTTCGTGTTGGGTTCATATTGAGGTTGTGTTAGCCCTAATTGTATCCAAAGTTAGATGCTATAACTGTTGTATGAAATTGTATAAAACTAAACAGATTCATTACAATCAATTACATTACAGCCTGAAAGGGGAAACGGGAAAAGGGAAAAAGCACTGCTCCCTCTCCTCTTCCCTCCGCCCAAATGGAAAGAAGGAAATTTGATTAGCAGACCAAAAATACACTGCAAAAATCACAGTTGTAACTGTAAGATTTATCTACAGACCTATTGGGCTTCTACGAAGCCACTGTTACATAACTTGAGCTTGGGAAAAGCTCAATCTCAGCAGGAGCAACACCCACGCAACGGAATACATGAAATTAGCAACTAGTCCCAAATCTAATACTTAAAAGCTGAAATGGATGATGGAGTGGGCGGCAACCGGGTAGGTGTGCGCCGACTGCTGGAGTTTGAGCCTGAGCTTGCATCACCATTCTGGGACGGGTCGCTATACCTCCGACTGTGACCATTGGCCCCAAACCTAGATGAGTCACCATTCAAGTCAATGGGTCCATTGGCAGCAGCATCAAATGCTGACCTCCAGTCATCACCTGATGAGGGTCCAGGGGTTCTTGGGCTGTTCCCTGTACAAAGGAATAGGTAGAAATCAGTAAATAGTAATAAAATGAAAAATTCAAGAGAAATACCAAGGACAATTTAAATTCCAATTAATGAAAAAGTGATTCTTCTAATCAAAGTTCGAAATTTTTTATAAAAGATTTTGCAGTCGACATAAAGTGCTCCAAAGACATGTTATATTAGGGGAATTTGCATTTCAAATGGGAACGTCCAAACAAGGAATTTTTCCAAAGGTCAAGCTCTGATATAAGGATGAGTTTTACATTTCCAACCACTTTCTCTATAGAAAGAAAAAGAAAAGAACACATTTTCAAGTTCAAGAATGATGATCCATAAGCAACAGTTATCACTTGGTAACAAAAATCCATTTCCTCAAGAATTGCAGAAGAGGTAACGTTTTGCAACTGGTGAAATTAACTTGGAGACAATCTCTCAAAGAAATTCAACTCTGAATGATAAAATGTACTCATAATTTTAAAATTAATTCTATATGTTCAGCTGGCCCCAATTAGACAGGAAAGCAGGGTTTTCCCATAGGTAACAAATTGGAATAAGAATTTTATGGAAGAGTAATGATAGATGTCATCCTTGTATATCCCTTGGGTCCACCTAAACTTGATATGGTTTTAAATTACCATTGGATCAAAATCTAATAATGATTTATCACAAATCTAATAATAATTTTAAAAGACACATCAATTTTAAGTGGACATAAGGGTGACTTCTATCATTACTCTTTCATGAAATTAATTTACATAAATGGAAGGACAGCGTCTTCTATTCAGTAAACATTATTACCTTTCCAGTTGAGACAACCAAAACACAACATACATACAAGTGAAAATAGAGGCCTGCAGTATATGCAGCCATATTTACCTGCTCCACCCCCACCACTGGACCAACTAGAGGCAGCATCTGCTCGATTGTCATGGATGCTAAGTTGCCTGCTGAGTTTTGAAAGAAGAGAGGACTGTCTCTGAAAACGCTCCCTCCTACGCTTTACATTCTGATCTTCCTGGATCAGCTCTTCAATCCTGGCTGTGCTTAGGGCACTACCAACAAAAGAGTGAACATGAAATTCTTTTTGCATAATTATGGACCAGTTTGATAATGAAAAAAAGAAACATACTGGGAATAAGAAATCAATTATGTATGTTTGGATCATACATGCATGTCTTGAAGTTGCAACTGTTTATAGGCCAAATGAAAAAGGTCTTATAAGGTGTTATATCTTCCGGACAACGTCCAGCCAGAAATGAATTTAAAAAAATATAAAAGGAAGCCCACATAAGCATTTCTATTACAATTAAGACTCGTCTCTTCCTGCTAAGCTCGTATTTGCCCTATAGCACATGAAAAGCATGCTTTCATAACAGAATGGGGAGACAATAATATGCATCCATGCATCTTAGGAGAAATAATATGAATCCATATGTCACCAAGGAAATAGATATGTTGCTAACCTGATAGAACTGTATAACTGATTAAGCATGTCTTCCTTGGCTTTTTCTACTTGGCAAAGAACAACAGCCTGCTCAGCCGAAACAGTTACTGACAGATATTAAGGGAACTATACAGTGAAAGAGTCAAAGAAATGATGACTGGCATTGATAAAATAAACTGACTTTTGGGACATTTGCACCAAGGCTATTAAGAACAGCTTCAACATAACCGCGTACTTCTTGGGACATCCATCGGAGCTCTTCCTCTGGATCAGCAGGTTTTCTAACCATTGTATCCTACACAAGTACACACATAAGATATATGTTCAGAGACGTGTGAAACAAGCTAGGCCAGCAAAAATGATACAGGAAAGATTGCCTATAAGTTAAAAAAAAAAATTGAGAATATTTTATTCTCCATAAGGGATCTAAAAACTAATTAAACAAACGTTAACTACACATCCCCTTGTTCAAAACACATCAAGAGAACAAACAGCTGAAACGAGTACAATATTTAATACGGATTCTCTAAGAAGAAACAAGAGGGACCTCCTCCAGATATACTACAAAACACAAAAATTGAGGGGTTCGTAAAATCTTAAAGGACACTACATGAAACTAAACAGCTGGAGGATCCAATATGCTATGAAATTGAACATGTATAAGTAATCAGCTTTGTTTAGTAACTCACAAGAGAACCATCAGAAAAACTTTGACGTATGGGAAGACCAGATTCGCCCTTCACTTCACCTGCTTTGGAAGGCCCAATTAAATTTCTCAACTTATTTAACCACTCAACCTTATCTGCCATATTCTCAGCCTTTAACACAACAGCACTGTGAGCTGCAAAATACATATTGAAGAATCTATTGGCACGCAACTCAACCAGAGTGGGATATAAAGGAAAATACTCTGCAAACAGAACAAAGAGGCAATCTGAAGATGGATATACTACTACCTTTCAATAAAGTCTTATATGGAACCTTGCTAGTAATCTTGAAAACAAGGCTAGGTGCTTTTCCAGAATCTGGTCCATTGGCCTTTTTATTCTTGGAATTCTTTGAAGGGGCTCCTTCCTCATCAGAAATTTCCTCTATATTGCATTCCTGATCATTTCATCCAAAGATTGGGAGATAAAGGCATTAGTGCACAAGATATGTTGAAAGATACCGACTCATCAAGTTCAAACTCATAGCTGGGAAAAAAGGTGAGCAGAAGTCAAAATCCGTTCTCTTCACCTCATTTAAGAATATAAGTTATATTTACAGGTAAGTCTTAACTTTCATAGGATGAAATTCAATCCAAACATGTACCATAGACAGTAAGGAATGGAGAATGAAACAATCACACCTTCAATAGTGCTGAACACCCCTTATCACTTAAATCCAGGTTCTCAAGATTTCTGTATGACTAGATGATCATATTAAGCAATATTCAATGCTCATAATTTCTTAATTTATTGACCCATAATTTGGATTGTAACATTTGGAGATCTTGTATATACCTATTTCAGCTCTTTTTGTTTTTTTTTATAAAATTTTTACTTACCAAAGACTAATACAAATAGTAAGAAAATATACTTGATTGTCATTAAAGTTGAAACATAAGATACATTGACAGTATTTGTTGAGTATGGAACTAAGTTCATGTATACTGTAAACAAGCGCAGACATGGATCTTTTTATGTCACAGTACCACTTGATCTCATCTGGAGCCATATTCTCATTTAGCTCTCTAACAGCCATTTCTTTCTTTAGAACTTCTACGAATGTCATTTGATTTGATTTTATTTATTTTGGTCCTTTTTGCTCCTTCCACATTAATATAGTCACTCTTTTGCATTGCTGCGGTTGCAGGTCTTCATTGAACGTATCTAAACCATTTTATATGACTTGCTCATTTTATCCTCAATTAGTGCCAGCCCACATCTTCTCACAAATAAATTCATTCCCTACCCTAACCCTATCTTTTTTCCTATTGTTGCAATGTCTATCTAAACACCCTCATCTCTGTAGGATCCATGTTCATGAGATGTCAATTTGTACTTTTATCTATTGAGGGACGGAGGGAGTAATAGCTTTAGCCCTAGACTCCTAATGACTTGACCTTCGAAATCAGATAAGATTAGTCCCAAAGCTATTAGTAGCCAAAACTGAAAATCACTCTAAACACAGCAACTTGACCTGTCTTCCATAGCTGCATCAACTTTTCACCAAGAATATACAGTCACTGGATACATGAGCTGTCCTAGGGTTTGGATATTAATTTTAATGATGGTTGAAATTTTCTTTTTGCCTTTGACATTTTCCTCCAATAAGTGTTTTCTATCTAGCAAGCATGTGGTTCGTTACAATAGTCAAATAAATCTCGAATCAGAACCTTAAAATTTCAATAGATGAACTCATAGAACCAGGAGTTGCTAAAGCATTTACTAACACACGGCAAGGAGATGCAACTACCCATCTCCAAAGGATTCTGGGAACCATCGACAAAAATGGAACTGCCATTTAACCTCATTTAAGTAAAACAGAAAAACTCAGTAAAATTAACAAAAGCGGTGTTGGTTCCTCCAAAGCAGGGTCTTGGAGACAGTCCTAACCTTCAGCATTTTTGCATAAGGAAGCAGCTCCCAAGATTCAATGCATGCACTTACACTTCCTTGAATTTGCTAACATAATAATAGATAATCCGTCCCTTGCATGCATCTCAAGAAACTAACAAGAAATTGATACCTCCAAAGAGATGACTCCACGGAACTGTCTTTCTTCTTGTTTTTTAGTATATCCAAGCTGCAATATAAAATCGAAACTTACATCAAATAAAAGATAATTATAGGTACTATAAGACAATCCGTATGATAGAGATAAGAACAATTGCATTCAGAGCCCTAATCATTGAGATGATACATTTAAGCTCCACCAAGGTTATTAAATCCTAAAGTGCCCTTAAGCACTCAGGTCTCCTAGAGCCCAACAAAATGCAAAGATGTGAGACTGAGTTAAGTAAAAGAAATTTTTGCAGACATGAAAATAAGTAGTGCTGCAAAGAAATGTATCCAGTAAAGCAACTTCACAATATGCAATCATGTAATCAATTTAAATGCCAAAATACATGAGATCAGTTTTAACTACTCAAGTGCATGACTATCTTACACGTTCAAAGTCACAATGCTGTCGTGCTCAAACAACTCCAACATTTGAAAGTTAAAACTACTTAAAAGAATAGTACAGAACAGAGCTAGAGTTAGTAGTTAGTAGAAAGAAAACTAGGGTTTAGGATTCCTTTAATTTACTTTAATTCTATTAGCATCAAAAAGAGTCACCAGCAATAATACAACTTTATAGTGAAACAGTAAACTACAACCAACATGATTACAGAAGAGATATCAAAACTTGGTCAATAAAAATAGGATACAAATGCACATATTTGCGCCATAATCTTTGCAAAACCATGCATCCTTTTGTGCATAAGCTGTGCCTCACTGAGCCTTGCGTGACTAGCTACATGTAAAGCTTGTTTACCTCAGCCTTAAACCATGCTTATGTGCACTTTGATAAGTGTTTTAGAAGAAACCAAAATCAACATGAGAAAATCTATTCTACTGTATATAAAACATCTTTTTTTCTTATTTATAAAAAAAAATCTTTCATCAATATTTCTTTTTTGGTCGATACTAACCACAATTCCACTCATACAATGCAATAGATTTTTCTAAGAATTTTGGTAGGATATATATATAATATATAAGAAGTGTGAGAGAATCAAAGATTATAACAAGACCAAAAACTGCAAGAAAAAACCCATAAATATCAAGCACAGTAATAAACCAAACAGACTAATCTACTAACCTTCCTAGTTTTCTCATTTAAAACAAACCACCGTCTACTCCACCCATTTGTTTTGGCACTTTTCTTCAATAAAAATCCTGAAGACACGGAGCAAATATCAATGATAAAGAAGCATGACCTCCATAATCAATAGAAGGTTGTAGGGCTTAACCCTTAGCAGATGCAGACAAATTAAAGTTCCGTAATCAGACATCCATTAAGCTTGTGCAACTTATTTAACAAGCCACAGACAGAAGATTATAAGCACCAAACATATAAACTACTAGCAACACCAAATTCACTTGATTGCTATGAAGGACCACTAAACATATGTCCAAAGATGTGAAGATTCAGGTAAAGTACAGGAATTCCTTCCCAGTAGGACTTTGGGGTTAAAAAGAAGAAGAATAAGAAGGAAAAGGAACAAATATTTAAGGACAGAGAAGTTCTCATTTTCGTTCAGTTCAATGAACGAGAATGTCACTATAGTGATACACTTTAGTTGTTTCAGTTGGGATGGCTTCAACTGTAAATTCTCACCATTTTGGCATGCTGAACACTTAATACTAATCATGTTACATGTTCTCAGGTATAAGATGGGCACAGGTACAAGTCCACATGTTGGATTTGTCCGCTCCAAAGATTTTCCATATTTTTCAGGGTATAATGCATCAAGATCCCCTGCAGTTTGATGGCGTTCCATTGAGACCCTCTGGGTTTTTTTCTCATTTCTTTTTAACTACAATTCATCAAACTTGGAATTAAAGGCACTTTCCAACAAATCTCTACCTTGACTCCAGTTCCTTCAAGCCAATCTTCTTTCTATCTCGGAACAGCTCCATCTTAATTAAGCTAGACGATCATCATTTCCACAACAAAGCAAAACTTTGCACACGCCAGTCAAAATATAATCTTCTCTTGAACCAGAGCAAGGTCAAACCACATCATCCTTACACCAAGATCAGACCTTGAGCTCTAATCACACAGCCATGCTGCAAATGTGTCAAGTTACTCCACCAAGTCAGACCTTCTACCCCATCAAGATCACACATGGAGCTTTGATACCAGTCTCTATAACAATAATGGGAGCTCTAATACCAATTTGCTTTTTGAACACCTTGCTCTCATACCATTTTGTTGTGACAGCAATAGTTCCAATACCAACATATTGGAATTTGAGGCTAGCAGAAGCACACCATATAAACAATAAACATTCACACAAGACAAAAAAAAAAAATTAACATGGTTAGGTCACCTTCCTCTTTACACCACAGGCAATACCAACCAAACTCGATCAAAGATTACAATCAAAATCATAATTACAAATTCAAACCAACTTATATCCCATTACACCAAATACTCAAATAATAAATAAGCTCACAACTCACACACTGGATGTGAAGTTTTTTTTTTTTTGATAAGTACACACACTGGATGTGAACTCAAACAATAAAAATGGCTCTTAACTCACAATGCATATATTTCAATGCAAGCATGTTTCAATCTCAAAAGAACTACCACACCATTCACCATATAGGAGGACCACCTTAGGCCGAAGCCTCCACTTAGGTCGAAGCCACTAAATCCATAACACTAATGCTCATATATAAGGCTCCAACTACTATTCATTACTCTCTTCTTGTAAACAGATATATGGACCACCAGGCTTACTATTGCAGCAAAGAGAAAATACAGAAAATAAAGAAATTTCCATCTCCTCAGTTCTATCATTACTGTTCACCAACCTATGATTCAAAACAATTTTTTTTTCACTACCGCAATTCAGTTACTAAAAGATACAAGCCATGAAGAGAAACTCAAATATGCAAAGATCATTTTTTTCCATCCTTTCTCAGTGTAGAGTTTTATAATAAACTAATCCAGGTCAATGTTATGATCGTCATACTGAGGCATGACCATATCAGGAGCCCAAACTGATCTTGAATCAAATAGATGAAGACAAACTTCAAATAACTTAAACCATCCACCCCTTGATAGTATTCTAGAAAATTCAAATGAAGCTTCACAATAAATAGCCAACTCCTGTTCTATAATTCTATGTAAAGTTTCATGGAATATCACATAGTTATACAAAGTTCTATAATTCTATGTAAAGTTTCATGGAATATCACATAGTTATACAAACTTTTTAACCATGTATTGAATACACTTGTGAATTATGACTTCTCCAGTTGACAGTCTAGTTATCTAAAGAATATTGAATAAAACGGACAAGAGAAATTTTTTTGATAAGAATCAAATTTTATTAAAAAGCAAAAGGCGCCCTATGTACACAGGGAGTAAAACGGATAAGAGAAATTAAAACTCATATCCGAGAAATTTTCTTAAATCTCAAGTTCCATTCTAAAAACTCTTTCATGCAACATTATCATGTTAACATATAACCAGATTGTTAATGTAATCTGGAAAAATGCAAGACTTTTCAGACCAACAATTACAATGTTCAAACTGATTATGCTCAAACCTGCTGTTATCTCGCCACCAGGCCCAGCAGATTTCAAGGCTGATCCCTCTTGTACATCCTTCTCTTGCTGACTCGATTTGTCTTTCATTGACTTTAAGCTTCCTCGAGCTTGTTCATCTGTATGAGGACTGGTGGCCTACAAAGGGGAACCAAGAATACGGTTGTAAATCCAAATTAAAAGGAAATTCCATCATGCATTTGAGGGATATAAAGACATCAAAGCAGTTATTTATGTGAAATATCATAATTTTGAGCCTCCAATTTATTGTACAGAAAGTCATAAGTCCACACCCTATTCAAAATGGACTGCTCTGCCTCGGGTGCCTTCTTGGAAGAACGGTTCCTTTGCTCTTCTTCACGGCGCTGTCTATCCATTCTGGTCAAGTTAGATACTGAAAGATCAGAAAGACAAAATTGCAAACCATACAAAAACCTAACGTAGAACAGAGGAAACTCTTGGAGAACTGCAATGATAAGTAATTCTAATACAGCAGTAGGCACACACATAAATGATAAAGAAATCTTTTCCACATATTATACACATTTGCATATAAAACTAAGGTAATTGTCTAGGCACTTAAAGCCAATGAGCTGTAGCTCACATGGGACGCTTCCCCACCCTCAAAAAAAAAAAAAAAAAAACTAGGCACTTAAAGGAAGTACCTTCAGTTTGCATTGTCATGTTTAGTGTTTTGTAGTTCTTCTTGAATAATTGCATGAAAATGCAAGGGTTCAATAAGAAAGAAAGAAAGGTGCCTGACAATAGCTAAAGGTGACTTCAAATGGGTCTGCCGTAAGAATTTCTAAAAACATAAATACCTTCAAATGTTTTATGGGGGCGGAATAATTTAGAATACTTACCCTCTCTTAGTTTGATAGAGTTGAACGCTACTAATTTCCTTTAAATTAAATATTGATAAAACTTCCATGAATTATGATTTGCCTCCAATTTATCCTTTCAAAATGTTTACATAGAAATGAAAACAGAATGTTAACATTCAAGAGCCTACAGTTATGCATATACATGGGAACAGCAAAACAGAACATACTAGTCTTTGGTTGATACTTGACAATTAAAAAATATTTAACAGAAACAAAATAACCAAATTAGAAGTGGAACTGCCAGAACATACAAAATTAAAGCAGTAAATCAGATCATACAGAGAGCATATTTTCATAGTTCCTGAATTTTTTTTAAAAGAAAACTGAAGGTTTAACAGGATTTCTCAGTGAGCATACCGCCTTTGCACCAAACGAATGAAGTGTTGAGGCGGAACAAATGCACGCTCCATATCCACTAGCGCTACCACCATTTTTTTTGCTTCATTCTTAAATCCATCAAGTGCGGCACTTGCAATTGTCACAACCTGATTTAAAAAATTTAACAACAGATCAAACATCCAAAGATCAAGCTACAGATACAGACTATATATGTAACAAGTGTAAGCCATTATTACCTCTCTCTTAAAAGGAAGATATCTTCCAAGCCCAGGCGTAGCATTCGCAGCAGCAGAAACTATCTCCAGAAGTACTCGATGCACCTATTTTGGCAGTCACCCAAATATTAACTTGGGTATTGTGAAAATGGACATGCATCAGTGGTATAAAAGAAACCATATAGATGATGCAAACTGACAAAATTGGCTAGGGTCTAATGATCAATTATAGTTTTCACCTCCTTCACTTCATTCATAAAGTGAATTCCCCTAATCCATTGATAGAAAACACTTCTTCCTCGATCAATGCCTTTACACCAGGTGCTTGCTTAAAACTACTCTTTCACCTAAAAAGATGAAAGAGAGATGATCATATATTGTAAAAGATAGATCATATCTACGCCTGATTTGCATGTGGTCCACTCAAGTTTCCCTTTTATTTGCATGCGGAAGTCTGCAGCACTAATTATAATCTACATCAGAACATAGGGTTCTCATGTTGGGATTACTAGAGATATGGCATAAAATAAGGGGTGAACAATAAGTTTGGTGAACTAGTAGAATACATTTCCGCCAAAACAATTTTCGTTTGTATGAAAATACAATTCCATGGGCAGTTAAATCAAATAAACACCAATATGATTTCAAAGTATAGGGCACTTCTTGGTATGCCAAATTATAAATTAATCACATGCACAGGTCATCATCACATGCTCTTTGTGCATGTAGACATTTGGCCATACTTTAATGCAAGCCCTTGTGTATCTGGTTAAGTTTTTAATTAAAAATCTGTACCAAAAAGAACTTCTTTTGAACCGAGACCAAGTTACATGGCAGAAAAAATAAAAGAGCAGGTAAACACAATGCACACAAAAATTCAACAAAACATCAACACATATGTAAAATAGAAACATACAAGTGCAAGTTAGAAGAGATAAGGAAGTGTAAACCCCAAGGCACAGTATACCTCCTCAACACATAGATGAGATGGTTCCTTCGCCAGTTCTAGGACACCTTTTATTAAGGACCTCAACCCTTTCTCTGGAGATATAAGATAAGGTTGATAACCGTCTGCTTCTAGGACAATCTAGTAAAAGTTAAAAAAGTACCATATCAAAAGCAAAGCACCTGAAAGCATTACAAATCAAAAAAGGACAAAAGGCAAATGAAATTAGAAAGGGTCTTACCCTTTTGACATTGTTTATGTCAAAATGCCTGTCCAAGGGGAGCTGCTTGATTCTGTTAGGAAAATTTCCCTCAAAACTAGCAACAACTTTCCAACCACTACCCTGCAAAGAAAATTTGTGACAGAAGCTAAATATTGCTTATAGAACAAAATTTCTCCAACAGTACATTAGTGGCAATCTATTTGTAAGATCATGACTACAAAGAAGTGGCAACAAAACAACAGATCAAACAAACACACACATGCGAAGGAATCTGGTTAACAGATTTTACAAAATCGCTATGCAAAACATGGATTACTGCTAGGCCTAGAAAGAGTTGAATGGTGACCATAAGAAAACTTGAATAGCACAATTATCCTTGATCAGGCACCCTTCTTAAGCTGTCTAGACACCTAACAAGGACACAGACATACATCTAAAAATTTTAGATACATATATTAGGTCTTCAACATGGCAGCGTGTTGGAGATATACAGATTCTTCCTATACATCAGTTGGCTGCTATTTTCTGTCACCGAAAGAAAATTATCATGTGCCACTTTTAAGAAGAAGAACTACTGACCTCACCACCCATAATATGTAAAAGAAATTTGTCCTCAAATTCACGGCAGAGCTGCAAAGCTATAGCTCTTGTACCTTCAGCACTATGAACCATTTGTTCACCAAGTCTTTCTAATTCATCATGAACAATTTGAGACTTTCCCTGAAGACTGCAGTGTTGTCAAAGAATGAAAGTATCAAAAAGTAATGAAGTTACAAAAAACCTGATTACAAATGAAACAAATCAACAATGAGAACCCACCCATGTTCACCCGTTCATAATCTTTATGTGCTAATATGTAAAACCATAGATTGGTTTTTGAATGAGAATGATGCTACCAAACATACAAGAGTAACATCAAGTGGTAGTAAATGTTACTAGGCAATTATAGAGCAAAAATTTGTTCCTTCTTTTTGGCTACGTAGAACAAAAATTAGTTCTTCATAACAGAACCATCTCATTTTAGGTCGAAGGGCACATAACAAAATGAATATTTCCATGTATTCATGTAACTCAACTTGCTGACACAAATATCTTAGTGTATTACTGAGGAAGGCATCAAGAAGCAGGAAAGAACTTTAAATTTGATATCTCCCTTCTCAACTAGGCTAGCTTGCCACTTCAAAAAAAAAAAAAAAAAAAAAAAAAACAGACTACCTTGCCTTCAGTAACATATGAGCAAATGTGAAAACAGACAACTATCTACAAATTGTCATTAAAATACACTACAAACCAGCAGATGAATACTTGTCTGGACTTGTGGGATAAGATCAATAAAATGTTATTTACTACCAGGATCACCCCCAGAATTTTCTCTGCTATTCTTCCTAGACAAACCCACCTGAAGAAACAAAAGCAATAGAAAACAAGAAAAAGGAAGGCAAAAAAATAGACAAACTTCAGCAGATACAAGTAGATTAAGGCTTTTAGCAAAAGAAGCACAACTATAATATACTGAACAATAGTCATCCAATTCTAGCCATTATAAATAATTGCACAACATTTTCTATTATGTTCCATAAAAGGAAAGGTATCAATAACAATAATAAACCAACCATACAAAAACATCAGGAGCAACAACAAAAGAGAAAAGATAGAAAAGTTGTGGAAAACTTCTTTTTTAACAGAAAAGTTATGGAAAACTTCTTTTTTAACAGAGCTAATAACTTAATGGGAACCAAACGTAAAGACTTGATGAAGAAAAAGAAAACCAACCCAGAAAGAAGATTTGGCAGCCTAAGTTTCATACGGTTACGAATCTGGCCAGCAAGGGCCTCCACCAAAGCTACTCTACCAAGCTTGCTTTGAGGAGCTCCAGTCAAAATAGATTTTAAACTTTCACTCTCAGCTCGCCAAGCAGTTTCTAAGGAGTTCTCAGAACCGCCACTTCCAGACTGAGCTGAAGCTATAGAAACAGATTGACCAATTAAAGCAACCCAAGGAATATCAGATGTTTTTGTTGGTCCCTGATTTAATAAAAGAGCCCGAACAGCTGCAAGTGCTTTTGGTTCTGTAGCTGCTTGATCAATTTTAGTAATAATGCCAACTGTTCTGGTACCTACAGTCAACCACAACAAAAGAAAAGGATAAAAATAAAAAAATAATAAAATATACTTAAAAGAGAAGGATACGCAACACGTAACAAACTAAAAACTCATGACAATTGCAATAAATCATTCAACTAATAATTTTAAAAAAGGAAATGAAGGGATGCAAGCTTGACAATAGACCCACTATCTGCATCATATTCCTTCGCTATTCTGAGGGCTCGAGATGATGAAATTTCTGGAACCTGAGTAGCAGGAATAATAACTAGCAAAATAGCATCATTGTGCTCAACATGCTGGCTGATCTGAAAGAAAATAAGTGAAAAAGAAAAAACTATTAAATGAACTTCCAAAAGAGAATCTCAAAAAACAAATAATTACCTGAAGCATTGTATCAAAATGACCATACTATGCACCCTCTGGCCTCTACCACAAGTAGAATTGGCAATGTCCCAACAAAATACATTTTGCTACTAAAGAGAAGATAACTTACTGCCACTCACCATTGAATCATCCATATTTCTTTGATCCAACCCCGGTAAGTCAATCAATTTCAATGGGGGAGCTGGAAATACAAAACAAACTAAATAAAATAACGTACAGGTCATGATATAAGTGCATATACACACATAAATTGCAGATTACTTAGCTAACCAACAATAGCTAGCCCTGCTTTTTCACTATTCTTAATCAACTTCCAGAGGGACAAAAATCTTTATTGTTGCTAATTTCATGTACTTCAACATATTGGTTTCACTACCGGTTTGTCAATGTGATCAATGAAAAAATAAATTAAAATAACAAGATAAAACAAAAAAAAAAAATCATTACTATTGGCTAGGTCCCAATTTGAAGTTAAATATTACTGGTACACAGATCAATTATCCATCTGCACATGGTAAGAAATGAAAAGGCCCACAAGATGCAGAGCATGAGAATTGTACCACTATGAAGCATGAATATTTCAAAACCCCTATTGTAACCCTACATAATAAGTATCCAATACAGATACACAGTAGCGATGGTATATGTATTGAATAGGTATCCAAATTTTATTCTTTTTTTATGAAAAAAAAAAAAAGAAAAAGGAAAGAAAAAAAAAAAAAGGTGGGGATCTCTCGTGAGGAGCCATTGGGATCAATTTATCACCTAACTGATTGGAATATAATGTGTTCTCCTATTAAGACAGGTGCATTCATAAGTTGAAACCTTTTAATCAAGCATAGGCAAATGACTGTGGCTTGGGGTGGAACATGATCATTTTTGGAGGCAGGTCACTGTAAAATATGACAATGCTTGGGGTGAATGGACTTCAAAAGATGTGAGAGGATCCCATGTTCTGAGTTTGTGGAAGAGCATTAGGGGTGGATAGGAATCTTTTCCTTGATTTCCCTTAAGATATGAGATAGTAGTAAGGTGTTGTTCTAGTATGATACTGGACTGGTGACGTTTTGTTGAAGAATAGATTTCTGAACTTATTCTTGAATGCTGTAGATGATGAAGGTTCAGTTGCATTGCCAATTGGGAATATCTTGGGAAGGAGCTCAACTTGGAATATTAAATTAATTAGATCTTTGCAAGATTGGGAGCCTGAGTCAGTTGACACTCTTTTTTTATTTGGAGACCTTCTAAGAGAGGAAGGTTCAAGGTTCGTCCATTCTGTAAAACTCATAGAGGGTCATTCAATTAAATTTCCATGGAAGAAAATTTGATTTGCGAAGGTACCAAGGAAAGTTGGGTTCTTTGGATGGTAAATTGCTTTGGGTAAAACTTCTTTTTGCCCCTACTACCTAAGTGGTTTCTCTTGCATATTTCTTGTGTACATGGGGAGGCCTTACGCTTTTAACGATATCTCGATTAATTATATATAAAAAAAAAAAAATTGCTTTGGGTAAAATGACAATTAATAACTTGAGAGAAATAGAAAAATCATTTTGGATAGATGTATGTGTGAAAAAATCATGATATCTCCGTGCACATTATGTCGGGACAAGAGTTTGTGGTCATTAGTTTTATCTTTATTTGGAGTACATTGAATGATGCCTCATACCATGATTGAAATGTTTGTAGGTTGAAAAAGGAGATTAAGTTGTCATGAAAGTACTGAGATTTGGGGGGGCAGTTCCTCACTGTACTACGTGGAAAACTTGGTGTGAGAGAAAAAAAAAAAAAAAAGCTTTCAACGGCGTAAAATTGGACAGGGACCTGATTAAAAACATTTTCTTACATTCATTATTTAACTGGCTACGCGCTTTAGGTAGTGTATATTGTGATTTTACCTTGCACCTTGGGCAGTGTTTATTCTAATTCTTCGACCTTTCATCGCTCTTTTGAATTTTCGATGTAATTTGCTGAGAGGATGTAATCTAATCATCCTGTATATTTATTCTTTTATCTTTTACTATAATTTTTACAACTCAAAGAAACAATATCATAAAACAAGGGCCAACCTGTACTAGTACGAAGTTTCAGGTATATTTCATCATGACTCCTGCCTGGTGAACCCTTGCTTAGCTTATCCTGCAGAGAATGCCGAAGAGCACCTACGATACATAAAATGAAAAACTTAAAATAATCAAAGCCAGCATAATGGGCAGAGAGCCCACTGTAAGGTCATATATAAGAAACTCAGGAACAGTACCATTAGATGCACTAATTACATAATACCAAGCACCTCTAAAACACATAAAATCTGACAAAATAATCAACAGCTTAGTGAAAGCCCTTACTTGCAGAAACCTGTTGAGATTTATTGTCAATCTGCAAGATGATTGATCTGCTGCTTAAAGAACTATCCCTGTTTAAATCAATGCTTATGGGAGCCCTAGTAGCACCATTTTCACCAGTTGGCTGTTCATCATATATTTACAGGAATAAACCAATTTAATGAGAAAAAGAATATTCATTAGCAGAAGTCCATCAAACAAAGTTAAAAATTTGACTCAAACCAAATATGACTTACCAAAACAGGATGTCCAATTAAACTGTTTAAGACAGCAGATTTACCAGCACCCTGACCAATTGTCCATGGAAAGAATAAATTAAAATTCAGAAGTAATAACTTTCAAAAAAAAAAAAAAACAACAGACAAAGCTTCATATTTCTACAATACTTTCTCAATGATTCTTCCTGATTAGTTTCTAGTCCCATGCCCACGGTCTTTGATTTACGATTGGGTTATAGTACATATCAGGGTCTCTTTGATCAAAAATTCTTTGATTCAATAGATTCCAGTGCCTCCCAAATTGCACTCTCCACTAGTTTACACAAATACAAAGCTTCGCAAGACCACTGGATCCAAAAATCCCATTCCTCACACCGCAATACACATATATACACTGTAGACATACATATAAAGATATAGGTACGAATGGTTGAAAGAGCTTACGACATTGCCGATAACGACGACGTTGAGGAAGGTAGAAGGGCGTCTGGTTGAGGAGGACGTGTCGCCGACGTCTTCGTCGGCAAGGATAGAGGAGGCTTGGTGCATCGACTCCGAGAGCTGAACCAATTCTTCGATCGCCTCCATGTTTGATTCTCAAACTGATTCACAGCAATTGAAACCGACAGAGAAAGCGAGAGAGAGAGAGAGAGATCGAAGCTT
Organism: Betula pendula; assembly: GCA_900184695.1. Lineage (NCBI taxonomy): Eukaryota > Viridiplantae > Streptophyta > Magnoliopsida > Fagales > Betulaceae > Betula > Betula pendula. The sequence goes on along the minus strand of FXXK01000727.1, from coordinate 273,985 downwards.
GGAAATGAAATTGACAGAGAGACTTGGAATTATTAGGGTTTCAGGAGATTCAAGCTCAGTTTGGGAAATGAATTATGAGAATGAGAAATGGCTTCCGTTTGTTGTCAGCGATGAAACAGGAGTTTTTTTTTTTTTAACCAAGTTCAAATGGGTTCAGATTGAAATTCAAACTCTCTCCAGTGAAACATGTTTTATCCCTGTAGCAGTAGGATCTAGACTCTAGTTGTCTATTCCACCCATTTCACCCTATTTAGTATTTATAGCTTTTATTTTATATCGTCACATATTTTAAATAACTTTAATTATACTACGTCAACCAATATAAAATAAATATAAATCAAAGTTTTACTCATTAGTTTAGCATGCATAAATAAAAAAAAAGATTTGATATGGAACTGATACAACAATGCTATACACTTTACACATATTTTATCATACTACTTTACTTGTTGACAAGGTAAAAAAAATTTAAAAATAAAGTGGCAATCAATTCATATCACGTTAGTTGATGTGAAATTATCGTAACAAAACAGTTGTGAATAATATATATTTATCCTTAATAATTTTATGTCACATAAAGAATTGATTTATTTCTGCTGTTTTCTCACATATATCAAAAGTTATGTCAACCAAACAATTAAAAAAAAAAAAGAAAAAGAAGAACACAAAAAGAAAAAGAAAAAGAGGTAGCTGTTCCACCCAGTAGAGGGATCTACTCCCACAGAGGGGCAAGGGGCAGTGGTTGGCAATAATAGGTCGATGTCTACCTCTCACCACCCATCTCTCACCTTTTTTCAAAAAAATTAAAAAATAAATTGGACATAATTGTGCTGTGGGATAGTAATGTGGATCTAGATGTAGATGAGAATCCATGTTATTAGGTTGGGGCAAGTAAGCACGACATTATCCTTTCTCTTATGTTAGCCAAATTTTTATGAAATTCCAACAGCTTAATAACAGAGAATTTCAATCATTTGGATGTACAAAAAATGTTTTTATTGGATCTACATGAAAAATGAGACAGCTAATGATAGATTCGAAATTAATTTAGTAATGGACCGGATCCAAGACCCAGTCAGATAAAAGGCCCAGGAAAAGCCCAACAATAAGGTCCTACTTCAACTATGGCCCAAGTGCCTAACCATAGGATACGATCAGCTCCGTACACGAATTTGTGCTTAGGTGAAAAAAACTATAGAATTTGTGCCGTAGTTTTTTCAAAATAAATATCAACCATTATAAAAACTACAGAAGATTACAGCATAATTATGATATTTTCCATTGTATCTTGGAAAGGTTGTTTTCTCTCACTTCTAAAAGATTCTAGCCAATTACAAGTTCGGAGGAACTTCTAGACAAAATATCATAATCAATTATTCAGGCCAAAATCATATCTTAGTGCATTATTTTACACTTTAAAACCATATATAGAATATCATCAACCATGACCTTCTTTGATTTTTCATGTTCTATAAAACAACAGCTGTACTTTTATTGCTCTTAGTTTTTCGTTTTTATCAGTAGACTTAGGGCCTGTTTTGGATTGCGATTTCAAAAAGTGCAATTTTAAAAATAGCGATTTTAAAAAGTGCGATTTAAAAACGTGATTTTTGAAAACGCAGTTTAGCGTTTGGCAAAATTGCAATTTGGCATTTAAAATCGCAATTTAGCGTTTTAAAATTCTGCGTTTTCAAAAAAGCACCTCTTTACCTGCGATTTAAAATCGCAGATTTTCTACGTTTTCAAATCGCAATTTTTTAAAATCGCAGTTCCCAAACAATTCAGTTTTTACGATTTGGTTTAAAATCGCACTTATTGTCTACGAAATCGCTTACCCAAACGCATCCTTACTCTTATATACACAGGCCGTCCTTATTCAGCTTTACATTTTTAGTCTCTCCATTTCACAGAATAATACATGCTTATGGAAGTTTCGTTGGTTGTATTGCAAATATGTTGACGATTTTATATATTCAGATCAAAATATTCTTTCCTGCTCATAGTTGTGGCAGACATTATTATAACAGTAGTTCTTCTATAGTTGATTGCTTTGCTGTACATAGATAATTTTTTTTTTTTTTTTTGAAATGGGCTTCCAGCCTTATATGAAACCAAATTAACCTTGCCCAACAAGTACAATCGAATGAATGAAATTAGGATACGAATCCTTTCATACACATTGCAGAGACTGAAAAATAGCTGCTTTAGCGAGAGAATGAACAGCTTCATTGGCCTCTCTAGGAATATGGGAGACACACCAAGCTGAGAAGCCGTCAAGCTATTTACTGTATCGTCAATCAAGTGGCCATAGCGGCTTTAACAGGAATCCTGATGATCAAGTACGTGAATAACTTCCAATGCGTGCATCTACTTCTAGATGTAAGCACGAGAACCCAAGTTCTTGACAGCAAGACACAACTTTTCACATAGCCACTGCCTCAGTCACTGTAGAATCTAAAATGTAAGGCACCGAGGTGCACATGGCCGCCAGCACTAAGCCCGCTTCATTACGGACGATCAGCCCCACTCCAATGCCCTGAGATTTTTGATAATTTTAGAGATGATTCCACTTGGACTACAACTGCATTGAAGGAACAAATTAGGAGGGATTATCAAATTAATGTTTCTAAGTTGAGTTGCCACGATGCCATAAGACATGCATTGGAAATGATAAATGGTAGACATGCAAACGACGCATTTACGGAAATAGACAGAATGATTAATTTTACATGGTCAGAAAGCCCAATAAATTCGTTAGAAAAAGAGGGAAGAGCATCGAGCACTGTTAAATCATAAATTCATCGTGTATGGACTGAGCTGATCGTCTCTAGCAAAACAGAAAGGATTCGTCAGCAGGCATTCGGTCTTTCGATTGAATGTACTTTGACGCCCAAGTCAATATCTTGACTTTTGGGGGCAAAAAAATATGGAAAGAGAGGTGGAGTATGAAAGTTTTGATTAAATGATTAAATTTATCTCTTCTTATCAATTTAAGCTTTTGGAATAATCGGTGATTTAACATGGTATCAAAGCTAAAAGGTCATGAATTCGAGTCTTGACTTAGTCATATACCCCAATTTCAATTAAATATTTCACGTGTTGGGCCTCACCTATAAAAAGGAGTTTGAGTTTACACATAAGGAGGAGTGTTAAAAGTATTGATTAAATAATTAAATTTATCTCTTCTTATCAATTTAAGCTTTTAAAATAAATGGTAATTTAACATGAAGAGCTCCCATAGAGGGAGGAGGTTTGTGTGTTGTAAAAATGTTAGAGAATACCTCGTGTGGGAGAGAAGCTGAGACCTTATGGTTAGGTACTTGGGCCCCTCTTGGGCCTTCGTTGAAGTAGACCTTATTTTTGGGTTTTTCTTGGGCCTTGCTAGTTGTAGGCCTTTTATCCGACTGGGTCTTAGGTCTGGCTCGTACTAAATTAATTTATGATCTATCAAGCACCATTTCCTTCTAAGGTTTCCTCCTTTTGGAAACGATGCTGAGGTCCACTATAAAAAGATAAGTGTAGACTGATAGGATCCTACGGATGTAGGTGATGGATTGTGAAGAAATAATGAATGGAAGGGGAATTATTATTGATAATGTTCCACTTGAGGTAGGAATCACCTTTACACGCAAGGTGTTTGTTGAAATACTTGAATGAATCCTAACTTACTCTTAGTCCCACTTATATAGAGAACACTCCTACGTGATACTTCTACTACTTAACAGATAGATAACCATCTACCATAGAATAAGGTAATGCGATAATATGATAAGCTAACAATAAGATAACCCACTGCTAGACTAATAAGATAACAATAACAATAAGATAAGTTCTATCCCCTCCCCCTCTTGGCACTAGTCTAGATACTTGGGATTAGGTCTCCTAACCCTGTGGGTACGAGCCTTATCAACTGCCGCCTCTTGGACCTGATCCTTGTCCTCAAGGTCAAGCATTGGGAATTGGAGGCGAAGACAATCAACTTCTTCCCACGTGGCGTCTTCAGGAAGTAGATTTTTCCATTGTACTAGAGCTTCAGCAACGTATTTGTCCCCATTTTTAACCCAACGGTAGTCTCGGATAGTCAAGGGCTCGAGCTGAGGGGTTGTAGCATCAGAGAATGGTGGCAACTCGCTGGAGATGAGAGAGACGTCACCCACTTTCTTCTTAAGGAGGGAAATGTGGAATACGGGATGAATTTTGGCCGTCGCAGGTAGGGCCAAGCGATAAGCCACGGTGCCAATACGTTCCAGGATTTGAAATGGCCCAAAGAAACGGCTAGCCAATTTTTGATGGGCTCGGCGAAAGACACTGCTCTGTCGATAAGGCTGAAGTCGCAGAAAAACCCAATCACCCACTTCAAGTTCAAAATCCCTTCGCTTCTTGTCAGCATGCTGTTTCATACGATTGCTTGCCCTCTGGAGGTTTTGTCGGAGCTGTTGCAGAAGGTCATCCCGCTCGGATAAATCTTTATCTACTTCATCTACCAAGGAAGCTCCAGTCAAATAATTAATGATAGTTGGAGGAGTTCTACCATATAGAGCCTGGAATGGGGTGGTACCAAGAGAGGAATGAAAGGTAGTGTTGTACCAATATTCAGCCCAAGACAGTTGCTTCTCCCATTGCTTCGGATGTTGACAGCAGAGGCATCGGAGGTACTGCTCTAAACAGCGATTGACAACTTCAGTTTGGCCGTCGGACTGGGGGTGGTAGGCGGAGCTCGTCTTCAACTGAGTTCCTTGAAGCTTGAAGAATTCTTTCCAAAAGTTGCTCAAAAAAATGGGATCCCGATCACTGACCATTGCCAGGGGAATACCATGGAGGCGTACGATGTGGGTAACAAAGAGCTCAGCAATCTTCTTGGCTGTATAGGGGTGCGTGAGAGACACAAAATGTGCATATTTGGTGAGACGGTCCACCACAACCATGATTGATGTTTTTCCTGCAGAAGAAGGGAGCCCATCGACAAAATCAAGAGAAATTTCCTCCCAAACCTGATTTGGAATCGGTAGTGGCTGTAGGAGGCCGGCTGGAGAACGGGCATCACTTTTTTTTCGCTGGCACACATCACAGGCAGCAACATAGTTTTGGACCTCTTTTTTCATACCTTCCCAGTAGAAAGATTGTCCCAATCGGCGGTAGGTCCGTAAGACGCCGGAATGGCCTCCGAGCTTGGAGTTGTGAAATTCATGGAGTAAGTCCGGCCGAAGATCAGAGGATGGAGATAGAAGGGCCCGTCCTTTGTGAAAGAGGATGCCGTTCCGGTTCTGCAGATGTGGGTGGTGTGCTGGATGCGTGATGAGTTTGTGATGGAAGGCCAGCAAATAAGGATCGACTGTATTGGCTTGACGCAGAGCATCCCAGAGCTGGAATTGTGGAGTACTAAGGGCCTGCAGGTTGGAGTCAGTAATGAGGGAGTCTGGTGGGCTTGTGAGGAGTGGTGTGGACTCCATATGGGATTGGCCCAAATTTTTTCGGGACAGTGCATCAGCAGCCGAGTTAGCTTTTCCTGGCCTGTAAAGAATTTCATACTCATAGCCCAAAAGTTTTGAGACCCATTTTTGCTGCTCAGGATTGACAACTCGCTGTTCCAAAAAAAATTTCAAACTTTTTTGATCTGTCAAAATCTGAAATTTGCGGCCCAATAAATAAGGGCGCCACATCCGTATAGCTTCCATAATAGCTAACATTTCTTTTGAGTACACAGACCAACCACATTTTTTGGGCCCAATTGCCTTACTCATAAAGGCTAAAGGCCTACCGTTTTGGGAAAGTACCGCCCCAATCCCTTTGTCGGATGCATCTGTTTCCAAGACAAATAATTCAGAGAAGTTGGGAAGGCCTAGGACTGGTGTGGTAGCCATAGCTGCTTTAAGAACTTGAAATGCTGCATCAGCTTGGGGATTCCACCCAAATTGCCCCTTTTTTAACAATTGAGTCAAAGGGTTAGCAATAAGACCGTAATCTTTAACAAATTTACGGTAATAACCTGTGAGCCCAAGGAAGCCGCGAAGTTCTGTGATGTTGGTGGGGATAGGCCACGTTTGCATTGCTTCAATCTTACTTGGATCTACCTTCACACCATCAACAGTAATCAAGTGGCCTAAGTAGTCGACTTCTGTTTGGCCAAACGCACATTTAGATGGTTTCACCATAAAGTGATGGGCTGCCAATATGACAAAAACTTGCCGGATATGGTCCAAGTGGCTGGCCCAGTCAGGGCTATATATGAGAATATCGTCAAAAAAAACCAAAAGAAATCGACGTAAATAAGGACGAAAAATAGAATTCATGGCAGCCTGAAATGTAGAGGGTGCATTGCAGAGACCAAAAGGCATGACTAAATACTCATAGTGTCCACTGTGAGTCCGGAAAGCCGTTTTATGAATATCGTCGGGGTGGACCCGAATCTGATGATAGCCTGCTCGCAAGTCAAGTTTAGTGAAATATTGAGACCCATGTAATTCATCGAGCATATCATCAACGGTGGGAATCGGAAATCGATCCTTAACCGTGACTGCATTGAGTGCCCGATAGTCAGTGCAAAATCTCCATGTCCCATCCTTTTTTTTGACAAGTAAAATGGGGGATGAAAATGGGCTTGTGCTAGGTCGGATTAACCCAGATAGTAACATGTCAGACACTTGTCGTTCAATCTCGTTTTTCTGAAAATGGGCATACCTGTATGGTCTGACGTTCACTGGGCCTGCTCCATCCCGAAGAGGGATACGATGGTCACAGGGACGGGCTGGAGGCAGGGAGGTTGGCTCTTCCAAGACTTGGGAAAATTCGTGAAGAATCTGCTGAATTTCCTCGGAAAGGGATAAGTGGGGCTCAGGCTGGGCTTGTCGCACCATGATTGCAAACATTT